>SRSE01000577.1:0-43776 GCA_005024645.1 Planiliza haematocheilus | reverse complement strand
CCTGAGGCACATTGGTTAGCGACTCATATCAGACAGAAGAACTACTCGTTCCAAATATTGTGAGGGATTGGAAAGTTGTGAAGTACCAAAAGAGAATTTGAGAATAAAACAGCCCCCACTGTGTTCCTGCAGTATACCCTCTATAAAACTAAAGTTAGTAGCTGACAAAGCCTGACTCTGCTATAATACGATTGCTGATAGGCACAAAAAAAACAACAGATTTTAGATATTTCAGCACTGAGAGATGAAGCTGAATATAGACTTTGACTTAGAGGAGATATAATTCACACTGTTCCTCTGCTCTCAAGCAACACAGACTCCATCAGCAACATGACTCCATCTCCAGTTCACTGCCTTTTATCTCATCTCCACACCCTTCATCATGTGCAGTAAACAAAAAACCTCAGGCCTGTGCCGTGAGCACAACCTTTCCATTCACCTGCGTCTCATATGGCATCTGCATATTGAACTACATCCACTTTTCTTTATCAATGCAGTCGTCTGTCTCCAGACAGGAGCTCCTTCTAATGACCTACACACCCAACGGGACAAACAAAAATTAGTTTCCTGATTAGTCCACTGCGATGCTGAGTAAGATTTCATCTCTTCTGTGTGATATTCTGCTCGACTTTTTCTTAAAAGAACCAGTTCACTTGCTTTCACTACAACACTACCTGCATCAATAATGCATTCAGCTCATTCGTGATGCTATTGACTAGGTTATGTAACGAACACATAACATAACATGCAGTGGACAATGAATGCTTTGAGACTTCCTTTTAAGCTCATTAAGCGATGCTAGGAGAGATAAATTGCTGTGAAACATTCAGCCATGTGACATCATTAGCTCAGGTTAGGGTCACAGAGTGTTTCTTTCAATGTATTTGTTGTTGTGTTTGCAATGAAGCCTCTTCATGGGGGATTTAAGGCAGCATTAGGGTAAGCTGGTATGGAAAACATAGTGCTTTTGTTGCCACTTTGGTATTTACAGATATTAATCTCTATAAGTAGAATTAAACTTTTTTCTTTTTTTTTTCATATTCTCGCTAAATTATGTCTTATTTTTTATTGCTACTCAACTAGACACAAGTGATATTTTCACCGTTTCATTGTTTTCATTCTTAAGAGGCTGTATTGATTTCCTTTGGGGTGATTAAAGTTTCACTGTGTTCCACAGACACTGCAAAATGTGACTTTCTACAAGAGTGGGGACTTAACTAAAGAATCCCACAGAGAGGAAACACTGTGAGGTCAATTATTCTTGGACTTCTTTTAATCCCGAGAGAGGAGGAAGGAGGCAAGAGAAGGAACAGATATTACAGTTATATCAGTTCATTACTTCAAAGGCTATAGCTGAAACCTAGAAGACGAGGAGCTCCTTGTAATGTGCATCAGTTTAAAACAAATCAGTATGCTTGTATAAAATGTTGCATACTCAAACACAGCTGGATGAATACACAAACTGTTTGCAGAACTGTTTTCCATCCTGGACTTTACTGTAGTTAATAAACAGGTCACTGAACAAAAACAAACAAACAAACAAACAAAAAAAAAAAAAAAATATATATATATATATATATATATACATATATATATATATAAATGACACAGTAGCTTCTCTGAAATATGATTTCTTTGGTCAAAAGCTGCAGAACAGTTTTGTACCAATCAGGGAAAAATTATAATGATTGCCAACAGATAGCACAGCAATTATGTGCTGTTTGCAAGAACCAGCGTTGACGATAATACATACAAAACACCACCTGGGAGTGAGGTTTTTGCAGCAAAATCTAAACTTAAGCACCCTGCTATGTACCAACAAAACACCTAGGTTCATTTCAGACAAGATCTTTAAATTATTTCTCGACACCTCCACCTGGAGCCTCAAACAAATCTGTGCACTCTAAATCGAACCCATGGAGCTTTCCTGTGCACCACAAGTCAGACTGCTGCAGTTCACTTACGAAGAAAACCTCAATATGTTCCAGTCAAATCTCAGTAAACCGACCATTTGTAAAAAAAAAAAAAAAAAAAAAAAGGATGCTCGATGTCTTTAAATGACTGGAGGACAGGGATGAAAAAACATAGAGTCAGTCTCAGGTGAGCAGATGGAAAGCCTACGACGCCTTGTACTTTTTGTGCACACAGGACTACAGAAAGCAAACATATTTTACAACCAGAGGGACAAACACATTTATTGCAACACAAAGCAATCACAATGTAACATTTTTGGAGCTCTGGGAGCTCTGGCAGAATCCTGGAGACATGAAATAAAGCTCAGCAGCCTTTCTGACAGAAAAACTTACATGTTTAAGGTCTGCTTGCATGAGCCAGATAAGACTAAGATATGTGCGTATGCTGTTGCCTGTATTTGTTGAGTAGAAGCAACAAAAATCTATAAATATGGAAACAATTTGATGCCACAATATTCATCAGGATCACACTCTGCCTACATATGATGGACAAAAATCAGAACAAAGCTTGTTCATTTTCTACCAATTATAATTTGTTATTATACTGATCAGAGGATAAGCTCTGACAGGGTGCTAGAGAATTGGAAATGGAGCCCAACAGCGCACTGAACAGACACGGCGATCTGTCATGGTCTACTTGTAAGAGCCAGATGAGCTGTCAGACTAGCCGTGTGTGTGTGTCCTGATTAGTAAGCTCTACAGCTGGAGGTGACATCGAGAGAGTGCAAATGGTGTAAAAGAGATGATGGAGAAGGAAAGAGTGTGAAAGTTTCAGGCTATAGCTTTTTGATATGGACTCGCACACATCTTTGTCTTATGCAGAGGCCATAGACACAATGATTTATTAAGGATCTTTTTATTGAAGAAATTGTTACTGACAGCATGGGCAGCAACTTGAGTGGGACAGACCAATATTTGTAATTTTGCTGTGATGTTCAACAAAAAGCGTGCCTACATTTTGCTCGCCTTTTTAAAGCATTGCACGCAACCGGTGACTCAAAAGCAAGTAAGAAACCACTCTCCTTACCGATGGTGGTGATAACAGTCCCAGCAAAGAAAAAGGAGGAACTGAGGTCCCAGAGGCTCGTCTGATTGGATGAGTTTCCTGATGGGTTCACACCCGCTCGAACTGCTGCAACCACTTTCTGAAGCGAAAAAAAAGAAAAAGCAAAGTCCCTCAGTGGCTGTGGGGGGGGGGGGGGGGGCTGAGAAACATAAGAAAATTAGTGGTGAGCATCAGCTTTTGGGGGAATAGGTGATAGCCGAGGTAAACATTCAACCAAAACCAATTAAGAGTTGTGAGAATACACAAGGAGCATCTGTCACCTTCATGGGACGTATTCACAGAAGAACAAAACCTCACAGTGATGCATTAGATACAATGTTCTGAAGATGTTCACAAATACATTCTGCATAATGTTACATTGTGGGCACATGATTTACACTGGATGTAAATCCCTATTTACACATTCACTTTGAAAGCAGAATGTCTTTCACAATTTCCAGCCAGTGGGTATAGTCGTTTATACTGCCATAGGTTTTTACTTAATAATAATAATAATAATAATAATAATAATAATAATACATTTTATTTATAGGCGCCTTTCATGACACTCAAGGTCGCCGTACAAAATTGTTTAAAAACAGATACAAGAAATAAACACAATTAAAGTACACACAAGCATAATATAGTTACATACAAATTACATATAGAATGGGTGATAGAAGTGAGACTATGGAATGGAGTAGGCCTGTCTGAATAAATAAGTTTTGAGTTGAGATTTGAAGGGGGTGACTGAGTCTGAAATTTTTATGTGTTCAGGGAGGGTGTTCCAGAGGCAGGGGGCTGAGTGGGAGAATGCTCTAAACCCCATGGTGGTCAGGCGAGCAGGTGGGATGTTGAGTTGTTGTGATGAAGATGACCTAAGAGTGCGGGTAGGAATGTTTATTTGGAGCAGGTTAGTGAGGTACTGAGGGGCGAGGTTGTTTAATGCCTTGAAGGTGACGAGTAGGATTTTGTAGATGATGCGGAACTTGACAGGGAGCCAGTGGAGTTGTTGCAGGACCGGTGTTATGTGACTTATGGAGGGGGTTCTAGTGATGATGCGTGCGGCGTAGTTTTGAACCAGTTGTAGCTTATGAATGGATTTGTCAGGTAAACCAAATAAAAGGGAGTTGCAATAATCCAGACGGGATGTGACCAGGCTATGGACAAGGGTGGCAGTATTTTCAGGTGAGAGTGATGGACGGAGACGGGAGATATTGCGCAGGTGAAAATAGGCTGTACGGGTGACTTATGCTTTTACTAAACTACATCTGTAAAGTCAAGCATGAATTTCAAATGGTAAATCTGCTCCCTGTAATGATTTTAAACTGCTGACTCTGTGTGACGTGTCTGAATGAAAAACCTGACTGGAAGTGACCGCCAGCCAGCAAACGAACAGTTTCTCAGAATTGTAGATTAACTTGATCTCGGAACTGATGGCCAATATGGCCAATGGTACGATTTACTGCTGCAAGACAAAAAGCTTCAGGCCCATGTGGTGTCTCAAAATCTCAACAGAATCATTATTGAGACAAATGAAAGCGAAAAGCTTTGAGACACCAGGGGAGCAGCAGGCAGTGCTACAGAGCCGATTCTAATAAATTGTAGTGATATAATGTGTGTCTGTGTATGTGTATGTTTCAGTTCCAGCCTGACAGCATTTTGTTTTGTCACTGTGTGGCTCACCTTAATAAATACACGACCTGTGTCAGTGGGCAGTAGCAGTTTTTGATGATCTCCCTTATTGTTTAACCACCTGGAACCAAACTGTAATACTATAATAATGACAGTCATATATAACAGTCTGCACCTGCTCCCACACACACAGAGTTTAGGGTCACTGTAATGTCAGGGTGTTGTCTGACCGATTATTAGTGAAACTTAAAGTGCTCTCGTTAACCTACAAATGTTGAGCGTGGTGAGGCAGCAAAGATTGGGTGTGTGAAAGTTGAAACTAATGAATGTTGGACTGTAAACAGAGCAAACAGGCGCTAATGTAACGGCACAAGTTAGAGTTAAACTAACAACATAGGTCAGGAGGTGAAGCGCTAAGGACTGATGGTGTTAAGCATTGTTGTAACTAGAGGTCGACCGATTAATCGGTTTGGCCGATTAATCGGTGGCCGATAGGACGTTTTAAAAACTATCGGCATCGGCCGAATTTGACGCCGATAGTTGCCGATAGCTGTCATTTTTTTCCTCTGAAAAAAAAAGAGAGAGAGAGAGAGAGAAACACAGCGTGTGCAGCGGCAGCAGAGAGGAGTTAAGTGATCTGTGGAGAAGTCGACTGGACGATAACAAGTGTCATTGTAAGTGAAATAAAACCTTCACAAGTTGAAAGTCAACAAACATCTCCTTCGCAGAGGCAGTAAGTACCACTAGTTCAACGAGCATAAACGTGCATCATATTTCAGCATAAACAGCCACATCTCCACCGGCATGATTTTGCCTACATGAGCTTGTTAAGCTAACAACAGTTAGCTTGTTAACAGGCTAAAATGAAAGCTGTCTGTGTGAAGTCTCTTCATCTTAGTTTGCCATGAATCTTATAATTTGGGAATTTCTTGTAAATTCTTTAGTTTTAATAAAGAACAGGACTTCCAACAGTGTTGATTTATTTTCTATGGGGGGGGGGGAGTTATCGGCCGATTAATCGGTTATCGTTTTTTTCCTGCTCCAAACTATCGGTATAATATCGGCATTCAAAAATCCACTATCGGTCGACCTCTAGTTGTAACACAATCTGAACCTTATAAGGAACTGTGATTTGCTCACCCAGAAAAAGCTGCCTAAATGATCTGTACACTCATATGAGATAAACATTTTTATTAAATGCCTTTTGTTCAGCAGTCATACCTTAGAGTTGGCTACAGTTCAGTGCCAGTGCAGGACACAGTGTGCCCTTTGACTTTATGTCACTTTAGTTTTCTCGAATCATGAAAAACATTTGGGGGTTGAGGTTTTGATTCTTCACCCCAATACAATTTGTGTAAAAGAACATCATTTAGTTTGAAACAAAAGAGAAGACGGTAGCCATAGTTTTCATAAGGACTGCACTGAACATTAAAACCACCGACAGGAGAAGTAAATAACATTGATCATCTTGTGACAATTCAATGTTCTGCTGGGAACCTTTTGGACCTAACATTCATGTGGATGTTACTTTGACCCGTAGCACCCACCTAGACCAGACCAGACACCCCCAACGACACTCCTTGATGGCAGCAGCCATCCCCAGCAGGATGCAGCCTGACACAGGCACACACACAAAAATGTGAAAAAACAGCACAAGGTGTTGACCAGGCCTCCAGATTCAAAAAGGTCAAACTGATCAAATGGGATGCACTGGAACTAGACTGATCTGCAGAGGCCCCTCCCCTCAACCCATAGGACACGAAGCCTCCCACTAACAACATTCAGTTACCAGGCACCACAGGACACCCTCAGAAGGCCCATGGCCATTCTCTGATGAGTCACAACTGTTTTGGAATGTGGTCATATACAGTATATTAGGAATATTAGGAATGTGGTCATAATGTTATGCCAACAGAGTATTGGACCAGTAGAGAAATGATATAGGTTTTGACCAAAAATAGGCTGATGCCACAACTGTCCAAACCAATAAAAACAAAAAGCAGCAGAGAGGTGAGGAAGTGTGCTGGTGAAGCCCAGATTCATCTGTGTCCACCTACTGGGCTGGAGTGTGGAACTGGAGAATATGTTGGTTCACAACAGTGTGATTGTGTTTCACAAGCAGAACTGCGTGAACTGAAACGGAATTGGTTCTCTGTTGGTCGAAAACGCCATCTGAGAGTAGTTTGATGGTTCTCTTCAGCTCTGTGTGTTTTAGCGGAAGTTATGTAGCAATAATTTAACAGTACTCACTGTTTTATGAGGAAAAGAGTACAAGGTAGAAGACTGAGCTTATTTACACACAGTCAAAGGATACAAATGTATTCAGGATAAACCAATAATAATGTACAAAGGTGAAGCCATTAATAGTTCAGTGTTTTCATCTGCTCTATGCCTAACAATGTACAAATGCAACAAAGGAGAGGGTTCAAAATAAAGCCCTATGCTGGGCTTCTAAAATCATCATTTAACAAATCACACAGTCAGACAGGGCTTGGCCCAGTCAGCCTCTTTGTTTCCCAGCCAAGTGGGCTTATTAATTCACTGCTCTGGCACTCAGCTATATGCAAACTAACATGAGATAAGAAGGCTATAATGCCAGACCGCGCTGGCTGCCTCAGAGCTGAACCACACTGCCAGGAGAGATTGAATCGTCTGGGCTTTTTGACATCACTCACTTTTTTTAATTACTCCCAAAGAGAGTGCACCTCTCCTCAATCCTCTGCTGACTGGCTTTTGATCAGTGGGTGCCCGCAAAGGATCGCATCATGCCTGTGTGTGTCTGTATACATAATTAACTGAACGTGAGGGGTGGGGTGGGGTGGGGGGAACCTGTGTTGACGCTGCCTATCAATAAATCATCATAAGAGAAATGCCTGCTTGGAAGCCTGCTGAACCCATTGAGGTATTCATTGATGGATGAGGAGCAGAGCTGTTTTGTTAGACTGAGATGAACCACAAGATTTACACTGATGGTCGATGCTGCTGATCTGCCTCACAATTAGCTTGATAGCACTAAAGGAAAACATTAAAGTGATTTTAAATGCCTCCAAGAGGAAAGGTGCACAGTTTCCTTAAGCTTGAGTTCTTGAGCCGATAATTATTCCCACATCTAAATAGTTTTTGGAAACTGTAATGAGCACAAACCTGGAAAGTGGAAAGGTCAGTGACAGAAAGTGTACTTAATACAAATGTTGAGTGGGATTACAACACATTTCAGGACAGATAATAGTTTTACCTCAGCCTCCGAGAGAGAGTTTGAATCACTAGAGAATAAAGATAACAGAACAGAAGAGGTAAGGGAATATCCTTAAGCCACTGCACAGACTGACATAGTATGATAAGAAGTGGATGGATCGAGATTTTATATTCCATAAGGAGTGTCTTTTATTGATCTGCTGGGCTTAGATATTTTCTTTATCTGGACATATACAACAATCAGGCATAGCGTTATGACCACTGGCAGGCAAAGTAAATAACCTTGACTATCTTGTGACAGTTCAATGTTCTGCTGTGAAACTTCTGAACCTGGCATTCCTGTGGATGTTACTTAGACATGTAGTACCCACCTAGACCAGACCAGACACCCCCACCCCATAGCAATTACAGTCCTTGATGGCAGCAGACATCCCCAGCAGGATGCAGACACAGACACACACAAAAACAATTTAGGAACAACTCAACAAACATTAAGAACAGCGCAAGGTGTATCTGTGGGATGATCCACAGAGGCCCCTCCCCTCAAAGCATCCCACTAACAACATTCTGTCGCCAGACACTACAGGACACCCTCACAAGGCCCATGTACATTCTCTGATGAGTCAGAGGAACAAGGGAGATCTATACGATATTAGTCATGATGTTATGCCTGACTGGTGTACATCAACGTCTACTACATCTACTACACTACTACACTACACTACTACTTGGTGTACATTACACTTATATTACTACTGTTTACTGTAGTACTTACATTCTTTTTTTACTACTGGTTGCAGGTACAATAATACATTTCACTGTGCATTGTACTATGTATAACTGTGCATGTGACAAATAAAAACCTATCTACCTATCTACACAAGTCAGTGTGTTTGCACTAGAGAGAGATATGTTTACAAAAAGAGGGTGCGCTTCAAGAATAAAAACCTCTGAGTGCTAGACCAAAAATAAATGTGTTCCAAACAAATGGAAATGGTACCCAAACACAAATTTCTAAATCCAGGATGAAATTTCTCTTTTATTTTATTTGGTGCACACCACAAAAGACGTGTTCAGGTAGTATGCCTTCCTCAGACTGTTAAGGGGTATACAGATTCCATTTTGTTAGATATACTAGTAAGACGTTAAGAGTTATTTTTAATAAGGACATCACCAATTGTTAAACTAAATAATCTATAAGTGTAGTAAGCCCTTTAGTATTTAGAGCTATGCAGTTAAGTCATAAGCTGCCGCTGGTGTTCACCGTTCTGCATGTATTTGGAGATTATTTCCAGTAAAGGAGCTTAATTGCATCATATATAAAACATGTGCTTACGGTGTGAGATCACCATCTCACAGTCATTCAAAAAGAGTGATGGTCTCACCATCATCACCTTTAAAAATAAGCTCAGCATCTTAAAGACGGGCATCTGTCACCAGCCACTCTTCATCGAAAATAACCTCATTACATAGAGTAGGTGGAAGATGACATTATTCAGTCATATATTCTTGACAGCAGAGGTCAGTCTTAATGCTATCAGAGCCTATATGTAAATCTGTGCTGAAACATGAACCACACGGACCACTGTTACAAAGGCTTCTGATATAAAGAGGACTATATTCTGTATTTGCAATCTGCTTCATATTGCCCATGGAACATTGCTGAACATCAAACTCATTAATATTTTACAGACAGCCACACCCACTAGTAAATACTGCTCTTTTACTCGCTGATATCAAACCCATAAAATGGAAAGTTGACTCATAAATGTTATTCCATGAATCCAGGACAGTTGATCTGAATAAAATGTTATTGGAGGTTACACTATTTACACTCGGTTGCACATAAATCTGAGTACTTTAAGAAACTGAGTCAATATTTATCAGATTGTGCAAAGAATTTTTTCTGCTTAAACCCATTAAGATAAAATAAAAAGTAGTCTTTTTCATTGTGAATGTGTTTCTGTTGGGAAGACATTTCTTTGTCAGACTCTGTTGCTGTTTAATTTGGAGTTTCTTGGGTTTGTTTACATGCTCAATCCACTAACTGCATCCTTAAATTTGAGGTTGGGAGGAGGATGGTTTTTAATTCTACTGATTTCTTAAGAGATAGGGGAAAGAAAGTACATAAACATTAAACTGCTGTAATCATGTGTGTGCATATAGATCATATAAAGTGTACATCCATCTATCCGTTTTCTATACCCGTTAGTCCTGTTACGGGTCACGGGGGTCTGCTGGAGTCTATCCCAGCTGTCATCGAGCGAGAGGCAGGGGTACACCCTGGACAGGTCTCCAGTCCATCGCAGGGCCAACACAGAGACAGACAACCATTCACACTCACATGCACACTTTAGAAGTGAAGTTTACAATTTAAAACCACCAGTTAACCAAATGAGCATGTCTTTGGATGGCGGGAGGAAGCTGGAGTACCTGGAGAGAACCCACACAGACACAGGGAGAACATGTACAGAACAACACACAGAAAGACCAGCCGGCCCATGGATTCAAACTGGTGACCTTCTTGCTAAGCACCTCTCCACTGTGCCGCCCATAAAATGTACAATAATCACCATATTTAAACATACTAACATACTGCGTAGCCTAATTCTAATATGTGTGCATAAAAATATGCATGTGTTTAAATCCTTATTTCTTTTTGTGCATCCCTCTTGTCTAACAGTGACATTTAAAAGCATTTTTTATTTTTTGTTATTTTATTTTTCTTAATATCTTTTATTGACTGACTTGTAGCTGTGTGGGCCAAAACTGAAAGTGGTAGACAAATCAATTATCGCTGAGATTTAAAGACCTTTCTACTCTCACATATTAGAGAAGTAATCAGCATCCACAGGTGCAATATGCCAGCAAGATTCCCCTAGAGGAAACGCTTTCCATCAACCCCGACAAGTTTGACGCTGAGATGGACTAGTCCATCAAGAGTCGTGAAGCCAGTGGGTGTCTTTGACTAGAGGGATGTACAATCAATATGGACATTGGGCATTTGCAACTGGAGATTAATGAGTAACTTGTTTTAGCCTCATATTTAGCTTGAGGTGGATGGATTGTCAACTTAAAAGCTCTGTGGACCAACACCAGAACCTGGGGATTAAACATATAAATTGGCAATGTTTTTATTTGATGTCCATCCTTTAGTTTTTAGAGTCCAAACTGATTCAGTTGACATGCTACAATGTATACGTAGTACAATATGACTGACGTTATATAAAGCACTGGAGTTAGTTTGAATCCCAGCAGCTTTTGGTTATTGTTATTGAGCCCCCAAAGCCTTTATTTTGTTTATTTATTTATTTTTGACATTGGCCATGGCTTGTATGATGTACCAGGAGGTAGAAAGCCAGATAAAAGTCTCATCTAATCCCGTTTCATATTCAGTCATTCTTTTCTGTTGTTGATGTTTGTTCTTGGGGCTTTGGGTTGCTGCTTGGTTAAGTTCAGTCTCGCTACATTTCTTGTTTAAGTATCACAATGAAGCCCAAAGGTTAAACGTACCTAAATATTGTCTGAGAGCTCCCTGTCACTTTGTGTCTGGAGTAAAAGCACTGCCTAAGGCTGGACAAGTTTAAGTACGGAGACAGCAGCAGATGAACCACCTGTCAATCAACCATGCCATCGAAGCTTTCTATAAGCCTTAACAAAACTCCAGAATGACTTACTAAAAAGAAGAGAATGAAGGGTTAAGTATGAATACAGACAGGTTGATGTTTTCTAAATGGGAATCAGCATCCAACCAGCACTGGATGTAGTCTTGAACAGACATCAGACTCCAGGAGTTGATGCTGATGCTCGATAACCCTGCTTTGGGTTTAGTCAGGGTTCTTTTTTCTGCTCCCCTTCTTTGTGTTTTCTCTGGCAGCTAATCCCTGGGCGGCACCTTCTCTCTCTCTATCTGCCCCTCTCCCCCGGTTGATTGATCTCCCCTGCATCCATCCATCTACTCATCAAGCCTCCATAAAAGACCTGGTCTTTTGTCTGAGTCCAGCTCCGTCAGTTCGTTCCGTCTTGTTCAGTGGTAAATTTGCAACAGAAAATGTTTCTTGTCTCTACCGTTACTTAACTTTTCTGACCCTTTGCTCTATTCTTTGTCCACAGCTGGCTTGGGTAAGCTTTACCAGTCGCTGCATTCAGTCCTGCTGTCTGTCTCCAGTCGACAGAACAACTACTGTCAGTCTAGAGCCACCTAGGGATTCCTCCATTCCTCCATTCCTCCATTCCTCCCTTTCTCCATTCCTTATCACTATGGATAAGCTGTAGAAAAGCTAAGCTGTATATATAGATATATACCCTGAATCTGGGCTATGCTTAAAAGAAAACGGTAGCAATGCTGTCTTTTGCCTAGAAACAAGCAATAGCAAACTGCTGTCATTCATGTTGAACTTCAAGGTCTCATAATCCAATAGGATGTAAGATGTATGGGAAATGTGTAAATTAGCTCAAATGAATCTAGTGGCTAAGGGGTTAAAGCTTTTCCACTGCAAGACGCAAACCTCCCCAAGGTGCAGTGATAAACAATAGCTGTCATACAGCAGTATTAAGCTAAATATGTTGCGCTATTGTTTCCTCTTTGTGCCCACCATTGTAGAAAATCTGTCGACGCAGCGTACGTTTAATCTGGTGCTGCAGCAAAGCAGAAGACTTGAATTATTAATACGATGCTGATGTTTCCACCTACCTTGACTAGATCTTCCAGCTCAGAGGAGTTCACACATCCATGCGTGGCCAAGAAGTCCAGTTTTTCAACAAGAATGGCCAGTTTCTGGGAGCTCTCATGAGGCTGCTCCAGAGCCCGGAACACAGTCGCCCCGATGATGAGGTATAGCACCACCAGGAAGAAGATGGCTGACACGGTTTTCCACCTCATGACTGTAGTTCGGGTGTCACATTCATCCTCTGGGGTGTTCAGCACAACTGGTTTTGCCGAGAATGAAAGGCGAGGTTTAGAGTTGTGGGCGGCAGACTTTGGGTCAAGAAGGTCAGGTGCGGCCACTGCAAAGATGGAACTCATTAATGTGCGTGCAGTCATCTGCCTGTCTGTCTAATCTGCCTAATAATTAGTGATACAATAACGATCTCAAGAAAAGATCGGCAGCAACTTTTCCTTTAAGCTTTATTATTTAGCTTTATTAATCTCCATTCTTCACTATCATGCCATTGGGTTATTGATATTAAACTCACAAAGTGTTCCAGGAAAGACCTAACCCTGAATACTGCTGCAGAACATTCTTCATTGTTTCCCCGTCCTTAAAATGCAAATGAATGCAAATGGTTTTCTGTCGTATGTGAAATATGTGACAGTTGGAAAGCACTGCTAACAGGCATTTCTGAATGACACAGTCAGCACATCTGCAGTAAATGTGAACTAAACCATGGCCCATTTTTTATTTATGACGTGACAGGCATCCAGCCGCCATTTGATTCAAAATTGAAACTCTATATTTTGTACATCAGACTTGCTATATTCCAATACATCTATCAAGAAATGAAAATAAGAAAGCAACAGATCTCTAAACATTTCATAAAAATCTATTGTGGTCAGAAAGATGCTTACATTTACTGCCCACTTTAAGATAATGTTGCCTTTCCCTCCACTTAAGTGTCCATTCTTCAAACCTCTAGAGGAGTTCATTTCCTCACTGGGGTGCATAATTTAAAACCAGCTGTGAGATCCGAATGTCCACCTTGGACACAGAGAACAATGGATGCATGCAAAAAGATAGTTTCCCTGGTGTACTGAGGAGAGGACATGGTAAAACACTCTACTGTACTGCTCTGCATTGCTATGCAATACATTTAAAATATGTATATAAGGAATATGAATTTTACATGAATTCAAGTTTTACTGTGTGCAGCTTTTTCTGACTGGCCTGCACAATCCTACAACATGCACCATTGTCTTTTGAAACCTTTTGTTTTATGCCTTAAAAATTCATATGACAGTGATACAGATTATTGTTCAGCCTGTTATTATTATTGATATGCTGCAGAATTTTGTAGAGTTGCTGTCAGATCACAAACATTCTGTTACACCACTTGATGCTGAGGTGTGTTTTGGTTGCATTGCAGCATGTTGGAATGAAAAGAGGAGCCATGTGAAGATCTCTGAAGACATGACCTCAGAACAAAGAAACCGTATGCCTTTACAATGTGGTCAGTATTATACTAGAATAGAAAGCAATAGAAAATGGCCACAATTTTCCAACCTCAACAATATCTGGACTACATATGCAGTAGTTCTACATGGAGCTGGATCTCATCATGAGACTCTGACTTAATCATCCCATTACAGCTCCAGCAGTAAAAGGCTTCAGTGCAATGAGAATAATTAAAGGACAGCGTCCTGGTATATACCACCTACAACAGTATATGCTCTAGCAGTCATGAAGCATGCTACACGTCCCACCTATAGGAGGTGAACTAACACACCATTGATTTTTTTTCCCACTGTAAAAATCCAGCGACTAAATAGAAGCTCATTAAAATTTAAACATTCTGTGTCACAATCCTCGTTTTCCTAACAGTCTGTTACAGTGAATGCAATTACATAACCACCCAGAGAGCTCCCACCAGCCAGTATTTTACAGTAAACAAGTTATGGATGGGATTATTGCTCCGTAATAAGCTGAAACAATCCGATAAAAATGTACATTCCTTTCTATAGCTTTCCAGATTATTGCCTGTACATGGCAGCACAGCAGCACCTTTGTCACTTGCCCGCGCGTTTTACAATAAATTTGCTGGATTAAAACCTCATCTCCCTCACAATAAACACATCGCACTAGTATGGGTCAATGAACTCTAATAGTAGAATAAGATGGGTTGAGAAAGACAAATCAATAAGATAATTTGACTCAAGCACCATTAGAAATTAAAAATCAAAACACTCCCAGTCCCTGAAGATCAAACTTAACAGCTGGTTAATTCATTGAGAATATTTCAAATAATCACCACTTTTGAATTTGCAACTTGTTGTGCGCACTTACTTCTCTACCATCTCTTCTCTCGTTGTTTCCTCATGGACGGATCTTTTTATTATTATTATTATTATTATTTGTTTATTTATTTTTTGTCCGCCAAATAACGCTCTCCTATAAGAGTTGCCTTTTGCCTCCGGTGCTCCCTCCAAGGGACGTGTCCGCTCTCCACATGGTTTAAGCGAACTGCGCTTCCCTCCACTTTACAGTCTCCAGAAAAAATACATCCAGGACATCGCGTTCCCACCAAAAGGCGCGCTAAGACGGGGCATAAAAGGTAAAAAGAGAGCAGATCGCTTCCATTGATTCCGTCCAGGGGTTTGGAGACATTGTGTGTCACGGCGGTGCTCTGATCGGAGGGACGCGGGGGTTTGGACGGCGCAGGTCAGAGGAGGAGGAGGCTCTCTGTGGATGCGCTGCACTCTCACTGCGCTGGTGTGGACCGTGTACGCTCTTGGTGAAAGACAGAGAGGGGGGGGGGGGGCTGCTTGATGCTCAGCACTTCAGAGGCTTTCTGTGCTGCAGTATACGGTATTTCACGTGACAATGGGTGAACGAATGTGCCTCCTTCCAGGTTGTGGAAAAAGGATGTAATTTAGGATTAGGATCTCCATATAAACATCACTCAGCTCCCCAAAACCTTTCCATCTGAACAGTTTTGTCAATCAGGCATAACATTATGACCACCATCCTAATATTGTGTAGGTCTCCTTTGTGCCTCCAAAGCAGTTGTGGTTCATCAGAGAATGGACATGGGCCTTCTGAGGGTGTCCTGTGGTGTCTGGTAACAGAATAGATAGATAGATAGATAGATAGATAGATAGATAGATAGATAGATAGATAGATAGATAGATAGATAGATAGATAGATAGATAGATCCCTTGGAAAATTCAATGTTGTTAGTGGGGGCCTTCGGGTCCTGTGGATTTATGGGAGGGGCCTCTGTAGATCATCCCACAGATACTTGATCAGTTTGGGATCTAGTGAATTTGGAGGCCAGGTCAACACCTTGAGCTGTTCTTCATGTTTTTTTTAGTTGTTCCTAAAGCGATTTTGTGTGTGTGTCTTTGTCAGGCTGCATCCTGCTGGGGATGGCTGCTGCCATCAAGGATGGGGGAATTGTGTTGCCTGGTCTGGTCTAGGTGGGTACTACATGTCTGAGTAACGTCCACACCAATGAATGTCAGATCCAAAACTTTCCCAGCATAATGCTGTATTGTCACAAGATGATCAATGTTATTTACTTCTCCTGTTGGTGGTCTTGATGTTGTGGCTGATCAGTGTAGATAGCAAAGTACCTTTCTCAAGAGCACCCTGGCAGAATCTGCTAGAGTTACCTTTTTTTTGCATCATTTGTTTTTACTCAAAATCACCTTGTACTTGAGTAATTAATCACAGGTTTGTGTACCCTTTCTTTCTCCGTGTTTAGTGTTTTTCTCAAGGACATTGTATTCCAACTGAGGGAGGAAATAAAGAGCTTTTCCTTCGCTGAACCAGTGATTTACACTGGTGACACCAAAGTCACAAGCCCAACGTCTCACCTCCAGGCGACAGGCAGCTTATCAGTGACAGGAAGCAGACCTCAGGTTTTCAATTAAATTCATCTGAATTAGTGAGGCTGTCAGTGAGGTTTACATCTCTAGTGTTACTCGTTACTCACGTTGCCATGCATCTGTGACCTCTATGCAAACCTTGAGAACCAAAGGCTGACAAGGATTTTCAGTAATTTGATGGTCAGGTGCTGTTCAGCTTCTTGTTCTGTCCTTGTGTGTGTGTGTGTTTGTGTAGGAGAGAGGAAGAGAATGTGTCCAGGTGTGGCCATAGTGTTGATCGCATTTGCATGATCCACTGCTGCTAATTGAATTGAGGGACTGGTGCAACAGTGCTGCTTTTCTTTGTTACTCTGACACACGCTGAAGTTCGCTGCCGGCACTGGATTGACTAATGAATTAAGGAGATTATCTTTGGAGCTGCAAAGTGATGGCTTTAATAAGTGTTTCTGTAGTTTCTGGTCTGTTACTTACTTTGTTTCTTTGTGAATAAAGCGTGCACACTGTGTCAGTGAAATAATACGGACAATGAGTCTCAGTTTTGATGACATTTTCGTCTAGCAGTAGCTGAGTTGGCTGAAAGAGAGAAGATTAAGCATCTTCTGCAAAAAAAAATGGAAAAATGTAGATGCCAAAGTTTGTATCTTGTCTCTTGAAAGGCTCTCAGTGGACTGTGTTCAGATTTCAACAACCGCTTGTTCCATTATAAATGCTCTCAGACCACCCTTTCTCTTTTTCTTCTGACAATCTCTCCATTTCTGGTAGATGACATTTAAGTCAGTTCATCTTTCATCTCCCTCATCTGCTGCTGACAGTAAAGGTGTTTGATGGCATCAGCCCATTAGTCAGAGAGTTGCCTCCATCAGTCAAGCAATTGTCTGTTGCTGCTTAAAATGGGATGACGTTTGGGATTTGCACTACCTGCCCTTTGATGCAATCATTGTATAACAATACTAAATTATTTCTGCGCTCAGTTTTACTTGTTTCAAATTCTCTTTATTCTTTGTAAGACTCCACAGTGTAAAGACAACAGGCTGTGAAAGTTCATGCTGCTCTCATGAATCCATGGTTCTTTTAAGGTCTTTTAAAAAAAAAAAAAAAAAACGCACGTTGCAGCTTCTGTATTACAGGCACAAAAATAAGTTTAAAAAAAAAGTTGTCCAATATTAACTTTAACCTCACCAAAGTATCCTGAGTGCTGGATTTAGGCAGTAATTAAGTCAATGGATGGACAAATCTTTGAAATCAAGCCTTCATTGGTATCTGCTTGTAAAATCCGTGTATGAGGTTTGTCATAAATTTAGCAAAGCAATTTGCTAACTTAGGAGAGCAAAAAAAGGAAACTCGAAATATCTCTGATCTGTAGAAAGCGATACTGAACCAGGCACAAACCAGATTTGTGTGTGTGCGTGTCATATATTTAATATACTAACCACACGTTGTGAGTTTCTATAATCCACTTCTTTCTGCCTTATGTTCTCATGAAGATCAAAGGTCAGGACAGCCTGATTTAGCACCCAGCACCTAGGATATACAGCCCACTGCACACAGAATAATGCGCTGCTGAAATGTACTGTAAAAAAAGTTTCACGGGACCTGAAGTGGACCTCCCCCCGTGAGGAAGAAGGCCCAACAGAGGCTGTACTTTCTGCGCCAGCTCAGAAAGTTCAACCTGCCTCAGGAGCTGCTAACCATCTTCTACACCGCAATAATCCAGTCTGTCCTGACCATGTCCATCACTGTCTGGTTTGGATCCTCCACCAGGCATGACAGGGACAGACTGCAGAGAACAGTCAGGTCTGCAGAGAGGATCATTGGCACCGATCTTCCCTCCATCCAGGACTTGTACCGGTCCCGGGTCAGAAAGCGAGCCAGGAAAATCTCCACAGACTCCTCACACCCTGGTCACAAACTGTTTAGACTCCTCCCCTCAGGCCGGCGCTACAGAGCACTGTACGCCAAAACCACCCGCCACAAGGACAGTTTCTTCCCCCGGGCTGTCGCTCTGATGAACTCTGAGCAGTCACAGAGTGCACCCACATGAACAATAGACAACTACCCTTCACTGTATATATTCACTGTACAATAACCCCGGTGTATATATTATTCTATATTTTATATTACAGAGTGAGATTTATTTTATTTTATTGTGTTTTATTTTATTTTTATTCTATTCTTATTTCGCTATTTAAGTTGTACTAGAGAGTAAAGTTACCGGAGTCAAATTCCTTGTATGTGCACATACTTGGCCAATAAAGCTGATTCTGATTCTGATTCTGATTCTAACATGCTTGAATTTAATTTTGCTCTTGTGATTATTTTAGACCTTCAAATCAAATGGTGCAGGCAAAGGGTTTAGAGCAGTGGCAGTGGGGCAAAGGGTCTAATCTGGCCTGTGGGATAAATTTGCAAAGTGAGAAACTTGCACACAAGACATTAACTGCAGTTTTTCAATAAAATTAACTGCAAATCATAATGTGGCCACTAGGGGGTGCATTGTTTTAGTAAAATTTGTAGACATAACACAAAACTGTGGATAGCAGCAATGTCCCGAAACTTTGTTTTCTTAAGAAATTTGAAGTCGTTCTGGAAATGTTTTGTAAAATGACTGTTAATTAAATGTAAAACATTATCATAATGTATTTCTTCACACTAAAACAAAGGGAAAAACTTGGCGTTGCCGTTATTTATCAGTGATTATGCTATTATGTTACCCGTCCGACCCCCTTGACATCAAATTGGGCTGCATGTGGCCCCTTAACTAAAATTAGTTTGACATCCCTGATATAGAGTCATACGTGAAGTAATGTTCCCTGCTCATGGAAAGCATTAAGGAGATCTGTTTCTGAACAGAAAGTCTCCTGATTCAGCTCTTATTCAACCTTATTAAGAGTCTCCTCATACCGTGTACCCTCATACTTCAGCATGTCTTGTCCTAAATCGCTGACTGTTTCTCTCATACAGGGCGGCACTTGTTGCAGGAACACATGGCTTTCGTTAGATGACACTAATCTTGACAGTAATCATATTACGGGTGACATTGTTGCATTAATGGACCATATTACCATGGTAATCTCTCCCAATGGCACAGCAGAAATGATACTGGGGTGGTTACAAAAGGTTCTTACAAATTGTTTTCTTACAGCTCTTTTATGTTAATTATAATTTTATTCATAGGTTTTTGCCATTTGTGGACAAAATACCAAATGAATCCTTTACCTCGAGAACAAACATTTGAAGATAAATTCAAATTCTTAGAATTTGATTCTGTTCTTAATCATATTCCCCTGCATGCTTATCGTGCACAATTCCAGGTCAGAATCTGACAGTAATAGTGTTAGAAAAAGGTCAAGAAACAGATGAGCTGCAACATCAGCAGATTGAAAAATGCTTTGAGCTTCACATATTGAATGTATACACAGTATTAGGTACGTTATAGCCTCGTCTGCAAGCTTGCATTGTAAAAACTCAAAGGAGTTAATGTTGAGCCAATGTACTGCATCTCCAGTCTCAGTCCTGCTGAATCCACCTGAAACATTCCTCCTGAGTTGCACTTTCCTTGTGCCGCAGTGAGATTTCAGCAGTTTATCATGAGCAGGGATAGTTATTGAATATAAAAGCACTGCTTTTAGAGTCTTTGCGGACAAGTCTGTACGTGGGGATCAAACAGTGATATAAATCTGCGTCTTCTGTGTTACTAAAAGTCATAAAAAAAGTAAATATCTTTGTACAGCAGGGTGAAAGAATACACATACACTTATTGCTTAAGTCCATATGAAAGACACGATGGAGATGCACTGCCCAGGACAAGGCTTTAACATTTCCATCCTCCAGGCTTCAACAAATTCATGAATCCAGTTAATTGCTGTTTTTTGGTTCCATATGAGTGACTCTGATTTGAGGTGAGGCGTGGGCAGATAATACATACCTTGATGCACAAATAGCACTCATGTGCTGATGCTGGTTTCAACACTGTGTTGAATGTTCATTGTCAGGTGTGGCTGGTGACACCACTAGTACATTATAAATGGCAGATCTCCAAAGGAATATTTCTGATTTCACAGACTGGACTCTTTCATCTGCTTTGTCAATGGAAATCAATCATTATGGACATTTGAACGAATTTAACCCATGCAACATGCACGCTAAACACTTGCAAAATGCACACGGATGCTTGCACATACGCAGCCCATTGAATATGAACCCACTGCTTTTTTTTTTCTTTTTGAAAGATTAAAAGCATGGAGAGCATGGGAGGAAAATTGAGGAAAAACAATTACCTTACCTGAATAGGTATTTGTCAGGGAGTCGAGGGAACCTTTCTGAATGTGATAAAAATGTGAATGAAATGAATATGAAGTTAAAGTCAATAGAAATTTGCTCAAATCAACTGTAACTAAAGCAAAACCAGAATTTTACTCACTGTTTCATATTGTATATAAAAACAGCTCTTTCATCCCTGGAAGAGGACAATCTGGTCTCTTCTGTTGCATAAAAGTCAAATAAATTCCTGAACATAGACTCTATTATAAGAGGTCAAAACTGGAACCACACTTATTGAACAGTATAAAGGACTGTCTATCAGGCAAGACACTAAAACAAAAGGTTTAGTAAAGATATGTTTAATAAATTATTTGACACATCCAAGCTTGGTTTAGAAATCTACACTGTAGCCAATGCCAGTATGAGTATTCATAATGGTCGGCTAAAGTGTCGTTTTGTAATTCCATCACTAAAGAGCCAGTTGGCTGCTAGTCAGCTGTGTTGAGTTTAGTCTGTGTTTTTCAAACTGTGGGATTTGGAACTGAGCTGGAAAAATCTAGCGTGCTAAAATCACTGCAATGCAGGAGAGAGTGAAGATGTTTTAGTAGATTGTGTGTAGGAGGCAGAATGAAGGAGAATTTTCAGAACAGCCACAGCTGTATCTCTGCTGCAGATCCAATGCAGAAGCATAAATGTAGCTTGAGGAAAAGTTGAACAAATACTTTATGCAAAGAGCCATTTATCGACAGCTTGAGAGGGGAGTGATGCCATGTGCTGTGCATGAATGACCCCCCCCCATATGGAGTCTAGACACTGGTGGTAGGATCAGAGGTGAAGAAATGATGCTGCCGATCTTGATGGATGTTACACGCAGCAGGAATACTGATGAGCTCAGTGGATGGACACAGTCCTGATGAAAACTGGTGGTGAAGAGAGTGCAAGAGGGTTGTATGCATCTGAAATTAAAGATTTTAATAGTATGAGCATGAGAGAATAAAGACAAATGTAAAGAAATATATTTATGTGAAAATATAACCATTACATACATCAATCAGGCATAACATTAGGACCACCTTCCATATATTTTTTATTTTGAGTTGGGTGGTACATGTCATCCACATCCACATTAATGCCAGGTCCAAAGGTGTCCCAGCAGAACTGAATTGTCACAAGATGGTCAATGTTGAATAACTTGAATATGGCATTCAGACATGGGAAATAACTAATGGCCTTGTTTTTATATAGCACTTTTCTACTTATTGGTACTCAAAGCTTTTTAAGTCACACATCTGACCATTTGCTCACACAAGCACACAAATTCACACGTACTGGGAGCAACTGGATTTTCAGTGTCTTGCTCAGGGGCACTTGAGCAAGACACTGAAAATCCACCTTCTGGGGATCGAAACCGCTAACCCTCCAGTTCCCGCTCTACCTACTGAGCCACAGCCAGATGAGTTTGATATTTGCCTGTGGGAGAGAAGCAGGTGGCGTACCTTATGATAAGTTGCAGCAAAGGGGAAACAGAAGTATTAATAATAATATCAGAAGTATAAAGATTCTTCTAGAGCTGCAGTAAAGTGGAGTGAAAATAGAGAATCATGGTCCCCACGACTCCATTCATTGTCACATTAAATGGTGTTTATGACATTTGGCAGGCTGTAGGGGGGGGCGGGCATCAAGTATATTGTTCTTTAAGCATAATTTTATGTGTTCTTGTTGAAAAATAATGAATTATAGTTACACATCTTTGATAAACAGGCATTGAATGTCTGTATCCTAGGAGATACATTGTCCAGATAGGGGTATAAAAACAAGCATAATCACTCTCAGATATACTTATGTTTGGAAGCCTATACTCTACAGATAATCAATAATATAAAGGTGTTAAATATTGATTACACTTCATTTTACTCTTGAATGTGTATTACTGATTAACCAGTGTACATATGTTTTCAGGGAATTTCTACCAGTACTTTCTATGGTACAAGAAAGAGAGAGGTGGCATCTGTTGTGTTGCCACCTGATGGTTCATCTGATTCAGATGAGGGAACCAGTGAAGAAGATGAGGTAGATGTTATATACAGAGGGCCAGAATCAGGACAGCAGCAGCAGTGACCAGCTCCATGATAGCTAAAGTGATGAGGCAGAAGAGGGAGCAACCCACAGTAAAAGAGGGAAGATGTTCAGGTCATGATTAGAGTAGTATAGTGAATTGTTATGTAAGAGATCCAGTGATCTGGGTGCAGATATTGTATGTACTGCATCTGTCTGCAACAAAACATGATCTTTTGTATGGTCATGTGTGTTAGTCTCTCTCATTCGCACTCAGACACACTGAAGTTTGTGTAAAATTATAAATAGTTTGGTGGTTTGTATTGGTGATTGGGGGAAGGGGGTGTCTGTTTTTTCACAGATATTTTTTTTCCCTTTTCAGTAGGTGGAGAAAAACGGAATTTGAGCACCAGTGTACTGTTACATTAAGTTGCTTCGCTGCACCAGATGATCTATCCATACCACTAACATACTTCTCCAAATTTTTTGACGAGGACGTCTTTGAGACCATTGCTCACCAGATAAACTTGTATTCATGTCAGCTCATAGGAAGCAGCATCACCGCTAATGCCTCTGAAATCAAAGAATTCATTGGAATTCAGTTGATCATGGGTGTAATGAAAATGCCTGCAGTGGAAAACTACTGGGGAGGATGCTCCACTTTCAAGATAACACAAGCTCTGACTCCAGTGAAGATCGCCTGCTGAAAGTAAGTACTTGACCAGATGAGGGGGAAGCGTGTGGAAATTGAGAGTGAAAACCAATTATCAATTGTTGAAGTGATGGTTCCATACAAAGGCAAAAAAGCTGGAAGTCTGCAGCAGTATCTACCCAACAAACCCAAGAAATGGGGTTTCAAGATCTTTGTGCGAGCTGGTGTGTCTGGCTTTGTGTATGACTTCATGGTTTACACGGGGAAGTCTACATTTAATGGTGCTACTCCAGACAAAGCGTTTGGGTTAGGTGGAAGGCAGAACCATCAGAAACCCCTCCAACTGCATTGTTTATTTTGACAACTTTTTCACATCCCTGAGATTGATAACTCATCTAAAGGAGTCTATGGGCCACAGCAGTTTGGGTACCATTCGAAAGAACTGCTTGATGGGTTGTACATTGGAAGAAGATCGAGACCTCTTACGCAGAGGAAGAGACAGCTTTGACTAATGCCTGGCTTCTCCATCGTCGTGATGCAGCCCCACTGGGTCAGAAACATCAGTGTCTGAAGGACTTTAGGTTGGATGTTACCAAAGGACTCATCTACCCTGAAAACCAGAAAATGGGTCGCCCCTCCAAAGGAAATGAAGACAACACACCACCAAGACGAATCAACCATAAGTCCCCAGGCCTGTGGATGATATGAGATATGATGGGATTGACCACTTCCCTATCCTGTCAGTGAAACGCAGACGCAGGATGTGCCAGGATGGACTGACCATCGTGTGTCAGAAGTGCAAAGTGAGGCTTTGTATTGTCACCGGCCAAAAACCACACAACTGTTTCGACAGCGTCCACTGAGAATAGGCTATTTCAAGTGTAGGAGCTCCATAGGGGAGATGTTTGCTTAAGAACAGGAATAAGATGTTTGGTGTAATGTTAGTAGCTCGTGGGTTTATTCAAAGCTAGATTTGTTTCCAACGTTCAAAACATATGTGAATAACTTGTGTTCACTTTTTCCCTCACTTTTTTGAAACTTTGTATACAAGACATGAAAGAGAGTAGCTAATGAATTGCTTATAATATGTTTTAAAAGTTTAAAAATTAAATATTTGAATAACTGGATAATGATAAATGTATACCCTAAATGGGCAATGTATCCCGGGAGATACGAACTGTAAAATGGAAAATAAAGGTTATATTTTGAGAAAAAGAAAATCATGAAATTTTGTTATTTTATTTTATTTTTTGGGCCATGAGAACTAAACAAAAACTAATAAAAGAAGAGAGTAAAGTGTCTTTAGTGAACCCACAGGTTTAATCATGAGTATCATTGCTATTTGTAGTTTATATTGTGCATGAAGCACAGTATTTGAGTCTACATTCCTCCACTGCTAATGAGGGGTGTGGGTGAGCTGTTTACACAGTTAGAAAGGGTACATTACCTTTCCTATGTTCACAGACACAGAGCACATAAATAGAAAGAGGTAAAAACATTTCCTTCAATAAACTGAACCCAAATGGTAGTAAAGAGGCAAACCTAAAAAAAGAATGTCAATGATCTTTCCACATCCACGGTGAATACTTGTTCCATTTGGGTATTGTGTTTGTCCAGGATGCAGTTTGACTCACAGTAATAACATAAGTCTCAGATAAAAACACAACTGGAGACTCTAAGAATATCTGTGGCTTCAGACTTCAGACAGAAAGGTTCTTCAGCTGAAAATGTCTTCTCTCCACTCCACTTTTTTTATATCACACTTTAGATGTTAATGGAGAGAAAAGCTAATTGACTTTCCGTGCATCCTTCACCCACTGACACGTCAGTTTCACCCATCCTCTAATGCACTGTCAACACCTGTACACCTCAGCAAAGGGGGTTAATTAAGATTAATGTGGGGGTCAATGACGGAATAGCTGACTAAGCTAGCAAACGCACACTTTACTTAGCAGATCTGGCGAGAGGAGATAACAGCTGGGTTGCTGATCCACACAGATTTTGGATTCATGGGACTCTGATTCAGTATTATAGAACAAGGCTATGAATCTTCTCATGGGGCATCTCCAGTGTAACAGATCAGAGACTATAATTTCATCTGCTGAAAGAGATGAATCTTTATTACAAAGAAAGCACATGACTTCTGACTGAGCTGTTCATGGGTCACTCCCTGATTCTCAAGTGTTGTATGATGTGTTACTGTGGCTGTGTTTTGATGCATTGTATTGTTTGCTGTATTGTTTTTGCACGTTAAACAGTGTGAGAAGGTCTTACACACAATGTCTGCCTTTCACAGTTCGATATCCCTAATTCAGCTCTCAGCTCAGGCAAAACAAGCCCAGATTTTCTCCGACCACAGGAATTTTAGTCACATTTTTAGTTAGTATTCGTATAGCTTACCCTTGAATTCAGTAATTATGGGAATTCTGGATCATTGAAGCAATTTAGATATTTTGCCTCAGTTCCTTTCTGAGGGTAATTAAAAACGGTCTTCTTTCTTTTTACATCTTAGGAAAGAAGATAGTTTATATATTATATTATATTCTCCACTTTATTCATGTCTTTATTTATTTTTATACCTATTTTACCTTTTGTATGAGGGGTTCAGGGGGCATTAACTTGGGGTCACTACTCCAACCCTCATGAGTTTTTCATAGACATTGGTCACAGTTTGTACTGTCTGTTGTGGCCAGCACACTTTACTCCACTGTGGTCTGCCGGGGGAACAGCATTATACGGAGCCCCTATGGTGACATGGTCAAAAAAAAAAGTAAATTGTGGCCACGAATTATTACTTCGTGCGCACGAATTAGTACGTCGTGCACACGAATTAGTATAACGTGCACACGAAATACTAATTCGTGGCCACGAAATAAGTATAACGTGCGCACGAAATACTAATCGTGGCCACGAAATAAGTATAAAGTGCGCACGAAATACTAATTCGTGCGCACGAAGTAATAATTCGTGGCCACGAAATAGGTATAACGTGCGCACGAAATACTAATTAATAATATTAATATAATTCCTGGACAGCTGGGTAAACAAATCGAGCGCACATTCTCTCGAACCTGCAATAGCCTAAGAACGGAGCCCCGTACCTATGTCCTTAAGGTGAGTGTCTTTTCTTATTCTGTTCTAGTCAATATCTTGTTATCCCGCATTTAGGCAGTTATTTATTTAGGCCTGTGTTTGATACTTGTTATAACAGGTAGCCTATCTGCTGACGTCTCCCGACTTACAAACTTTTTATCCTCATACTAGCCGTTGTTTTGTTGTGCTAATATAGCCGTAAACTCATTTGTGTCTGTAACTCATTTGCTTCAGCCCTGCACACACATGAGGACACTTTTCAAGTAGAGCTGAGGGGTGTAGGCATAGGAGGTACGCTGAGCATAAAACCAGAGTTTTCTGTGTCACGAAGGTGTGTCTCTTTTAACCTGGCTAGATCGCCATGCTAACTTATGCTGCAGACCTAACCTGGTCCGGACCAAATTCTGTGCAGTTTCAGCTTGAAATCAGCCTTTTTCACTGATCATCTCCTTTGAAAGTAGCATCATGTGTGTCAGACTCTCAGCTGAGATGAGGGAATACATAGGCTATATGAACCGCAGCGTTTAATGATGCCACCGATGCCTTGCAGTTACAGTAGTATGTATCACGTTGCCAAGGGAACCTATAGCCCATCAGTGATCAGAATCTAGTTTGTATTGATTTGCAGGTTGTTGTTGCTCTAACTAAACTACTGAATATGTCTGTAGTGTTCTCTGGACATTTGCCTTCAATAAAATCACAGAAGATTAAAAGTTCACTATGTTATTGATCAGTCTGATGTTTACCTGCGCATGAAATGTGCTATAATTCCTAAACCATTATGTTAACACTTTGATGATGTTTTTATGCTTGGTCCTGATTTGCTGAAGTCTGTTTTACACTGCTGGTATATTACAGCTAATAGAACCCTGATTAGAAAATTGCTCAATCCTTTATTACCACAGATCATATCTGATCAATAAAAATCATTCCACTTTGATTTGCCAAAGACTAAAGTGATTTCATAGGACAGTGTCAGAGCTTGAGCATAATGTTTAAATCAGCTGCATCAAGTTTAAAGTTTCAGAGCTCTACAATGTGCAGCTGTCACCAGAAATACGGGAGACATTGAGAGTGCACCGAGTGGTAAAATAAATATATTAATTTACACTGTAATACAGTGACTGTATTTGCAGCAATGGTGTTGCTTTTTGCGACATAACAATAATAGCAGGGACATGGGGCAATATGTGATTTGGTATCATAGATCCAGAATCTGGAAAATCTACTACTTGTTAATTAATTTTGTTTTCCTGTGGTTTAGAGATCAACTATGGCTACTCGGCTGCGAGAATTTTTGATACAGCGCAAACTTGAAAAAGATGTGATCCAGAAACTTGAAGATGAGAATGTAAGCCAAACAGAAGGTTAATATTTACTGAATGTTTGTGTAGAACATGGTCACACCAGAACAGATAGACTCAATGTACAAATTCAGATGCACACTCTAAAAAATGTTATCTGTTTTCATTTTAATGTAATGTATGTGCATCATTACCAAAAGTAAATATTATCAAAGTAGGCTGCATAAAATAAAAAACTAATGATGTGAATAATTACACCCTTATACCACCAATATATCTGTATCCTTAACTTTCTTTAGATATCCATTGGCATTCTATGTTATGCATTTGTATGTATTAATTCATTTTTTATATTGACTAATTCATTTATTTATCTTTTATTTTTTTTTAGATTGATGAAACTGTCATTCCATTAATGACAGACAGTGACCTGGCAAAGTACATCCCCAAAGCTGGAGATAGAGTCTCCACTGTGGCCTTCTGCAGGCAAGCAACACTGTCACAACAATCACCATCCAGGAAAGAATCCATACTCTCAAGGCTACGACAAAGACTGTCTGGAGCTGAGGGGATGCCTCCAAAAAAGAGATCATCTAAGTGGGCAGAAAATACAAATGCCAAACGGAAAGTGAGACGAATTGAGGTTGGCTGGATGGATTTTGATGAGGAGAAGGAGAGGTACAAACAGGTGAAGTCTGTAAGTGGTGGAGGCACAAGGCATCTCTCTATTGACAAAGATGAAACAGTGGCGAATATCAAACTTATGGCTGAAAATCTTTTTTTCCCCAAAGGCTTTTCAAAAAAAAACAAAAGTCTTTCACACTATTCAACTCATATTGAGAGCTCACAGATACATGTTGATGTGTCCAATACAGTAGAGGAGTTGTATAATCAAAGCAAGGTCAAAATTCTGCGACTTTATCTGTGCACCACAAAGAAAACAGGACAGCTGCCCTCAGGAGTGGAGGGTGATCACGCAATAAGTCAACCCTCAGTGGTAGATCTCACTAACAATGAACAGAATCAGGCCGGTGAGGATCTGTTGGTGGAAAGCAGAAATTCAGAATCACCAAACCACTGTGGAATTAATGATGGAGCTTCCAGAAGTGGATATTTGGAACTGAACGACACATTACCATGGGATGGTCTCCTAACTGTGGGCGAAAGCGAAGATTCTGATGTAGTTTTTATTATTAGTGGGGATGACAGGCTGGATGTAAGTGTGGATGAACCAAACCTTGAAACACTCTTTCCAGAAAACGAGGATGATGCACCTCATCAAACAGTGGATCTGTCACCGGTGCTTCCAGGGGAGGCCAGTGTTCCAGACCAAGCACTTCCTGAACCACAATCTTGTCCTGTAACGCTGATTGTAAGAAGAGGTCACTGTCTCACTGACTTGATCAATGCCTTCAAGGACCCAAACATTATTGCATCTGAGGTCAACATCAAAATGCGTTTACCAAATGGAGAGCTTGAACAGGGGGTAGGAAGTGGTGTTTTGCGAGACTGCCTGACAGAATTTTGGATGGATTTCTATGACAGCTGCACACTGGGAGTTGAGGTGAAAGTCCCCTTCATCAGGCATGACTTTCAGTGTGAAGAATGGCAGGCTGTAGCTAGAGTGTTTGTAGTAGGGTGGAAACAAGCTGGTTACTTCCCAGTGAAGCTTGCCATACCATTTCTGGAAGAGGTGCTGTATGGCTCGACAACCAGTAGTTTCAAGGATTCCTTTTTGCTGTACGTATCACAAGAAGAAAGATCTGTCCTCCTGAAGGCTTTGGAGGACTTTAATTCAGTGGACACAGATGAATTGCTGGATGTACTCGATGCACATGAATGCAAGCAAGTCCCTACCAAGGACACACTGCTCCCTGTTTTGGCACAGATTGGACACAAAGTAATTGTTCAGGCCCCAATGTTTGTAATTAAGTGCTGGCGTCCTGTTGTGGGTTCTGTAGCTGGTTTACTACCACCAGAAGGACTGCATAATTTCATTGCACAAAAAAAACCAACTGCAAAAACAGTGAAGGAGCTTCTAAACTTTCCAGAGGAGATGACAGCAGCCCAGTCAACAGTTTCTCGTTACCTGAAAAGGTACATTGGGGAAATTGATTTCAACAATCTTCAGCTTTTCCTGCGGTTCTGTACAGGATCCAATCTCTTGGATAAGGCCATACTAATTGAGTTCATAGAAACCACAGATTTCCTCCGCAGACCACAATCCCACACATGTGGATGTGTACTAAAGTTGCCCATTGGTTACTACAGCTATCCAGATTTTCGCAGCGAATTTAACAGCATTCTCACAAGCTCAATGTGGGTAATGGATGTGGTGTAGGTAATAATACAAACAATATCATGAAGGATGTGACAGCTCCTTGCTAGGTTTTGTTATCTTAACTATGTAGCTTTAACTATTGTGCCTTTTGTATGTGCAGCATTTTATTTCATCTGCTTTTAAAGTGGTTGCTTTTTTCTTTCCCAAACAGCTTAAGTAAGCTTAAAGGGATAGTTTGGGTTTTTTGAAGTGGGGTTGTACGAGGTGCGTATGCTTAGTCAGTGTGTTACCTGTAGTAGACAGCACTCAGCACTCTCCGAGTTTGCAGAAGCCAAAATCCAATTGATTAAGCATGTTTTATATTATTATTACAGTTGTTTGTAGCAACCCCAGTAGAAACAAGAATGTGAGCCTTGGCTGATGTTTCAAAGGTGTTTAAAAAGAAATTAGTTGTTTACAGAAGTTGTTTACACTTTAAAGAAACAGGTGGAAACTTTAAAGATGTTTAAATAACATTATTTTGTAACTATCAGTATGATGCTGGCTAACAGGAGGTTTGATGACTGTTTTTATCCTGTTATTATGTACAAAATACAACCTGTTCTGTTTTTGACTATGGTGTATTTTGAAAAAGTCCAGTAAACCATTCAAGTTTTTACAAAATGTTGATGTCTTCTCAGTTACATTCTATACATCTTTATCTTTCTAATGACACCACCCATAGTTATTTTACACCGCACTCTCTAGTGTTTTAAATGTGCTGTGATTTGTTATGAACAACACAGTTCTTTATCAAACATTGGATTGTTTTAATCTCTTCCACAAAAACAAAAACAGAGGCTCAGGAAATATATGGAGCATTGATGATACAACCATTATAATAATATAGTAGCCTACTTCTTATCTAATTGATCATAACATTAGATTTATGATATCGTCTGTGTGGTTGCTGTCCAGGGTGCTATTGTCCTTGTTAGAGATACATTTTTTGTGTTACCATTTAGGTGATGCCAATAAGAAATCAGTTTATTTTTGTTTGAACTTTACGCTAAAGCAAAACACCAAAAATATGTAGCAACCAAACTTTGTTATGAACAACTTTTGAAGCCTTTACAGTTTGACAAGTTTAATATTAATTGAAGGATAATAACTCTAGCCCAAAAAGATTCATTTTGTCTAAGTTGTACAACTATTTGAGTCAAACATTTCTTATTTTCTAGCTAACAATAGCTATCAATACTTAATAATGAGTTAAATTACTGACAGATTGCTAAAACTGAAAACAGCATGTTATACAGTCTTTTCTGATTATTTTGGTTTAAACAAAGACACAAGATAACCACACAAACATGAAAGTAATATGTACATTATGCTGTAAAAACATGTACTAAAGTACCAAATGTACTACACGATTTGTATGCTTGTGCCCATTTAAATAGCCTCAAATAGCTGAGGACGGACCGTGTCCCTCAGATGAAAATACAACTCAAGTGCCTGGGACATGGTAGATGGGAACTCCAACCTTGATTCCTCCATTATCATTGTGCACAAATCAAACACGTCCACATCACATGGGACTGAACTGACAAATATGCAGCTGTCTTTACATGTGGTCAAATCTTCAGTCAGTGGAACAAGGCAGTCTTCTGCACCCCAAAGGTGAGGGGCCATGTACATGACATCAGGTATCCCACTGGGCACGTTGGTGTTCTTGGAGGGCCTTATACGGTGAGCATTCCAAACACCCCGGATGTCATTTAATACCTCCTGTTGAAGAAACAAGAACAATTAAGTCACAGCTGGCATACAGCACATTTTTAAACAGTGATTAGGGCCTATAATAAGTGAAATATAGTCCTCTTTATTCTCTGCCTTTGCAGTGGGTAAGAAAAACAAAAGTTTGTGTTAAGCAAATAAAAGTAGCTTAAATTACATTGTGATGTGTCTTATTTCCACAACAGTCAAGCAGGGGTCATCAAATACATTTGTCCAAGGACCAAAATTTTTCTCGACAGACACTATCAAGGCCAGATGCTCTCATAAAATTAAATTAATATTGTATTCTAAGTAATATTATTATTTCATATATCAATTTGCCTTTGAAATGTATGTTATTGTTTAGCCTTTGCCAGTGTTAAGATTCATATTACTTGTACGGTAGCAAGCCACTAGGGGGCGAAACGTAGGGAAGGTGATGCCGCCAGAAGAGGCGGCCAATCACAGTGAACTGATTGACACCCAGGCCGCTGGTGTAATGAAGGCTGCTTTCCGTGGTGCTGAAAGCTTGAACGCCTTTTGGGTGGCTTGTCCCCAAAAGTATGATACACTGAAGACATTGGCCATGTATGTGCTCACCATGTTAGGATAAACGTACACCTGTGAAGTTGCGAAAAATTAACTAGGACTGCAGGCGCATAAGGCCAGATTAAATGCTCTGGCGTTCCGGATATGGCCCGCGGGCCGCCAGTTGACATTCACTGGTCTAAAGAATCAATACATCACACACACATTAAATAAACAAACTCACAGTGGCTTAAATCTCCAAGATTACATGAAGGTAATGTAGAGTTGATGGTAGGTTTCTGGGTTTCTTGCTGTGATCATAATATAGGTTATTTACCTGAATGAGTGGCATGAAACAGAACTGTGACAGAGCTTTGTCAATGAAATCCCCAGCGAAGAATCCCTCATCCTTCAGTTCTGCCAGAAGCGTGATCCAGGGTTCGATTCCTTCTTTTCTCATCACTCCCCACCAGCTCTCAATTCTCTGGTTCGCGGTACTTGCTCCTGTGATGTAGCTTCTCTCCGCTGCTCTGTCATCCACGTCATTTCTCCTCAAATACCGCTGAAGGTCTCTGACCACCACGTTCTCAGTGCCCTTGTCAGTTCGTACGAGCCTGGGGCAGCCCCCACAGCGCTCCACTGCTTCCACAAAGTACCCCCCGATAACTTTTGGGTCGCTGTTAGTGAGGGCGGCCCGCAGCCAAACGATGTTGCGTGAGAACCCGTCAATGCAGCCATTAATGCATATCCCATACGGCTTCAGTTTGTCATAGGAGTCTATGTGCCACACAAAGTTAGGTCCCTGAGCAAAATATTGCCTCCTTCTGAGACGTCTGGTCCGGCGAACTTGGGAACCGATGGGGTCCAGTAGAGAGAGGAGGATCCTGACGTCTTCTTTTCTTATAGAAATACCGTGTTGTTTACACTTTGTAAACATCCACCGGTAACCGTGATCTTTTCCAGGGCCTTGCAGTTGGTCAACAATGAAATCTATCCCGGCGTCCAAGTCGTACCTTCGCCGGTAAAGCAACCTGGCTCTCAATATCCTGTTTAAATGTCTCTCGGTAATGATGGTTCCTTGCAATGCCAGGCTTTTCAGAATGTCTTTGTAGCTCATTCCCAGCCTAAAATAAAATTCTATGATACTGTCCCTGTCCATCGTGTAGCTTTAGCCCCTCTAATGCCTCTACCTTAGACCAAGGTGCGCTCGATTTGTTTACCCAGCTGTCCAGGAATGATAGCCTATTAATATTATTAATTAGTATTTTGTGCGCACGTTATACCTATTTCGTGGCAACGAATTAGTATTTCGTGCGCACGTTATACTTATTTCGTGGCCACGAATTAGTATTTCGAGGCCACGAATTAGTATTTCGAGGCCACAAATTAGTATTTCGTGGCCACGAATTAGTATTTCGTGCGCACGTTATACTTATTTCGCGGCCACAATTTAATTTTTTTTTTGTCCATGTCACCATAGGGGCTCCGTAGCATTACAAGCAGTGATGCCAACAGACTGAACAAACTGATCAGGAAAGCTGGCAATATTATTGGCTGCAGACAGGACACATTCGAATCGGTGGTGGAGAGGAGGACTCTGAACAAACTGTTATCAATCATGGATAACCCTGACCACCCTCTCCACCACACAATAGACAGACAACGGAGCACCTTCTCCAGAAGGCTCAGACAACTTTGTTGTCTCAAAGAACGCTACAGGAAATCTTTCCTACCCCAAGCCATCAGTCTGTACAACTCCTCATCTGTGTGGGACAGATGACACCTTGGACATGCTAATTTAACATTTCTTTAATATTCACTTTTAATACTTTGTATACTGTGTATACTTTTTGTTCTTTTTATAGTTCTCTATTTTTACTCATATTGTTGATTTTAGCTTTTTTTTATATGTATGTATGGTGTTGAATGCTGCTGCAACACAGAAATTTCCCAGTCTGGGATTAATAAAGAAACTATCTAATCTAATCTACAACATCATTCATTACAACCACATTCCTAATATTGTGTACGCCTCCCTTGTGCTTCCAAAACAGTTGTGACTCATCAAAGAATGGACATGGGCCTTCTGAGGGTGTCCTGTGGTGTCTGGGGCCTGGGTCCTATGGGTTGAGGGGAGGAGCCTCTGTTTGAGATCTAGTGCAGGCCAGGTCAACACCTTTGGCTGTTTTTTCCACATTTTTGTGTGTGTGTCTGTGTCAGGCTGTGTCAGGCTGCATCCTGCTGGGGATGGCGGCTGCCATTAAGGAGTGTCATTGCTATGGGGTGGGGGTGCCTGATCTGGTCTAGGTGGGTGATACATGTCTAAGTAACATCCACATGAATGACAGGACTAAACGTTTCCCAGCAGAACATTGACTTGTCCCCTCCTGCCAGAGGTTTTAATGTTGTGGCTGATTAGTGTAGATAGTGGAGTACTTTTCTCAAGTGCATATTGCAGAATCTGCAAGAGTTGCTTTTTTGGGGGAGTCTAGCTGTTACACGTTTATGCAACGCCCACATGAATGCCAGTCCAAACGTTTCCCAGTAGAGCACTGAATGCACCAGCACAAGATGTCAGTGATCATAATGTTATGTCTGTTGGGTGTAGTTTAGGTTTAGTTTAAATGCTGTTATAAATGCTTTTCTTATTCACCTTAGTGTGGCCTTTTGTCGTTTCCTATATGAGAAGCATTTTGGATGTGCTAAACAGTATTACATTTATTAAAGTACAGTACATCACAGATAAAGTCTTTAAATTCATTTCCGTCCCAAAAAAAAAAGAAGAAAAAAAAGCCTTCACTAAAGTAACACCCATGCTTGTATTTTCAGTCCTATTCATATTGATAATAGGCAGTAGAGGCGCATCTTATTTTTAACAATGATGCTCTTTTTAGCCTTTTCTTCCTACTACAGGATCCAAGATTATTATGGGATTGGTGTCACATCCTGTCATGAAGAAAATAAGGAACTTTTCCTCTGGGGTGGTTTGTTTGACAGGGTACGCGCCACGCTCTCTCTCTCTCTCTCTCACACACACCCACACACACAGCAATGACAAATAACACATGAGGAAAGCTTGTGAAACAACAGTACTCTGTGTGGGAGGATAACATCCTTCTCTAGCGGCTTGGATTTTGCTGTTGGCATTGGATTGATTCATTAATTAAGAAGGTGTCTTTTGGAAAGCGATGGTTTTAATAATCTTTTGATTTCTCCTGGATTCTCTTGCTTCTCTCCTGCTGTATTTCTAGTAATCTGCCATTTGTTGGCTGCATGCACACACGCGCACACGCACACGCATGTGAGCGCATGCATTCATACATACACAGGGAATCTGCTCTTTCTGTTTAGCGCGCCTGCTTGAGCAGCTGCCTCTGTCCTCGCAGGCGAGTGACAGGCAACGGTCGGAGATAATGAGAGCCCAGTCAATACACATCTGAGAGGGGGGAACTGAGGAAGGCATTGAGCATTTTTAACTCCCACCTCTTCCTCCCCTGTTTACAGGACCACTGAAAAACAACAAACCCAAAACCATTTCCATTTTTAACGAACATAGTGTTCCTGTAGATGCAAATGTCAAACTTCCGTGGAACTTCTGTTCACTTCAGACATCTGGAGCACATCTGAGTGTAAGTCTGCCGGAGCATGGGTGAGTTGGGCTTTTGCACCTTGTATAATAAGCTCTTGCCCAAGGATATTATTATGTGGTGTTGCTTTGATAAGGAAGTCCTCCCTGTCTTCCTATAACAATGACTTTGTGGTTACCCAGTTCCCTTTGGTGGCATCAACCCATAGCAGCCCAGCAGCTCATTATCTGTTGGATAACACAGTCCTCTAAGTGGCATATACTATACTTGGAAAGCTCATATATGCATCTTTGCAGCAGATTATACAAGCCATTGTTTAAGCCCCTACTTCAACATTGAACTGAAGCTTAGAAACTTTATGCACAGATATGAAAGTAGCCTTGCAGTACATGTGTAAAACTTTGTTTCTGGTCAAATAATTGAAAACTGAATGGAGAGTGTTATACACGCCCACTGCTAAGACATTTTTATAGCAGTTTTTTAAAAACACAGATGACACACAGATCAGATGGTGTTATGTTCCTGCCATGTAGGTCACAGCAGACGCCACCGTCACTGACAGGAACACACACGCTGAACAGCGGAATCAGATGTGTTTGCACTTCATCTCCAGGTGTCTCCACTAATCTCGCCATGCACACCAGGGAGCATGTGCCATCTGGGTGGAAATTCAACTGGCAGCAAACAGACATGGGCTAACCAGATGTTAATCCATGGTTTACTGTTTACCTGCAACACTCTGGATGGCAAGTGAATCAACAATTATCTCCCTGATTGGGTTGCCACAGTGACTCGTGTAACTGCTCATCATATAAATTACAGCCTGGTTAATATTGTTGCTGACAAGAAGCCCCAAGGAAATGAAGATTGGTTACAAAATATGGTTCAGGGATGCTTAAAGCTACCATGGCTAGCTGTTTCTGGAAAGGCAGGAAAGACATTTTATTTAAGAAATGACACTCAAAGAAAACTATTTGCACAAGGGTCTAATGGTCTAATTGTTGTGTTTCATAAATTGCAGCTAGAAAAATGTAAAGTGTAAAAAAATATCTTAGCTAAGATGCGATGCTTGGGCGTTTCACAGCACACAGTACTTCTAGGATATGATTTCCATATTTGCTTTCAGGTTAGAAGCTGATTCAAAATACAGAGGAAATGGTACGTTTATACTCTGACTTAAGCCCTGGCCACACATAAAGGGATATGCTTGTCGCCCATCGCTTTTAGATTTAGATGCTAGATGATGTTCCAGGATTAGAACTAGGCCAGTGGTTCCCAACTACCGGGCCTCGGACCAGCGCCAAACCCCACAAGAATAAAATCTTTTTTATCTGTTTTATTCACTAAGTGAGACTTCAGGGTTTATTCTACCATTGACTTCCATCTGTGGCTCTTTTTGTCACAGTTTTCATGCCCAGAGATGGAGCGGTAAAATAAGCAAAAATCAAACGTCTCTGCAGGGCTTCTTTGAAAAGGGGGGTGGAACTAATGATGAGACAGCAGAAGACTCCAAGTGTGCTGCATTTAAAAGAAAATATCAAGAGTTCTACTTGAACTACAGGTTTATCGCAACAGGTCATTCACATGCTCTAACCCAGTCTGTGTTATAACTGGCTACCGGCTTTCCAACAAGGCCATGAAGCCTTTAAAACAGTTTCCTCACATAGACAAAACACAATGTACTAAAACAATAAGCTTTTAGCGTAACATAGTAGTAGTTCATTTGGAGGTGTGAACTGAAGTAATAGACAGTGTTTCCTTGCAGTAAATATTTGGGGAACTCTGCAACAATGTGTCCAGTAACCTGGTTGACTGAACCTGTAAATATTAGCCCTTTTCCCTGTTATGGAATGAGCTCTCAAAAAGCACTTCCTCTCTTTGATCCATGGTAATGTCAGAATAGCCGATAAGAAAACAGAAGGGGCCTTGCTGCTTTGTAAAAACAAGCTTTCAGTAGAACTGTCATGTCATAAATTGGTTTCGCAATTTAAGGAGGTCACTCGATGGTACACAAATATCCTTTCAAGTCATCAAAGCACTGAGACGCCAAATGCTGTAAAATTACCTCAAAATAAAGCATGTCCCACATCCTCCTTGCCGAGCAGATCAGCCTTTACTGTTGACAACATCCTCCTGGGGCACCTTCTTCCTTCTCACTGCCACAATACAAAGAACAAAAAGGCTTTTCTTTTCTGAGCAAGCACCATTTGCAGCTATGACGGACAGCTTGCTCCCACGATCTCCTCACGCCGCTGTGAAACATAAGTGCTGTAGCCGATTCATTCTTTCCAAGTGTAGCTGTCAGCCTGCAGAACCGGATGGCTACAGCGACAGATATTATAGGGCCAGATCGACTTGGTACATTCTCAGAAGAGTTTCTTCTTTGTACCTCAAGTGTTACACGATGAGGTGTTGAACAAGATGTTTTCTAGAGGAGACTCTGAACTTGTTTACAACCCTGCAGCTAATGTATTAGTCTCAAAGTCAATTTACAGGAAACAGCTTTGGACTGTAATTGCAAATGTTTTTCTCGCAAACACTGATGGCTTGATCTTGAGCTGTATTAGATGAGTCTGCGTGTAATGTGAGGTTGAACAGTAATGATGCTGTGAGGGAGCTACAAAGCTCCTGGCTCAAAATGACTACTTTACATACACATCAGCAGCCACTAAATACTGCTTATTTAAGTCATTGCTTTCCTGTTTTAATGATACAGATTACTTGATAATTCATTTAATTGGGTGTGAATAGGGTTTTGATTTAAGTGTTGCCATCTAAGATGTTGAATATTTTATTTTTGGCAGCAAATACAACAAGAGGACAAAACCCAACAAGGAACTGTGTTAGTGTTATGGAAGTGTTGACAATGCAGTCTCAGGAAACCATAGACTTCCTCATTGTCCAGCAGCTAATGAAAATACATTACTGAGCTCTGCATGGGACTGAGGTCATGCAGGTCAACATCTCCCCCTCTGGCTTTTTTTTTTTTTTCCGAATGCACCGGGAGAACAGCGAAATAATTTGAAACTCTGAAAAGAGTCCTGCTCGTGAAGACATCAAGCTCAAATGTAAAATAATATCTACAGAGATATGAATTAGTTAGTTTCAGATTTACAGAAGTTTTTACATTTCAAAACATTGTTTGCAATTTCAAATGATGGCATAATCTTAATACCGTAAAAACCTGAATTAGTCCTCTCTTTAACACAGTCCTTTGAGTCAATCCTCCACACGCTGACCTTTATCATGAATATTGATGTGTATACATTTTCTGCTGTAAATTTTCCCCAATTTTATCATTTCAGTATTTTTTGCAGAAGAACATATTTATATTTATTTGAATTTCTTTTCTTTAATGACGCAATACTTTTGTACTGCATTAAAAGATATATGTTTTACAAAAGTAAAAATATACAGACTAACATATGAGTAGATTTGTTCTTCCAAAAAAAAAATACAGGTAAATGACTTTAATTTTTTTAACTGTATATTTTGATGAATCTTTTAAAATTAAGAAAAAGATGATTTTCAAATGAATATAGAATAATAAGGGAAATCTGATAGATAACAGATGTTTATTTGCCTTACCAAAAAAAAAATCATCTCATTTCAAATTCAAGCTTAGTGTGTTTCTATAATCCAGATCCCCAATTGTATAGATCCCTTAGCGATGGATGCTCATTTTAAATACATCAACCTTGAATACCCTGAATTGTCCTATGTAAAATTCATCAAACATCAATAATTCATGCGTGTGCTGGAACTCTGGCTTCAGGATTATTTGTGTACCACAAAAATAACAAAAATTAAAGCAGTGGAAGAAAATTCACAACCTCCTACCTCTCAGCACTGCAGTTTGTCAGCCACAGAGAGGTGAAGTGCCTTTCACTAATATACAGCCTATAATTAGACAACTCCACAGTGAAACAGGTCCAGTGCCTCTATTGGGGGCGACTGTGGCTCAGTAGGTAGAGTGGGTTGTCCACGAACCAGAGGGTTAGCGGTTCGATCCCCGGAATGTGCCACATGTCGAAGTGTCCTTGAGCAAGACACTGAACCCCCAGTTGCTCCCAGTGCGTGGCACTGGTGTGTGAATGTGTGCGTGCGTGTGAGTGAATGGGTAGATGTGTCTCTGACTGTAAAAGCGCTTTGAGTACCAATAGGTAGAAAAGCGCTATATAAAAGCAAGGCCATTTACCAAGGCCATATAAAAAATATGGAGTTTAATGAGAAATTAAATGTTTATACTATGTGTTACTATTTGAAACAAAATGGGTATGAGTGTCTAGGATTATACGTGCACATCACATAAAAACACGCTGAGGCAGCACTAAAACATGCAACATGTTACTTTGTGTGTTACATAATGGTTCTCCACATACAAACACAGCTTTCATGACCACAACTGCAGTGCAGGAGAGACCTTTCACACCAGCTGTAAAAACGCTGGCATTAAGAAGCTCATCCTTCATTAAAGTATTTCATTCGTTACCTGAACTCCTGTCACACCGGTAAACACATGAGAGATGAGAGACTCATCTGGATGCTCCTTTATTGTTACCATGAATGACCCCTTTAAATTTAGAGAAATCAAATTACCCTTCTCATCTGGCTGATATTTGATTTAATTCAAGAATGCAATTTTCATTACCTTTGTCTCCCTGAGAGCAGTGGCACGTGTCCTTGGGCTTTCAGACAGGGAGGGAGACTTGCAAGCTTGTAAAATTTCGGGGCAGGGAAAATGAGCATGAACTTAACTGACTGACAACACGAATTATGTTTATCCCTGGCTCCTCTGTGACCTTTGCATTTTGACTGCAGGCTAGCCACTGTGTTAAAAATGCTCCTGCTTTGATGTTGTGACATTCCACATACAGCAACTGCCACAATGATGCACAAATGCAGTCACCATCATCATTATCTAGTGTAGTTATTCAGACATCTATCTATCAACCTTATCTTATAAATTCAAAATAAATCCAAATTGGATCCAGAAATAACTTTTTTATTGACATTTACTACAGTTTTCTTTCAAATATAAGGTCCCATAGTGTCCAAAAGTCCAAAAGATGGAGTGGGACTTTGCCTCTCTATATAGCCTGGTTCATACTTCTGCATAGATTCAATGCTGCAGGTATGGTACAGGTCTCTACACACCTTCTTCTCTTTTCTATTTTGCCGTGATTATAGTGATTAAAAGTTATTATTTCATCATCAACATTTATTGACTCCACATAATCTGCTCGCTTTCCATTGTTTCAAATTTACAAACTTGACGCAGTGGCATAGAAATTCAGTTGTCAACTAGATTTTTGAGACAAGGTTTAACAATTATAAATCAAACTCAACTCCTGAGTACACTTCCTCAACATATATGCCGGCGGACTGTATTTATCTCAACTCACAGTGTTCTTGCTGTACATTTGACAAGAAATGAAAACAGCATCCTCTCTGAGTCAAGCACCCTTTTTCTCTCCTTCCATACCTTGGTCAAATGACAACACATTTGACCAAGCTTGTTGAGTAAAACCACATCAGTTGAGTTGAGGAGACAGGATGTGACCCAGCTCCGCATGGTTACAGCTCTGACTTCAGATGTGCATGAGCAATTGAGAACAATTTGGAGTTGATGTCCTTGAATGAGACAGAATTAATGTCCAGATTTAAGTCCACAGAGATTCGTGGAGATTCAAGAGAGGTTTCTCTTAATCTACTTTGCTAAGGCTTTGGAAGAAAACAAGTCTGATCCCAGCCGAGTGCTTACACAAGCATTTGTGCCCTGGTATCCATGGTGTCAGAGGATGAAAATAATGTCTGCCTAATGCCAAATATCCAGAGTAAGAATTCTACAAGATGGACTTGCATAAACCTTTGGGTTACCAGGTCATGTATCACATATAATAAAGTCAGGCTGTGTGTTGTTTGAGTGAAAAGCCTATTTAAACTTCTATCTATTGAATGGATTTCCACTCATGGTACACTCATGTCAGATGATTTGTAATAACTTTGGTAATCCTATAATTGTGCTTTAGTGTATGACCACAAACAATGAAGTTAACACCCTGCTAAAAATTAACAAATGAAACACTGAACTGGTGAGCATGATCATAAATATACACCGTGCTAGTGATATGTTCCAGGATTTGGTAGCCTATACTTTCAAAGTTACAAAGAAATGTTGGATTACAGACTGTACTTCTTCTTCTTCTTCTTCTTCTTCTTCTTCTTCTTCTTCTTCTTCTTCTTCTTCTTCTTCTTCTTCTTCTTCTTCTTATTATTATTATTATTATTATTATTATTATTATTATATATTTTTTTAACTCTCATGGTGCATGGCAACCATGGCAACTAGTGTTCACAATGTCACGTCCTGTATATATATAGCGTCAAATAATTACAACAAAACTTCTCTAAAAAATGGACACTTTAGTTTGCATCAGCGTTATAATAACGATCTAAAATGACTGAAACCATCCTTGGAAAATTATTTGATGTGTATTTTAGTGTTTCACTTTGCCCCTAATCCCATCCATTAACATGGTGAAGGTGGAGCTTCTGATGTGTACTGCAGCCAGTCACCAGGGGGAGCTCTACTTGCTTTGGCTTCACTTTAACCCTCGTGCTACCTTTGGGGTCTCTGGGACCCCAAGTGAATGGACAGACAAATAGAGAGCATGCAAGAGGGTAGCACGAGGGTTAAAGGAGGTAGTTTTGCTATCCAACACAGACTATGAGTGAAACAAGCAGAACATAAAGATGTTGCTAGAACAGTACTTAGCCTACAAGTGAACAGTAGCAATTGGTATTTTTTTTTATTTTTTTTGGATCAAGGCAGCACATTATCCATTGCCAACAGTTAGCTCGTCTTGCACACACAACTGATTTGAAAAGAAAGCACCATGTGTCTACAAACTGCATCAGACCCTCAATTGTATCACCTCAAAGTTGCGATTTCTTCATCTTGGGAGGTGCCACTTTGTGTCAACAATGAGTTTTAACTCATTCATGCAGCTCTCTAAATGTGTTTTATACCTTCCCATCCTGGGAATAATTAAAACAGATTTTTGTCATTTGATGATGAGTTAGTTAACAGTGAATTATTTATTCTAGGATTCCCAACATTTTAGTCTCTTGCAGCAGGAATGGGGATGGGGATTCCCATCAAGAAAACCACATACTGGCCCTACACATCAGAGGCAGCAGAATCTTTTAATTACACATCGGCAGGCGGTGGAATGGCCAAACACTCGCAAGCCCTCCTCTTGTCATTATTATTATGCAAATGAAAAAGAAAGCATGTCGCTGTGATTAGCACTCAAAGTGGGCAGAGAGAGAGCGGTAAAAAAAAAGGCAGTGTGGGAGGATGGAGTTATGCTTTGACATGGAGTCTGGGGGATTATGGCAATTCATTACTCACTGTCAGTCAAGAAAGCAGAACACAGCAACAGAACCAGCTTTCCATGAATCCGTAGCCTGATGTACACGTCCACTGTACTAGTTCTCTTTTTCTCTGTATCCCAACCCTTTATTTATTTATTTATTCACTCTGAGCTCTCAGTAAATGACCATGCATGTGCTGTTGCTATGGTTACCAGGTCATGAAAGACAACACATGATTTGTGGTTGCATTTATGAACTCATAGCATATGGTCTTCGCAGAAATATTTGTCAGCTGATGCCTCTGTGAATTTGCTCTACTGTATATATATGAATCGCTGTCTTGTTTGCACCGGGTCACACTGTCGGTTCTGTATCAAAAGCAAATCAGATCTCTGTCTTAGATTAAACATCAAGTACCGGACAGAACTAAAGTGAACTGAGTTTGAACTGCTGGTCCATCTTATGACGTCGCTTTTGACACGGTCAGC
>SRSE01000576.1:0-10115 GCA_005024645.1 Planiliza haematocheilus | reverse complement strand
TGTGGCATATGTGTAGTAAGTAGATATGAATTATTGAAACATTGCAAACTAAAGCATGGCCACCATGGAAACCGGTTCAGGCATCCATGCCCAGATTGTCCATGCACATTTGCTTTATGGAAAAGTTTTGAGGCATTTATATCGAAGCCACCAAACCTCAGCATTTTAACTTCTTCATCTGAGTTATCTACATTTTTTTGTCAGTTGTGTGCATGTCATGAGATTTCCAATGAAAGAGATTTTTTCAATTCAATTCAATTCAATTCAATTCAATTCAATTCAGCTTTTTTATATGCGTCAAAAACAATACAAATCGTCTCAAGACGCTTTACAAGACCCGGCTTGAAACCCCCAGAGCAAGCCTGCAGGTGACGGTGGCAAGGAAAAACTCCCTTTTAACAGGAAGAAACCTTGAGCAGAACCCAGCTCATATGGAGGGACCCATCTGCCTAAGGCCAGCCGGGTACAGACAGAGAAAGAGAACAGCAAGATAAACATACATCAGTCATAGATACACACATCTGACTAAAGCATACAGGTGGGATGCTATGGTACAAACTAATGATGTTACATGACGGTTAGAAAATGTAAGGGGAATCATCAGCAGGTTGGAGAATCGTTCATTCAGGTAGGAGTGGATAACAGCAGGATTCCATGGAGACTGGGCAGGCTGATGAGACCACGACAACAGATGTAGTATGGCGCTCCACAGGAAACACTCAACTCCAGGCCAGAGATACTCGGAAGAAGGGAGAGCAGCAGTAAACATTCTACATAGTAATAACACAGAATTGCATGACTAGTAGCAGATAGGAATTTAGAGGGCAGGAGCTCTGTGCCAGAGAAAAGAAAGTGGAGGACACGAGAGTGGAGATAGAAGAAAGAAGAATGTTTGTTGCATTGTCCCCCAGCAGCCTAGGCCTATAGCAGCATAACTAAGGGATGGTTTAGTCCAGCCCTAGCTATAAGCTTGATCAAAAAGGAAAGTCTTAAGCCTGACTTTAAAATAGAGAGAGTGTCTGCTTCCCGAAAACCAAACTGGGAGCTGGTTCCACAGGAGAGGAGCCTGATAGCTGAAAGCTCTACCTCCCATTCTACTTTTTAAAATTCTAGGAACCACAAGTAGGCCTGCACTTTCAGACCGAAGTGATCTGTTGGGATAATATGGTACAATGAGGTCTTTAAGATATGATGGAGCTAGGCCTTTGAGGGCCTTGTATGTAAGGAGGAGGATTTTAAATTCTATTCTAGACTTTAAGGGGAGCCAGTGAAGAGAAGCTAAAACTGGAGTAATATGATCTCTCTTGCTAATTCCTGTCAATGCTCTTGCTGCAGCATTTTGAATCAGTTGGAGGCTTTTTAAAGAGTTATTTGGACAGCCAGACAGTAATGAATTACAGTAATCCAGTCTGGAAGACACAAATGCATGAACTAGTTTCTCAGCGTCACTCTGAGACAGGATGTTCCTAATTTTGATGATATTACGTTGATGAAAGAAGGCAGTCCTGGTTACTTGCTTAATGTGACATTTAAAGGACATATCCTCATCAAATATAACACCAAGGTTTTTCACAGTAGTACTGGAGGCCAAGGTAATGCCATCCAAAGAAACCATGTGATTAGATAATGAATCTCTGAGATGCTTAGGACCAAATACAATAACTTCTGTTTTGTCTGAGTTTAAAAGTAAGAAATTACAGGTCATCCAAGCCTTTATGTCTTTAAGGCATGCTTGGAGTTTAACCAGCTGATTAGTTTCATCTGGTTTCATAGATAAATATAGCTGGGTGTCATCCGCATTATGCCATGTTTTCTAATAATCTTCCCTAATGGCAACATGTATAATGTGAAGAGTATTGGTCCCAGCACAGAACCCTGAGGAACTCCATAGCTTACTTTAGTATAAGTAGAGGAATCTTGGTTGATATGAACAAACTGGAATCTGTCAGACAGATAGGATTCAAACCAATCTAATGCAGTTCCTTTAATCTGGATCTCACTTTCAAGTCTCTGTAGTAAAATATTATGATCAATAGTGTCAAATGCAGCACTGAGATCTAGCAGAACCAGTATAGAGACAAGTCCACTATCTGAAGCCATGAGTAGATCATTGGTAACTTTAACCAGAGCTGTTTCTGTACTATGATGAACTCTAAAACCTGACTGAAACTCTTCAAACAGACCATTCCTGTTTAAGTGGTCACACAACTGATTAGCAACAACTTTTTCTAGAATTTTGGAAATAAAAGGAAGGTTGGAGATTGGTCTATAGTTGGCTAAAACATTTGGATCTAGAGTGGCTTTCTTAAGTAGGGGTTTAATTACAGCAATCTTAAAAGACTGAGGCACATATCCTGTTAATAAAGATACATTTATCTGGTTCAATATGGAGGTGTTAATTAATGGAAGAACATCTTTGAGCAATTTAGTTGGGATTGGATCTAGAAGACAGGTTGATGGTTTAGATGCTTTAATTGTTGAAGATAGCTCGAGAAGATCTACTGGGGAGAAGGATTCCAGATGTTGATAAGGTCTAACAGAAATTTCTAAAGTCACTGTACTTACATCTTTGACAGTCGTCGGAACGATGCCTTGAATGTTTTCTCTAATGCCAACAATTTTATTGGTAAAGAAGCTGATGAAGTCATTACTACTGAGGGCTGAAGGAATAGATGGCTCAACAGAGCTGTGGCTCTTTGTCAGCCTGGCTACAGTGCTGAAAAGAAATCTGGGGTTGTTCTTGTTTTCTTCTATTAATGATGAATAGTATGCTGTTCTAATACTACGGAGAGCTTTTTTATAAGTCGTTAAACTATCTTTCCAGGCTATGTGAGCTTCTTCAGACTTAGTGGAATGCCAAATTCTTTCTAGCTTTCGGGCTGCCTGTTTTAAACAGCGTAACTGCGAATTATACCAGGGAGCTAGCCTCCTCCGATTTTTCACCTTCTTTTTCAGAGGAGCAACTAAGTTTAGAGCTGAACTAAGCGATGCTGCAGTGCCGTCGACAAAATCATCTAATAGTGCAGGAGTTAAATTGTGGTTGCTGTCGTCCACATCTCTGACACATGGCACTGGGATGAATAAAGAAGGAATTAATTTTTTATCTAGTTACAGCATCATCAGATAGACATCTACTGTAATGATATGTCTTTTCAGGTCCTGCGTAATCCATTATAGTAAATTCAAAGGTTATGAGAAAGTGGTCAGACAAAAGAGGGTTAGGGCTAAATATAGTTAGACCTTCAGTTTCTATGCCGTATGTTAATACCAGATCTAAGGTGTGATTAAAACTGTGAGTTGATCCGTTTACATTCTGAGAAAAGCCAATTGAATCTAGTAATGATGTAAATGAGGAGCTAAGGCTGTCACTGACAACATCAACATGGATGTTAAAGTCACCTACTATAATGACTTTATCTGTTCTAAGAACTAAATCACATAAAAACTCAGAGAATTCAGCTAAAAACTCAGAATAAGGAGCAGGTGGGCGATATACCACAACAAAAAGAATTGGTTTTTGTGTCTTCCGGTCTGGATGAGCAAGACTAAGGGTAAGACTTTCAAATGAATTAAAGCTCTCCTTAGGTTTAGTATTAATAGTCATGTCATTAATAGTCATGTCAATGAGCATTTAAGGAGACATGAAACCGTGACATGCATGTTCAAAGACTGTGAGTTCAAAAGAAACATCTACAATACATTTCATACACACAAATATCGGAAACACAATCCCCACTCTTTAAATGACTTTAAAGCTGAAGTTGTCACTGTAGTTAGTGGAGTTCAGGAGTTGGGCAGTTCTCCGGTTAATGATGCCTCCTGTGCTGTAGACACAGATGTAGAATCTGAAACAGAGTTTTTCCAGCGTTGGAGATATTCCCAAAGTTATTGAGGAGAACATTGCCTCAGATCTGTTGAAGTTGGAACATATTTTGTTTGTACCAGCCACAGCCATAAATGAATTACTGCGTGAATTACACTATTTGTTAAGCTCCCCATCTGTTCCCATCATCTTTAACAGCCTGTCTAATATTCTTCAAAATCATAGTGTTCAAGTTGATGAGTTGGTAGTCAGAGAGCTTGCTGAAGAAGTGTGCAAGTCCAGCCCTGTGGCCAAAGCCTTTGCAATAGACGGCCCCCTGGCTACAGCTTATAAAAGGAAGCAGTATTATAAAAAGCATTTTAATGTGGTGAACTCAGTTGAGTACATCCTTTGTCCTAAGACCAATAGGACATTTCAGTACATTCCTATTTTGTCATCTTTACAGCAGCTGTTGAATAACAGTGAAATTTTGAAGACTGTAATCCATACCCACAAGACACGGGAAAATACTTCCGGTGTAGGGCTGTACAAATCAATAAGAGATGGAATTTATCATAAAGAAAATGTGTTTTCACTGGAGAGGATTTGAAATTGTCGATTTCACTATATGTTGATGACTTTGAGGTTTGTAACCCCATAGGCACATCAAGAAAAACTCATAAACTTTGTGGTGTCTACTGGATTTTGAATAACTTGCCACCAGGATCTCACTCAGCTCTTTCTTCCATCTACTTGGCTGTATTATGTAGGACTACTGATGTTAAGGTGTATGGGTATGAAGAAATTCTAAATCCCCTTTTACAGGATTTGGTTATTTTAGAGAAGCATGGTGTTTTTGTTTCAGGTCTTGGAAAGTTTGTGAAAGGCACAATCCAGTTGGTGATTGCAGATAACTTAGGAGCCCACGGGATAGCAGGCTTCACTGAAAGCTTTTCTGGTGTCTACTTCTGCAGGTTTTGTACAGGTGAGCGATCAGATATTCAAACTAGGGCTGTTCAGTCGGGTAATTTTAACATTCGGACAAAAGACGTACATGACACACATGTTACATTTGCAAGGGAGAACTCAACCATCTACTGTGGGGTAAAAGGCGAGTGTGTGTTTACCTTGAATTTATCTTGTTTTCATGTTACTCAGGGCTACCCTCCTGACATAGTTCATGACTTATTTTAGGGTGTTGTTCGAAAAGAGATTGCTCTCTGCATTGGTATATTCATTTGCAAAAAGTATCTGTCGCTTAACACTCTTAACAAATTAATCCTAAACTTTCCATATAAGTGGGGGGATAGAACTAATAAGCCCCATATCATACCACACACTTTTGCCTCTGCAAAGACAATTGGGGGTAACGCCCATGAAAATTGGAATTTATTGAGGTTGCTTCCATTTATCATAGGAGACTTGATACCAGAAGGAGAGCCTGCTTGGCTTGTGTTGCTTGATTTAAAATAAATCGTTGAACTCGCTGTCGCCCCTGTTCATGACAGGGAGAGTATTGCCTACCTGGCCTGTAAAATCACAGAACACAGAGATAGGTATTTGGGGCTTTTTCCTGCAGGACTCTTACCAAAACATCACTTTCTCGAACATTACCCTCAAATGATTGAATGTTTTGGGCCTTTAGTTGGGCAATGGACAATGAGGTTTGAAGCAAAACATAGCTTCTTTAAGGAAGTTGCTCGGCACACAAATTGTTTCAAGAATATACCCCTCACACTTGCAACTAAACATCAGCAGATGATTGCGTATCATATCAATGCCTCCCACCTGAAATCCTCATTGGAAGTCACAAATGTTTCCACACTTCCTGTAGATGTATTGAACAAGGAAGTAGTGGCAAGCCTCAGGCAAAAATACCGTATGATGAATGAAGTACATCTGGCCAAAAATGCAACCAACAAAGGAATCTCTTACAGAATTGGCATGTTGATTCCTTATGGTGCTACTTCTGGTCTGCCCGAGTTTGCAGAAATCCTCCAAATGTGTGTTGTGAAGAACAGCTTGAGCTTTGTTGTGCGAATGTTGTGTGCGTGGTACCATGAGCACTTCCGAGCATATGAGGTGACTGTGTCACCTGATAAAGGGGTTGCCCTAGTTGATCTTGAAGACCTGGCTGATGCCTATCTACTATGCGCGTACACAGTAGATGTGAAACGGATGGTTACCTTGAAAAGACATATCATTGTTTAAGGTGGGTCAATAATGTATTTTTTTCCTCACTAATTTTATGGTGGTGTGCAGCAAATGCTTGCATGATTAGTCAGCCATTGCAAAGAAGGCCTAGACTCAAGTTATACAGTTGGGGTGACATTAAAGAGAAACATCAGATTAACTTGAAATGAAAATGAACATCTGCTTAAATTCTGATATGAAGTTAGAGTAATGGTTGAGTATTTAATCTAACTTCTGTTTCTTGTATTTTGTTTCCTAAAATAGACGATGTCAAGTCCCATCTGCCTGCGGATTGTTTTTGGTGAGGATGACGCCAGGAAATTTGCCCTCAACTCGGGGATGCCAGCATCTGTGAATGAACTTATACTTCAGATAAAGACTGCATTTGGACTTGCAGAGGAATTTAGGCTCCAATTTAAAGATGCAGACTTCGGCAATGAATATGTCAATTTAATGTCAACGAGTGAAATAAGAGATAGGGATACACTGAAAGTGATATTTTTGCCTTGTGAAGAAACTACTCCCAGCATCAGCAAGCCAATTACTTCACCCAGTACATTCCACAGGTCTGAGTCCTCTGACCAAGCAAGTTTGTCTGACCACTCATTTGACAGTGTAGACACCATCATTTTAGATCCAGTTCCAGCATCAAGAACCTCCTCTTGGCCTCCAATCTTCAGTGTTCCCCAGTTTTCATACTTGGCTGAAATTCAGCTTCAGAATGCAAATGCAGAATTCAGATCTAATGGTACTCTTCTTGTTCCTCCACCAAAGTTAAGAATGGACATCCTTGAAGGCATGGCTGAAGAAATTTTCACGGCATATCCCAGTGATTCCCAAATTGAAGAGGCTGCCGAAGTTCTTGTACTTAAACATCCGTGCCTGAAACAAAAAGGCACTTGTGCTGGCCATGAGGGATGGAAACGGTATCTAAAGACAAAGGTTGCTAATTGGACACCCTGAGGTCAGCGTAAACTCTCTCAAGAACAAGCGCAAAGGTCAAGAAAAGGCAGCTGCGAATATCAAAAAACCAAGAAAAGCAGAGGTCAACTCCCATCCTTTCCTGAGGGTGAAACAAGAGAGAGTCTTGAAGATGAACGGGTAGCTCTCCTGACTGAGGTGAAAAAGAGAGGCAATGATGCTGTGATTAAGGAGAAAATGCAGAGGACATTCTCTTACAGACGTCAGGAGATTGTCCAGGAGGAACCTGTGATTGCTGAATTTGTGAACAGGTGGCCTGCCTTGTTTACAGTGAATGAAGTGAGTATTGATACTGATGTTTTGCATGCTGTTTTATACACGTTTTCCTTGAGTTACAATTTGATTTATTCACTCCTAACATTTGTGTTTTTATCCACAGTATTTTGTGGAAAGTATTACAATTTAGATCATTGTTTAGATATCTCATGTATATTCTTTCACTTTTTCTCTTACAGATTAATACAGAATTCATGCGTTTGACAACTTTGCCGCTTCAAGCCAAGTTCCTCAGACAACTTGACCAATACACAGTTAACCTAATCAAGGTCTTTAGCAGCAGAGGGGGAGCCGCTGGAAAGAAGCTGAGGTTACTCATGGCTCCAACGGCTAAGGCAAGTGCATTAAACAGCTGCATTATTGCAAGAGTTACTCATAGTCACTCTTATTCACAATTTTTACATCAAACTTCGCTTTCGTCAAAGAATCCTCCATTTGCAGCAATTACAGCATTGCAGATCTTTGGCATTCTAGCTGTTAATTTGTTGAGGTAATCTGGAGAAATTGCACCCCACGCTTCCAGAAGCAGCTCCCACAAGTTGGATTGGTTGGATGGGCACTTCTTGCGTACCATACGGTCAAGCTGCTCCCACAACAGCTCAATGGGGTTCAGATCTGGTGACTGCGCTGGCCACTCCATCACCGATAGAATATGAGCGTCCTGCTTCTGCTCTAAATAGTTCTTGCACAATTTGGAGGTGTGTTTAGGGTCATTGTCCTGTTGTAGGATGAAATTGGCTCCAATCAAGCACTGTCCACTGGGTATGGCATGGCGTTGCAAAATGGAGTGATAGCCTTCCTTATTCAGAATCCCTTTTACCCTGTACAAATCTCCCACCTTACCAGCACCAAAGCAACCCCAGACCATCACATTACCTCCACCATGCTTAACAGATGGCGTCAGGCATTCTTCCAGCATCTTTTCATTTGTTCTGCGTCTCACAAACATTCTTCTTTGTGATCCAAACACCTCAAACTTAGATTCGTCCGTCCACAACACTTTTTTCCAGTCTTCCTCTGTCCAATGTCTGTGTTCTTTTGCCCATCTTAATCTTTTTCTTTTATTGGCCAGTCTCAGATATGGCTTTTTCTTTGCCACTCTGCCCTGAAGCCCAGAATCCCGCAGCCGCCTCTTCACTGTAGATGTTGACACTGGTGTTTTGCGGGTACTATTTAATGAAGATGCCAGTTGGGGACCTGCGAGGCGTCTGTTTCTCAAACTAGAGACTCTAATGAACTTATCTTCTTGCACAGTTGTGCTACGCGGCCTCCCACTTCTTTTTCTACTCTGGTTAGAGCCTGTTTGTGCTGTCCTCTGAAGGGAGTAGTACACACCGTTGTAGGAAACTTCAATTTCTTAGCAATTTCTCGCATGGAATAGCCTTCATTTCGAAGAACAAGAATAGACTGTCGAGTTTCAGATGAGTGTTCTCTTTTTCTGGCCATTTTGAGCGTTTAATTGACCCCACAAATGTAATGCTCCAGAAACTCAATCTGCTCAAAGGAAGATCAGTTTTGTAGCTTCTGTAAAGAGCTAAGCTGTTTTCAGATGTGTGAACATGATTGCACAAGGGTTTTCTAATCATCAATTAGCCTTCTGAGCCAATGAGCAAACACATTTCACCATTAGAACACTGGAGTGATAGTGGCTGGAACTAGGCCTCTATACACCTATGTAGATATTGCACCAAAAACCAGACATTTGCAGCTAGAATAGTCATTTACCACATTAGCAATGTATAGAGTGTATTTCTTTAAAGTTAAGACTAGTTTAAAGTTATCTTCATTGAAAAGTACAGTGCTTTTCCTTCAAAAATAAGGAGATTTCAATGTGACCCCAAACTTTTGAACGGTAGTGTATATATATATATTTATATATATATATATATTAATATATATAGAGTCCTCATAGTCCAAACTCAAGGTTTATGTAAAAGTTCAACTAAACTTTATATGTAGTAATTAAATGGACAATTAAGTTTATGTAGAAATTTGCATCAACTTAATTTAATAAAAACTGATGTTATTTGATTTATTTACATTATGTATACATGATAGAAAAACATTCACTTTAATGTGACCTTTTACATTGAACTTATATAATGAGATTACATGGAAAATTTACATGTAATTAAAATACATAAAGTCAATGTTTTTGGCTTAATTATTTTTTTGAGTGTACAGGTGCTGGCCAGTAAATTAGAATATCATCAAAAAGTTGAATTATTTCAGTAATTCCATTCAAAACGTGAAACTTGTATACTGTATACTTTCCTTCCACACATAGTGATATATTTCAAGTGTTTATTAATTTTCATTTTTATTATTACAACTGACAGCTAATGAAAACACCAAATTCAGTATCTCAGAAAATTAGAATATTCTGAAAAGGCTCAATATAGAAGACACCTGGTGCCACACTAATCAGCTGATTAACTCAAAACACCTGCAAAGGCCTTTAAAAGGTCTCTCAGTCTTGTTCTGAAGGCTCCACAATCATGGGGAAGACTTCTGACTTAACAGTTGTCCAAAAGACGACCATTGACACCTTGTACAAGGAGGGCAAGACACAAAAGGTGATTGCTAAAGAAGCTGGCTGTTCGCAGAGCTCTGTGTCCAAGCACATTAACTGACAGGCGAAGGGACGGAAAAAATGTGGTAGAAAAAAGTGTAGAGCTCTAGGGATAACCGCACCCTGCAGAGAATTGTGACGACAAACCCATTCAAAAATGTGGGGGAGATCCACAAAGAGTGGACTGCAGCTGGAGTCAGCGCTTCAAGAACCACCACGAAGAGACACATAAAAGACATGGGATTCAGCTGTCGCATTCCGTGTGTCAAGCCACTCTTGAACAAGAAACGG
>SRSE01000575.1:0-156733 GCA_005024645.1 Planiliza haematocheilus | reverse complement strand
TCATCAGCTAGAGTGAAGAGGAGAGAAGAACATTAGGCAAAAAATAAAATAGAAACTGCTCCGGTGGCCACAAATTTCACACCAGACATAATTTATACATAGAACGTAGGAAAATTTGTCTTCTCGCTCACAATTCGTCTGCTAAAGCTGTAAGTCTTATAGTTTTGGCGTGAGACGCAAAGCTGCGCCAGCAAACCCCTTCCTCGCTCCATAGACTGCAATGTTAAATTTGTGGAGCAAAGCAGAAGCAATCCTTTGTTTTAAATCGCTTTAAATAGCTCACATTTCTACATTTTACCCACAAACTGCATATCTAGACGTTCAGGAAAGCCTCAAGATGCCCAAAGTGAAGTCGGTTCAACGATTGGACACACACGGTTTGGCCACAAGGCCTTCCTGTTCGAGGCCGTGGTTTCACAGCATTTTCGCCCACTCTAGTCCTTTTCTAACTGATATTCAAACTGGTAACCGTGGCAACCAGGGGCTCCACAGAAAGAGGCGGGAAAACATAAGTAACTGGTCTGGAGGGCGGCCATTTTGGGGCAATGTTAATGGAAACAGCCCACTCGGGAAACTTCTAACTGAAGTAACTGGTCTGTGGGGCGGCCATTTTGGCTTTTGGCACCCAAGTTGAACAATGACAGGTGTCTGTCTGTCATTGGCTAGCGCGTCATGCTAATTGCTAACATTAGCGGCTAATGCTAATTTTTAGTGGGTAGAAATTGGTGGTAGCATTAGTGGCAGCATTAGCATGTTAGCGAATAGCATATTAGCAATTAGCATGTTAGCAATTAGCATCTACTTAATTTTTAGTGGCTTAAAAGTCATGCTAACACTAAACCAATGTTAAAATAATTGGCTAGCGCGTCATGCTAATTGCTAACATTAGCGGCTAATGGTAATTTTTAGTAGCTAGAAATTGGTGGTAGCATTAGTGGCAGCATTAGCATGTTAGCGAATATCATATTAGGAATTAGCATGTTAGCATTAGCATGTTAGCAATTATCATCTATTTAATTTTTAGTGTCTAAAAAGACATGCTAACACTAAACCAATGCTAAAATTAGTGGCTAGCGCGTCATGCTAATTGCTAACATTAGCGGCTAATGCTAATTTTTAGTGGCTAGAAATTGGTGGTAGCATTAGTGGCAGCATTAGCATGTTGGCGAATAGCATATTAGCAATTAGCATGTTAGCATTAGCATGCTAACAATTAGCATGTATTTAATTTTCAGTGTCTAAAGAGACATGCTAACACTAAACTAATGCTAAAGTTAGTGGCTAGCGCGTCATGCTAATTGCTAACATTAGCAGCTAATGGCAACAGCCCACTCGGCACTTTCAAAATTTCCGCGGGAATTTCTAGTTTTTGATGTTGTTGAAGATCCTTCTTTATGACTCTGAATGTTTAGGCTCTCTTTCTTGATGTGTATGTTTCATGTTTCAGGCTGAACAGTTGTAACCTCTCAGAGGGAAGCTGTGAAGCTCTGTCCTCAGTTCTCAGCTCCCAGTCCTCCAGTCTGAGAGAGCTGGACCGAGTAACAACAACCTGCATGATTCAGGAGTGAAGCTGCTGTCTGCTGGACTGGAGAGTCCTCCACTGTAAACTGGAAACTCTCAGGTCAGGATACAGCTGCTTGTTGATCAGTTAAATCCTGATTTAGGTTCATGTTGGTGCAGAAGTTCAACATCTGGAGATTTTCCTTCTTCTTCTTGAGTTTCTGATATTTTTCTATCTCCAGTCCTGTCAGATTGTCTGATCACAGAGGAAGGCTGTTCTTCTCTGGCCTCAGCTCTGAGCTCCAACCCCTCCCATCTGAGAGAGCTGGACCTGAGCTACAACCATCCAGGAGACAAGGGAGTGAAGCTGCTGTCTGCTGGACTGGAGGATCCACTCTGGAGACTGGACACTCTCAGGTTATGGACAGACAACAGGAGCTTGTCCAATATGTAAATTCTTTGGAGTCACAGTAAACCTCAGAGGATGAACCCTCCTCTATCAGCTGGTTTACAGTTTTAGGTTTTAGTGAATATATCAACAACTGTTGATGGATGGATTGTTGGTGTAAAGTGTAGAGAGAATAATCTTCTGTGACTGTGATTATTCAGAGAATTTTAATATGTCCAAGACTTTGGATTCAACTTTTGTTTCTTTTAAAAGATACTTTCAACTTAAGTATTCTACATTTAAGGCAGAAAGAATGAGCAGATTTATAAACAGTGATAAAATGACATGTTACAAATAAGCTGCTGCTGAAATCCTTTATTGGTTCCTTTATTCTCTGGTAACCTCAAAGATTTATCTAAGGGTTAACTTTCAAATCCAGTCTTTATGATATGGACTAAGCACTTTCCATCATTAGAGCCTCTATCTGGAATATGTAAATGAACACAATCAACTGAATGTGGAGGTTAGACTGATCTGTGAACAGTCTGAAAACTGTTTAGTTGTTGATGTGTGAATGTTGGTCAAACTGTTGATGTCAGACAGTGAAACATCAGAGACAGTCTATACTGATGAGTTTCAGTCTGTTTCTGTGTCTCACTGATAAACTGATGAACTCTGCTTCATGTTGAACAGCAGTTAGCACTCATGTTGGATAGAAAATCATTCTGACTGTGTTTCTTCCTCCAGGATGGACCATGGTGGAGAGCAGAGGTTAAAACCTGGTCTGAGGAAGTGTAAGTTTGACTAATGATGATAAAACATCAAAGTGTCAGTTTGTGCTGGACTTCTGGTTATGGCGCTGCGCTAGGTGGAAGCGTGACAGAGCTCTCCCGTGTAAAGTTTGGAGAATAACAGTCGGCTAGTCATAAGAAAGAAGATTTGGTTTGGTTTGTAGATTTGATGCTCTACTTGGAGCTATTCAGGGGACACAAGGTGAACTGAAGGAAGTGTCAGGGAGCGTGACAGAAGACCAGGAGAGAATTAGCACCAATCAAGACGACACTGAGTCTCTGAAAGCACAGTCTGATACAATGAAAACCACCATGGAAGAGCTGGTGCACAAAGTGGATGATTTAGAAAACTGAGCTTGTGGTTGTAATCTTAGAATGGTTGGCCTCCCTGAAGTGAAAGAGGGGGCTAACATGTGTGCTTTTCTTGAAACAATGATCCCTGAAGTGCTTGGTGAACACAACTGTCCTGGGCCCATATCCATTGAAAGGGCTCATGGAATAGGCAGAGTGAGAGAGACAGAGGACCGATCTCCTGTGTGTCTGAGAGTGGTAGTAATGAAGTTTCTGAACTACGCTGATAATATTCTACCATAACCAAAGCATTATGGTTTTTTCCAAGGTCTCTGACTAGGGTTACCAACTCCCTGAATAATAAATAAGGGACACCTCATTGGCAGGGCCGGCCGACCTGAGTTGTTTATTATTATATTTCCCTTTGGCTCATCAGTCAACTCAACAATACTACTTCCAGAAGATGTCAGATGTTGACATGTCTTCTGAACTCCAGTTTAGCTCCTGGAACGTTAGGGCTTTAAATAAGCTTGTAAAGTTCAAACAAGTCATGAGTAGATTAAACAGCTTAAGGCTACAAGAGACTCATTTGACTCCTGATGATGTAGTGAGAGTTAGGAGGAGATGGCCAGGCTGTGTGTTCTCAGCGTCATTCAGTTCACACTCTAATAAGAAGAACTCTAATACATCATTCTGTGCCTTTCCATCTTATTGGTTTGAATGAAGATAGGCTTGGCAGATATCTCATCATTCAGTAAAGCTGAATCTAGTCAACCTGTCTGGGCCCAATGATGATAATCCATTATTTTTCAGACACCTATTCTTAACCTTGGCTGAATTACCTGGTAGCTGTATCATAGGTGGACACTTCAACTGCACTCTCAAACCTGACAAAGACAGATCCACAGGGACTGATGAATCTCATAATCAGACCAGAAGGGACTTATTGCAATTCATCAAAGACTTTAATCTAACTGACATATGGAGAAGGGACTATCCTGATAAGTTAACTTTTCTTGATACTCAAGTACATGTCAGACTTTTTCTAGAATCCACTACTTTTTACTTTCTGCCACTTTGATACCTACAGTTTCAGACAGTTGGTACGATAGCATAATAATTTGGGCTCATGCCTCCCAGAGTGCAGCAGGTCAAACAGCCTGTAGTTCATGTATGAGTGTAACTTATTTAGTCTTGTTGATCTGACAAACTGAAAAACAAGGAGATGAGGCAGCCAGTACTTCTGCCTCATGGAAGAGGGCGCTAGTGAGCCACTGGTTCATACTGCTGCTCTTCTTCTACACTGAGTGAACTGTACTGTCGTGGTCCATTTATTGGGATCTATTTGTGTGAAAGATAAAAATAGAAGATTGTAAATCAAAAGCTTCAGTCAAAACAGGAAGTGGTAAATGATGGAAGATATTCTGTTAAACACTCTGAATTAAAAATGGATCAGATCATCGGGAGATCTAACAACTCAGAATTATCATTTGATTAAGATGATGATTTAGTTTAAATTCAAATCCATATTTCCATTTGTCTTTATTTTTTCTCACTAGCTACTCTCATGTTGAATGAATATGAATGAACTGTGGAGTTAGGACGGCCAACGCTCTCTCTGTCTCATTCTGTCTCTTAACTACTTTGTCCAGATATGAAGCTTATACTCATTGAGATATGAAACGTAACCAGTTAGTGTGAAAGCAGCCACCTGATGGAGAATTGAAGCTGTTCCATTGGGTTGATGATTGTAAATGTGTCATGAAGCTCATCACACGTCACTGGTTACACCAAGCTGAGCCACCTGCTCTGTTCTTTAAAATCCTCAGATGGATCCTCTTCTTCTATCTGTTCCTGAGCCTATGCTCTTTGTTATTTATGTTGGTAGATTAGTTTGTTTGGGTCGTGCTTCATAAAGGACTAGGCTAATGATTGAAATATTAGTTGTTGATAGTCACTGAATGGTGAGATAAACGGGGTTGTGCAGTGTCAGCGTGGAGGGGGGTGACTCCAGGACGCTGGAAGTCACTGTTAAGCCTTCTTGAGGTGTCGTGGGCCTAACTTAACCAACCATGGGTGAAGGGAGGTGCCCACTTGAAAAGCCCAATGACATGCTGCATACTGCTGTTGACTAGGCCAGGTATCTGATGTCTTCATGTTGGTTGGTAGTGATGTTTCTTTGTTTGTGGAACCAACATTAAAATATGATATTAACAGGAATAAATAATTCATTAAGATGCAATAGTTAAATAAGTTAAACTATTTTCATTGAGTTCATCAAGGTCTAAAATGTTAAACAACAGTAATTTAATGCAGACAATTAAAAGTCTGTATTTACAGTTAGTGCCTCTTTCAGACACTAGGGGCAGCACTGAAGTGATGCTGCACAGAAAAGACGTAGAAGAAGAAACAGAGAAGACAAACGGACATTAGCGAGTAAATATTTGATTAAAGGTTGATCTAGGACCTGTAAAACAACACCTAACTGGTCAGGAATTGATGCAGAGCATATTAAAAATAAGCCACAGCGGTTTTGGTGAGTTTTATCTCATTTTATTGAGCTTTTGTTTCCGTTTTGAGCGCTAGCAGAGAGCTAAAGCTAATGAACATAAACTGTTAGCTAGTTAATATTATCCGGTTTATTCAGGGATTATTGTTGTGAATGTAACCAGAGAGTGAATGTATATTGTGTCAGAGGAAAAGTGTTGAATTATTTAGTGTCAAAGACGGAGCTGTGAGTTCAAAGGCACCGCTCCGCCGCCATTTTGTGCCTGAAAGAATGAGGTAGCGGTAACGTTGTGATTGACACAGTTTGTGAAACCTTGTTGATGTAAAGTTGAGTAGCTCCACTGATTTATTTTGTTAGGACCTGTCCTTCAGCTCAGGTTTGTTGCTCCGGTTGAAGCTCGGTCAGAGCGGAGATTCATCTGTGGTGTGCGGGCAACACACACACGATGGCGAGCCAGAGCCAGTGACCTTTGTTTCTCATCATCCTCAGTGAAGTGATCCACTGCAGACGTTGGACTGTGGCTTGGTCACTGGTAAAAAGCTGCCTTTGTTTGTGTACTTCTGATTTAAGGTCCGCTACGATAGCAGCCCTTCCAGCTTCACTAAACTTCTCCTATTTATCTTTTGTGCATCGTGTTGTAGCAGCGACTTAGACTGGAATCCTTCATGTCAGATAACGTCTCTAAACAGACTAAGCACATAGGTTTACTTTACATTCTGTCAACAGATAACCTTCTTTCACCTCAAACACACCAGTTTCTCACTGAGCTAAAGCCAGCCTCCACCTTGTTTTGCTCTTTGTCCTTATTTGAAGCGTTACGGTAAACGCCTGCAAAAACAGCCCTTCAAAATAAAAGCATCATTCATGCAAGCTGTCAATCAGTAAATGGTGAACTAATTTAAATCTAATGAGAAATAGAAATAAATAACAGCTAATGATGAATTATTATTAGCAACAATGTTCTAATGAATTACAATAAAAAGGTAACTAACAATGTAAATATGAGTATGTGTCAAATGAATCAATAATATTCAAATCAAATCTAACATTTAAAGAAAACTGTCTGTTTCCACAGACTGATTCCACTTCACCCTGATAGTAGACACTCTCAGGATGTCACCCAGCAAATATCAGGATATTCTCATTTGGATTTTCAAAATAAAGGCCCCTTAAATGGATCTATATTTAATATTATACCACCATCAAAAGCACCTTCCTGTGTTTCAATTAGAAGTAATATTGTTTAATTTACATGAAGAACAGCTGCAAGAATGATTTGCTAAAATAAATAAACTCCAATAGTAATAATAACTAGAAACTTCCTGTTGAAAGTCTGACTGTGCTGATGATGCTGCCGTCCACTTTAAAGTGTGCGTGGTGATGACTGTGACAAACTCCCACTAGCCTCAGATGTTGGGCTGCTTAGCCCCACGGGTTAGCTTGCTAACATACCTATCTATGCTGGAAGGCTAGCCAAAGGCTAATTCATTGGTCGGCTAATAGTTAACGTCTATTAACAGTTCATCTATATTGGACACAAACACTTCACATATAAATAATTCTAGAAACTCACTGACCTGATAAAGTGAAGGAAACAGGGATGTTCTGTTAGGAGTTGAGTAGTCATAATGTTTTGGCTCTCTGTAATGGTTGAGGGGTCATAATGTTTTGGCTCTCTGTGATGGGTTGAGGGGTCATAATGTTTTGGCACTCTGTAATGGTTGAGGGGTCATAATGTTTTGGCTCCCTGTCATGGTTGAGGGGTCATAATGTTTTGGCTCTCTGTAATGGTTGAGGGGTCATAATGTTTTGGCTCTCTGTAATGGGTTGAGGGGTCATAATGTTTTGGCTCCTCCTCTGTGTCAGCTGGTTAGGGTCTGGTTGTCATGGCTACCAGGACCAGCTGCTGCTGAAGTCTCCTTCTGCCTCTCACCTCTGCCTGATCAGTGAGGAAAGAAAGAAGAAATCCATCAGATGTGTCAGATGATAAACTGCAGCTGTGTTGTGTCTTTTTCTCTCCATCAGATTTCTGTCAACTTGAAGTGGACACAAACTCAGTCAACAGAAACCTCAAACTATCTGACAACAACAGGAAGGTGACACATGTGGAGGAGAAGCAGCCATATCCTGATCATCCAGACAGATTTGATCTTCATCAGCTGCTGTGTAGAAATGTTCTGACTGGTCGCTGTTACTGGGAGGTTGAATGGAGAGGATATGTTTATATATCAGTGAGTTACAGAGGAATCAGAAGGAGAGGATACATGAAGGACAACTGGTTTGGATTTAATGATCAGTCCTGGAGTCTGTTCTGCTCTGATGATAGTTACTCTGTCCATCACAATAACAGATCAACATCCATCTCCTCGTCCTCTGTCTCTAACAGAGTATCAGTGTATGTGGACTGTCCTGCTGGAACTCTGTCCTTCTACAGAGTCTCCTCTGACAGACTGATCCACCTCTACACCTTCAACACCACATTCACTCAACCTCTCTATCCTGGATTCTGGTTATTATCATCTGGTTCATCAATGTCTCTGTGTTCTCTGTAGGAAGGAGAGTCTTTGAAGTGACAGCAGCTTCAACTCTGAGCTTTAAATGTTGATGGTGGATGATGTTTCTCTTTGGTTTCCAGTTGAATGACTGATTGTGATTTGATCAGGTCAGAATATGTTTGGTCTTAGAAGTAATGAAATGATCTCCTAACCACTGAACTCCTGGAAGAACTGGACTGACTTTGATGATGACTTCTATCTGGATAATCCTGGACACATGAAGATCAAACTGAGAGGTCTCATGTCTGAAACTGGTTCTTGTGAATTCAGCTCTACACGTATCCTGAAGTACAAACAGTATTACTCTATATTTTCCATTTGCTGAAGTAGAAGTTTTCCTGTTAAAATCTTATTCTACTCTGTGACCACACTGCTATCTAATCAGCCTTCATCATTTTACCTTGTGTAACTGTATTAATGTATTTCTCCATAATCACTTTTGTTCCTCAAAGGCTGGTTTCTTCTACCAGAATAAATCCAGAAACTCAGATAATACAGCATCGTGTCACTTTTGCTCTGCCTCTACTGTTGGATAAGTAAAGGTTTATCTCATCTTAAAGCTTTGGTTTACATCCTCTTCAAACTTAACCTTGTTTTAGAAAATGATTGCAGTCACTTAGTAATGTATACTGTGGACATATTAGCTGGAAAACAGGAAGGAATAATCACATGATTGGGTGCTGTTTCCTCAGAGCTTTCACTAGAATGTGGACGTTAGCACAAACTCACAAAAGCAATCGATAACAGAGTAACAGAACAAGACTGTCTTGCTGATAACAGATGATGCTGGTTTATATTAAAACATGGACAAAGTTAAACAGAATGAACTGAATGTTTTTTACCGTTTTCTTACTTCATCTTTTTAACAGTACATAGTTTGCCTCTAATACTCTAGTGACCTCAGCAGACTTGAAGGAGTTGAAGCGACGACCGTTCAGTTTCTGGATGATCTCAGCTGAGCCGCCGTGCTAGGGGACGGAAGACGTCTCCGACCAGGCTGCTACCAGACGTTAGAGCGGCCCTTTAATGCACAGTCAAATACAGCAGCGGTGTCCTCAGCTGAAAACCTCACATCTCCAAAATCCCCCAAAAGCCTTCAAGCGTCTCCAAACAAACGTTACAGATGTTTGAAAGTCAAATATCAAAGAGAAGAAGATTTTTAGACTCTGAGGCGATCACCACAAACACAATCAAATCATTTATCTTTCTCCACTGATGGTTCTGTGTGAAATGATGCACAAAAAAAGTTGAGAAGAAAAAGTCCAGATATGATGAGAAGTTATTGTTCCACAAGAAAAGATGGAGATAAAACATTCATGACATTATGAAGTTATTGTTGATTGTATTTTATTAAATGATGCAAAGAAAGTTTCAGGACAACGGAAGCTTTATCTTAAAATACTTTATTTTTTTTCTATATTGCAGCTTTTTTGTAAAAATACATTTGCGTCTAATTCCAACTTTATTTTCTTCAAACAAAAACTTTATCTTTATTCCTAAAGGTTCAGATTAGTTGAATCTACCACTTTTCTCTCTTCCTGTGACGGGTAGAATATGAATTCTATTTACATATGCACTGATCAGCCGTAACATTAAAACCAGCAGCCAGTGAAGTGATCCAGGATCTCGTCAGCTTGTAATGTTCTTTCTGGGAAACATTTACGTGGATGTTTCTTTGGAACATACCACCTGGACATTATTACAGATCAAGAACACCCTCATGACAACCTCATACAGCTGTTCTTTACATCCTGGTACCATGTGTTCCCCAGGTAAGCAACATGTGATTTAAAAGAACAGATGATCCATCAGACCAGAACCACCTTCCTCCATGTCTCTATGGTCCAGTTCTGATCTCCCATCAGGGGTCAGAGGTCAGCATGGACACCTTGAACTGTCTGAGATCCACTGAGTATTCTGTCTCCTCTCTGACTCCAGAACCACATGCGTCAGACTCAGTGACCCTTGGTCCATGACCTGTCCTCTGGTTGTCTTGAATTTCCCCCGGGATTAATAAAGTATCTATCTATCTATCTATCTATCCTTCCTTGGACCACTGTTGACATGGAGATTCTCTGATCCAGACGTCTAGACATCACAGTTGTTTCTTCCTGGTCAAAGTTTCTCAAATCCTTCCATTTGAACATTTTTCCTGCTTCCAACATCAGTTTTGATGACGATGTGTTTAAGTGTCTGATATATCCACCCTTTGGAACGAGGCTGATACAAGATAATCAGAGTTATTCACTTCATCTGTCAGGGGTCATAATGTTATGGCTGATTGGTGCATATGCAGCCCAAGTTCTCGATAGCAACTTTGAAATGCTGCTGCAGAGACCAACTGTATTTAGTTTGCATGCTGTCTGATTTTAGTTCCTTTTGGAGGGTGAGCACTAAAAACCTGGAGTTGTGAGGTTTTCACATAATATCAGAGTTTAAAGTGAATATTAATAATTATTATAATTATTATAACTATAATATATCTGTGTCAGTTTTAACAGTTTGTAGTTCACATGAATGCAGATTTCTGACTCTGTATTTCTTCCTTCCAGCTCCTTTAAGTTCTTACCTGCAACAGAAACGATGCCAAAGATGCGTGCGACTGTAAAGTCAAAGATATTTATTTAGTCTATAATCCTCTTCTACATTTAAATTAAGTCTGTGTAAGTGCCGTCATCATCATCAGTGAAGTCAGTCTGGGTTGGTGATCTGACCTTTGACCTTGAAAAAGACTGACCACCAGGTGACAGGAAGAGTATTAAAGGGACAGTACAACATTTAGATTTCTGTCACGGTCACATCTTTCCACATCACGGTCTCCTGTCTGTGTTTCAGTTAGCCTAGCTTAGCACAGAGACAGAAAGTGAGTGGAAACAGTTAGCATGGATGGCACCTCGTATATACATGTAACAGAAACAAGTGGAGTTTCAACCAGATGAATAAACTGACTGCAGTTTGGACCTTCAGAATAAAAGCAGAGTAGAATGAACCCTGTAACGCCTCTCCTCTGTGTCACCATGTACTTTGAAATGTACCAATAAAGACTGTTTCTATGCTAACCGGCTGTGACTGGCTTATTTTCCACTTTATTCTAAGCATTTATGAGCATTTATTGCACCTCAGTGTTGGGTTGATGTTCAGTCCTGATGCAGGAAGCAGTGAATGTTTCATTATTAATACAGCATGCTGTGTTGGTGGAGGGATGTGAAGCACAGGTGTGCATACCTCTGACCTTCAGTCAAAGTCTCATACGTCTTCTCAAAGCCTGAGATTTATTTCAACCAGATCAGCTCCAGGAATCTGACTACCAGCTGAACGTGGGCTGTGTGCTGGCCTAGGAACATTGGCTACTCAGAAGTTTACTTTAATCTTTTATTCATACCTTATTGCTTTACTGCACCTGACTTTAAAAGATGAGAGGAGAAGAGAAGCAGTGAGGTGATCCCAAGGAGTAATTAAGTTAAGAGAAAAAAAACGATATTAGAGTTAATATGTTTAGGGTACAAGGAATATTTACAGTTGCCATACCTAACCCTAGGAAACCAAGTAGTCAACCAAAAACCAACCAACGTTAAAAAGTAAAAGTTTGAAGTGGTGGAAATGACTTCACAGAATGAAATGCTAATGAATCATTTCATAGATACAAATACACGACCAGTCAAAAGTTTTAGAACATCCCATTTTTACAGTTTTTATTGAAATTCAAGCAGTTAACGTCCAACAGCTTAAAATGGTACAAAGGTAAGTGATGAACTGCCAGAGGTTAAAAAAGCTAAATAATGATGCACATTTCAGAATTATACAGAAAAGCCTTGTTTTAGGGAACAAGAAATGGGTTTACACTAAAAGCTGTTTTGATCAAACCTTACAAGTTGATGCTACCAGTTCCTAGATGTGTCTCAACCAATCTTGAACACTTCCAGCCTCCTCCATCTGCATCAAAGCAGTGTAGGAACACACTGAGGTACCAAACCCTCATGAGCATTATCTGAACAGTACTGTACTGGACTAAGTAGCTGTGTTACTTAAAAAGGTGTCAGTGAGTACAGTTTTCTTCACTATCAAAAGAAACTCTGAGAGTAAGAAGTGGATCAGACCCAAAGCCACAGCAAACTCAGAGGACAAGTTTGAGAGGCAGCTCACAGGACAACAGCTTCAAGCCCAGCCTCACAGTGGGCGTAGTAATCAAGTCTCAGTTTCAGATGTGAAGAGAAGACTTTGAGTTGCAGGTCTGGCAGGTTGAGTTGCAGCTGGAAAGACTTTGCTTAGATGGAAGAACAAGAAAAAGAGGCTGGACTGGACCATGAAACAACGGGAATGGACGACTGAAGACTGGAAGAAGGTGTTATGAACTGATGAATCAAAACTGGAGATCTTCAGTTCATCAAGCAAGAGTTTTGTTCACTGTAGAGTAGGTGAAAGGACGGTTCCTCAGTGTGTGACATCTACTGTTAAACATGGAATATTAAGGTTGATGGTCTGGGGAAGTGCTGCAGGATCCAGAGTCAGGACTTTGTTCTGTGGCTTCATTTCAGAGTCAATGAGACATGAAACTGCATCAAATCCAATAAAAGATTTTAATATTGGGGTCTTCTAAAATCTTTGACCGGTAGTGTCCACAGTTGTCTGTGGTCCTTTAGTTGTGGAGGAAACTCAGCAGCAGAGCTAAACAGGATTGTGTTTAGCTCAGAGTCGCTCAGTAAAAGCTGAGCACCATCAACAGTGCTTCATTTCACTCATGCTGGTTTTGTTTTTGATGAACATGTCGGTGTCCAAAGTTCCTCACGCTGAAACATTCAAAGTATGAAGCAGTAAAACATCTTCAATTAAAGCTGATGAACCAGGACTGATGACACAGGATTAAAAACATTATGATGTGGTATCTTCTCTCAGTCCTGAAAACAACATGTGATGTTTCCAGTGTTTCATTAAACACTGTGGATCTGAACTCATCCCGTCCTGATGTTCAAACACATCTGGAAACAAAGTGAATGTTCAGCTGTGGTCGGTTCAACAGCCTGTTTAGAAATAATCTCCTGAATCCTTCAATTTAATGAAGCCAGTTCAACCTTTAAAACAGAATGACTAAATGTTGATGGAGGGATTTCTGAAGCTCTCTGCTGAATGATCTGATTCCTCTACAACAGCGCCACCTGCTGGAAAACCTGCATCACAGCATGAAGACACAGAAACATTTGTTTTTTCTCATGGAATAAAATAAAATAAAATAAAAATAATAAAAGATGTATTTTATGTTAGAGTAGCTTTTCAATTTTACAGCTGTTTACAATTTTCTTTTTATTGAACTTTTTCTGATTGATTATAATTTTCGTTGCAAAAGAGAAAAGAAAACAGTAAAAAAGAAAACGTTCTTTTTTAAAAACTTAAAGTATAAATAAAAACTAAAAGGTAATTATTTCAGTGAATTCTCTCCAGCAGGAGTTACAACCTTCAACACTGTGTTCTTCTTGTTTCATGGTCGAGTTTAATCTGATGAGACTTTGGACACACCTCATTTCCTCTCCTGCTCAGAGTCCAGGTGAGTTTAAGGCCCCGCCCATTAAAACTACCTGTGAACAGAAGAGAAGCAGCTTCTTTCCTCCACACACGAAGGTAGAAAGAGTCAGTAAATCAACCTGAGGTGAGTTCAGCAGGTGCTTTAAGTTCTGTTTTTAAAAGTTGACACAGCTCAATAAATAAAATGAAAACTAAAAACTGGCAGGTCAGTTCAGATTAACAGATGTGTTGATAAGGCTGGTGTTATGGAACCAGGAAGTGAATTCTGGTGAAATGATTCATTCATCTGTTTATTTAAATAATTTAATTTGTTTGAATATCTAAACAGAAAAGAAAAAAAAACTATTAAAAATGTCCTGAAACATGATTACATGCAGCATTTAAAGATGATAGAGAACGATAACAGAAACCCAGAGTTAATGATTGATTATAAACTAGAATATGAAGGACAATAAAACAGAAGAGGGTCTGTGCATTTGTTCATGTTTCAAGTTTGCTTTTTAACCTGAAAAAAAAGAGTTATTAGATTTTTTTATATTATAAAAAATGTAATTAAATTATTTTTTTAAAAATGTGAAAAATAGATAATGTTCATATTAAACTTAATGTTCTTTCTACTAATGTGATTTATTGTCCTTGAATGAACCAGGAAGTAGTCTCCATTAACTGGATCACTGTGATTAGATTCAGTTCATGTCACTTCTTTACTGATCAGAGGAACATTTATGGATCATGATTATCTATTTTTAAATATCTATTTGACATTTGCAGGTGTTCAGAACATTACGAGCTTAATGAGTTAAAAAGGTCATATATGTGTTTTACTGGTGAATAAAAGATGAAGTGATTTTAACCTGAGCTCACATGACTCAGGATCCAGGATGTGTCAGAACTGGTCTGACAGCTTGGATCAGACATGGCTGAGGATTACTTACTGTATCTTCCTTCTATATACTTATACACCATCAGCCATAACATTATGACTAGTATTGTCTGCCTTGTGGTGACTCATCAGAGAATGGACATGTCCCTTCTGAGGGTGTCCTGTGGTGTCTAGAAACACAATGTTGTTAGTGGGGGGTCTTTGAGGGGAGGGGCCTCTGTGGATCATCCCACAGATACTTGATCAGTTTGGGATCTAGTGAATGTGGAGGCTCTCGTGCTGTCTCACTCATATTCTCATTTCACTCCACGCCGTTCTGTTGTTGTTGTTGTTGTTGTTGTTGTTGTCTTAGCTGGGCCGTGATAGGTCAAGAGGCTAAAGCCCTTCCTCTGCCTACATCCCCCAGAATGCCTTGCAGTTGTGTCTCTGGGTTTTCTTCCTATTTTTCTCTATCAGAGTTCAAGTGAAATTATCAAACATTCTGTCAAACTATTTTCTATTGACATCGATCACGTGTCTATCTAGCTTTTCTGTGTGTAGTCTGCATGTTCTCCCTGTGTCTGTGTGGGTTCTCTCCAGGTTCTCCAGCTTCCTCCCACTGTCCAAAGACATGCTGCTTAGGTTCATTGGTGATTCTGTCTCTCTGTGTTAGCCCTGTGATAGACTGGAGACCTGTCCAGGGTGGCCCCCCCTCTAGACCAATGACAGCTAGGATAGGCTCCAGCAGACCCCACGAAGAAGATGAATGAATGGATGGATTATAAATTTGTGTGTAGTTTGACCTTGTAAAGAAAATAAAAGGAAATGTTTGTCTTGTGTTTGTAGGAAGATCAAACTTCAGAAATAAGACTTTCCTGTATCAGCTGTGTCCATGGAGAGACACCAGCGTAAGAGACAACCTGTTGACTTCAAACATGGACAGACATCAGCTGATCTAAGGTAAGAAATATCCTCAACAGATGCTAGAACCACCTTAACAGTCCCTTGACTGTCTGTGAGGATCTATTATGACTGATGTCTAACTGGGAAGTTCTTTCATGATCCATTTTCTAAGATGATCATTGTCAGCCTCAATGACTTTGAGTCCACATGCTTTACCTTTCAGTTCACAACACTTACACCTGTTTAACACTAGATGAATCCAGTTAGTTGAGTTGGCCATATAATAGGACATGTGGGGTTTTATCCTAATGTCTCTAAAAGATCAGGCTTTAGACATATAAAACAACTAACTGCATTATATACATGTGTTGGGGTTTGTTACTATGCATAGTTCAGTTAGACCTTAAAAATGAAAATGAATGAAAATCCACTCTGCTCCACTCTGCTATGTTGGGTGTCTTTTAAAACAATATATTAGCGACTCTTTAGAGCTAACTGGTTACCCTCGGCCAGCATGCAGTCAAACATTTCACAGTCAACGTGTCAGAGTTTCATCTTATGTCTTAATATTCAAGAGGTTAAAGTCCAATATGGAACATTTTGTTATTAATTGGTATTAATTGTTCTTGGTTTTCCTCCGGGTGGTGGTGGCGTTTTTGGTTCATGTTTCCTGTCAGATTTTGCCGTGTCTTTTTCCTCCACACTGGCAGCGCTTTTAGTTTGTTTGTGGCAGTTGGGTCTGGTCTGTTGTGTTTAATTTGCAACCAGCATTTTTAGTTGTCATTAGTATTATTTTTGAATGGAGCATTTTTATTTTAGTCATGGTAATCAGTATCAGTGTTGCTTTCACAGGAACTGTTTTTCTTTTGTTTTCCTCCTCACATCCCCTGGTTAAACAATCGGGAGGTAACAGTAGAGATTTACAGTTCACTTCAATGTTGAGGCTTCTGGCCACAGTGTCTAAACATACAGTCTAAACATGGCAGGAGTGTGTTTGTTAAAGATATTAGTTTGAATCAAAGATGTTTCTCCACAGACCTGCAGCAGTAAAATAAGACACAAATCAATGTGAGTGAGCAGAGTTTGGACATGATCCAGTCTGAACATGAGATCCAGTCTGGTTTCTCAGATAGCAAATCATCATTGTGGTTTTCAAACTGTTATGCAGATGGGTTCCTCGGTATGAACTGGGTTCTGCTCAAGGTTTCTTCATCTGAAAAGATAGTTTTTCCTTTCCACCGTTGCCTTCAGTCTTTCTCTGGGGGTTTCAGGCCGGGTTGTGTAAAACGTCTTGAGACGATTTCTATTGTTATTGATGCTATATAAATAAATTGAGTCCTTTAAGATCCTTGTGCTGTCTACGTTCTGGAAAAATTCTGAATTAATTTTTATCTTATTAATGTATCTAGAACAATTAAATATCTACACGTTTTCTTCATGTTTTCCTTAAGCTTGTCCTGTTATTTGAATTCAACATTAAACATTGTATTTACATATTATATCCTGTGTTTGTAGGAGGATCCATCAACAGAAACATGATTCTCCTGAATACAGCTGTGTGTCCATGAAGAGTGATCGGTCCAAAGGTCAACATATTGAATTCAAACATGGACAACAGTCTGATGATCCAGGGTAAGACAAACAGCATTTATCTGACAAACACAGGACTTTACATCAAAACATTCAACAATAAAACTGAAACATATACTGTATAAAGAATGTATGTGTGTTAATGTGAGTTAATCCATGTTGTGTTTTAACAGGATCCATCAGCAAAGACCAGATCCCTCTGGAATCACATCTGTGTCCATGAAGAGTGACTGGTCTATGGAGAAACCTCCTGACATCAAAGATGAACATCAGTCTGCTGATCCAGGGTCAGAATGAACACAGATCTATTAATCATTATTCAGTTCTGTTCATTAGACTGTCATGTTTTAGTCCAGAGTTTATCTGTCATTTAGTTTCCTCTGTTAAAACACCACATTCAGTAATCAGAGCAGTGTTTGTTGTTCTCATCTTGTGTTTGTGGCATCAATAAAATGATGCTCATCACCAAAGTGTGTTTGTTAAAGAAGTTAGTTTGAATCAAAGATGTTTCTCCACAGACTTCAGCAGCAGATCTCAGTGGTTTCCAGTGATCATCATCACAAAGACCTGGACTCCATATTCATGGTGAGTAAATGTTCAATCACAGCTACTACTGCTAACCTCAACAAGCACAAACTAGCATTCTGCTTGGAGAAGTCTTCATGTTGAATGCTGTCAACAAGCAGCCTTTCACATCAACATGATTGTGTTCTGATCATTTAAGTTGGATTATTATTCTGTTCCAGCTGCTGGAGGAGAACATCATCAGTTTTATGAAGAACGAGCTGAAGAAGATCCAGAAGGTTCTGAGTCCAGATTACCCAGAATGCTTAGAGAGTCAGAGGGAGGATGAGGAGGTGTTGGAGGGTGAGGATGAAGAGCAGAGGAGGAGCAGCAGAGATTTATTTGTGAAGATCACAGTGAACTTCCTGAGGAGAATGAAGCAGGAGGAGCTGGCTGACTGTCTGCAGAGCAGTAAGAGGATTTAACAGCTTTAACTTGATGGAAAGAGGAAATGGAGGAAACATGGGAGAAGTTTCTATTTCTAGACTCTGATGTTAATATGATGAAAACATCTGAATCACATCTATGAATTCTTCTGGACTGAAAACAGTCACATGTGAATGTTATTAAAATGAATGAGTTCACTGATTCATTACATTTCTTCTTCATTCAGGAACTCGTGCTCCAGAGTGTGGACGTAAAGTTAAATCTACTCTGAAGGAGAAGTTCCAGTGTGTGTTTGAGGGGATTGCTAAAGCAGGAAACTCAAGCCTTCTGAATGAGATCTACACAGAGCTCTACATCACAGAGGGAGGGACTGCAGAGGTCAATGATGAACATGAGGTCAGACAGATTGAAACAGCATCCAGGAAACCAGACAGACCAGAAACAAGCATCAGACAAGAAGAGCTCTTTAAAGCCTCACCTGGAAGACATGGACCAATCAGAAGAGTGATGACAAAGGGAGTGGCTGGCATTGGGAAAACAGTCTTAACACAGAAGTTCACTCTGGACTGGGCTGAAGACAAAGCCAACCAGGACATCCTCTTCATATTTCCATTGACTTTCAGAGAGCTGAATGTGTTGAAAGAGAGAAAGTTCAGCTTGGTGGAACTTGTTCATCACTTCTTCACTGAAACCAAAGAAGCAGGAATCTGCAGCTTTGAAGAGTTCCAGGTTGTGTTCATCTTTGACGGTCTGGATGAGTGTCGACTTCCTCTGGACTTCCACAAGACTGAGATCCTGACTGATGTTACAGAGTCCACCTCAGTGGATGTGCTGCTGACAAACCTCATCAGGGGGAAACTGCTTCCCTCTGCTCGCCTCTGGATAACCACACGACCTGCAGCAGCCAATCAGATCCCTCCTGAGTGTGTTGACATGGTGACAGAGGTCAGAGGGTTCACTGACCCCCAGAAGGAGGAGTACTTCAGGAAGAGATTCAGAGATGAGGAGCAGGCTAGCAGGATCATCTCCCACATCAAGACATCACGAAGCCTCCACATCATGTGTCACATCCCAGTCTTCTGCTGGATCACTGCTACAGTTCTGGAGGATGTGTTGGAAACCAGAGAGGGAGGAGAGCTGCCCAAGACCCTGACTGAGATGTACATCCACTTCCTGGTGGTTCAGACCAAAGTCAAGAAGGTCAAGTATGATGGAGGAGCTGAGACAGATCCACACTGGAGTCCAGAGAGCAGGAAGATGATTGAGTCTCTGGGAAAACTGGCTTTTGATCAGCTGCTGAAAGGAAACCTGATCTTCTATGAATCAGACCTGACAGAGTGTGGCATCGATATCAGAGCAGCCTCAGTGTACTCAGGAGTGTTCACACAGATCTTTAAAGAGGAGAGAGGACTGTACCAGGACAAGGTGTTCTGCTTCGTCCATCTGAGCGTTCAGGAGTTTCTGGCTGCTCTTCATGTCCATCTGACCTTCATCAACTCTGATGTCAACTTGATGGAAGATCAACAAACTACATCTCTGAAGTCTAAACTCTTTAGAAACAAACATAAACTAACACGTCTCCATCAGAGTGCTGTGGACAAGGCCTTACAGAGTTCAAATGGACACCTGGACTTGTTCCTCCGTTTCCTCCTGGGTCTTTCACTGCAGACCAATCAGACTCTCCTACGAGGCCTGCTGACACAGACAGGAAGTAGCTCACAGACCAATCAGAAAACAGTCCAGTACATCAAGAAGAAGATCAGTGAGAATCTGTCTGCAGAGAGAAGCATCAATCTGTTCCACTGTCTGAATGAACTGAATGATGGTTCTCTAGTGGAGGAGATCCAACAGTCCCTGAGATCAGGAAGTCTCTCCACAGATAAACTGTCTCCTGCTCAGTGGTCAGCTCTGGTCTTCATCTTACTGTCATCAGAAGAAGATCTGGACGTGTTTGACCTGAAGAAATACTCTGCTTCAGAGGAGGCTCTTCTGAGGCTGCTGCCAGTGGTCAAAGCCTCCAACAAAGCTCTGTAGGTGGATTTAGGAACTATTTGAAACATGATTCATTTAGTAAATGACAAATAAAACATTTGATGTTGATTCTTCTTCAGGCTGAGCAGTTGTAACCTCTCAGAGAGAAGCTGTGAAGCTCTGTCCTCAGTTCTCAGCTCCCAGTCCTCCAGTCTGAGAGAGCTGGACCTGAGTGACAACAACCTGCAGGATTCAGGAGTGAAGCTGCTGTCTGCTGAACTGGAGAGTCCTCACTGGAAACTGGAAACTCTCAGGTTGGTATTAAGATACTGATTCATAAATCTTATTTCAAATGTTGGTTATTTGGGTGATATTAATACATAAAACATATTAAACAGGGATTTAAGTTACTACTTCATTATCCGGATTCCAGCGATCTAGTATGAAGTTATTGTAGATCTGAATCTGAAAGAACTGAGGGTTGGAGACTGTTCCAGATATTGTTGTAGCAGGTGATTCAGGTTAGCTAGCGTAGATGCTGTCTCACTGAAGGAAAACTCTTCGAGGATCAGCTGAAGTTAGAACAGTACAGTGACTGTTTACAGGCTGCAACAGTCTGAACACTGCTCACAGCTGTGGACTATGAACGCACCACGATTGATGTCAGGTTGGTTAGTACAGCATGTGGTTCCTTCATGAGAACACTCACATAAAATCACTGACATTAATGTGGAAAGAGGGATATTGATAGAAACAATGACAACACTGAGACAGAGTCGCTTTGTTGATCAGAAATCAAAGTTAAAGACTTAAAGTGTTAAGTCTAGTTAAAACCTACTTTCAGCTTTGGTTGAATTTTATATAACTTGATACAAAATGTATTGAACAGAAGACAAACTGAATCTAATCAGTTTTTGTGTGATCAGTGTTTACAGCACTTGTGCTCAGTTTCTCAGTAACTTATCAAGTTGGTTGCTTTAGCATCTTAGAGAACGTTTCCACTGTTCTTCTGTGGATTCTGTCTGTCTCAGAGGCTTCTGACTCTTCATGTTATCCAGACTGACTCCAGGACTCCTAGTTAGTGCCGAGTGCCTATGCCCTTTTTCGCCGATTAATGCGGCCCGAACCGGCCAGAGGACCCCAACACATGATATATCGAAACGTGTGTTTTGATCCCGAATCCTATGCTATTACTTGGATAAGCATTCGGTGAGAAAAAGGCGAAAAATTTCCAATTCAAATGAATGGGAGACCCCGAAAAAAAAAAAAAATCAACAGGCATTTTCAACGATCAACTGCTCTGGCATACTTTCACCCAGAGACTTCATTTAAACTTTAAAACGTAGACACTCTTGTCTTCTCTTCAGAGATTCCCTTCACTTATCGACACCTTTTACCGTTTTTAAACCATGAAGCCTCACATTTGTGAAGGTTTTTACTCAAATTTCAGGGTTTATAATGGGTGTGTATTGCGCGGAATGTTCGCGCTAGAGTGGATGACATCATCAGCTAGAGTGAAGAGGAGAGAAGAACATTAGGCAAAAAATAAAATAGAAACTGCTCCGGTGGCCACAAATTTCACACCACAGACATAATTTATACATAGAAACGTAGGAAAATTTGTCTTCTCGCTCACAATTCGTCTGCTAAAGCTGTAAGTCTTATAGTTTTGGCGTGAGACGCAAAGCTGCGCCAGCAAACCCCTTCCTCGCTCCATAGACTGCAATGTTAAATTTGTGGAGCAAAGCAGAAGCAATCCTTTGTTTTAAATCGCTTTAAATAGCTCACATTTCTACATTTTACCCACAAACTGCATATCTAGACGTTCAGGAAAGCCTCAAGATGCCCAAAGTGAAGTCGGTTCAACGATTGGACACACGGTTTGGCCACAAGGCCTTCCTGTTCGAGGCCGTGGTTTCAGCATTTTCGCCCACTCTAGTCCTTTTCTAACTGATATTCAAACTGGTAACCGTGGCAACCAGGGGCTCCACAGAAAGAGGCGGGAAAACATAAGTAACTGGTCTGTAGGGCGGCCATTTTGGGGCAATGTTAATGGAAACAGCCCACTCGGGAAACTTCTAACTGAAGTAACTGGTCTGTGGGGCGGCCATTTTGGCTTTTGGCACCCAAGTTGAACAATGACAGGTGTCTGTCTGTCATTGGCTAGCGCGTCATGCTAATTGCTAACATTAGCGGCTAATGCTAATTTTTAGTGGGTAGAAATTGGTGGTAGCATTAGTGGCAGCATTAGCATGTTAGCGAATAGCATATTAGCAATTAGCATGTTAGCAATTAGCATCTACTTAATTTTTAGTGGCTTAAAAGTCATGCTAACACTAAACCAATGTTAAAATAATTGGCTAGCGCATCATGCTAATTGCTAACATTAGCGGCTAATGGTAATTTTTAGTAGCTAGAAATTGGTGGTAGCATTAGTGGCAGCATTAGCATGTTAGCGAATATCATATTAGGAATTAGCATGTTAGCATTAGCATGTTAGCAATTATCATCTATTTAATTTTTAGTGTCTAAAAAGACATGCTAACACTAAACCAATGCTAAAATTAGTGGCTAGCGCGTCATGCTAATTGCTAACATTAGCGGCTAATGCTAATTTTTAGTGGCTAGAAATTGGTGGTAGCATTAGTGGCAGCATTAGCATGTTGGCGAATAGCATATTAGCAATTAGCATGTTAGCATTAGCATGCTAACAATTAGCATGTATTTAATTTTCAGTGTCTAAAGAGACATGCTAACACTAAACTAATGCTAAAGTTAGTGGCTAGCGCGTCATGCTAATTGCTAACATTAGCAGCTAATGGCAACAGCCCACTCGGCACTTTCAAAATTTCCGCGGGAATTTTCTAGTTTTTGATGTTGTTGAAGATCCTTCTTTATGACTCTGAATGTTTAGGCTCTCTTTCTTGATGTGTATGTTTCATGTTTCAGGCTGAACAGTTGTAACCTCTCAGAGGGAAGCTGTGAAGCTCTGTCCTCAGTTCTCAGCTCCCAGTCCTCCAGTCTGAGAGAGCTGGACCTGAGTAACAACAACCTGCATGATTCAGGAGTGAAGCTGCTGTCTGCTGGACTGGAGAGTCCTCACTGTAAACTGGAAACTCTCAGGTCAGGATACAGCTGCTTGTTGATCAGTTAAATCCTGATTTAGGTTCATGTTGGTGCAGAAGTTCAACATCTGGAGGATTTTCCTTCTTCTTCTTGAGTTTCTGATATTTTTCTATCTCCAGTCTGTCAGATTGTCTGATCACAGAGGAAGGCTGTTCTTCTCTGGCCTCAGCTCTGAGCTCCAACCCCTCCCATCTGAGAGAGCTGGACCTGAGCTACAACCATCCAGGAGACAAGGGAGTGAAGCTGCTGTCTGCTGGACTGGAGGATCCACTCTGGAGACTGGACACTCTCAGGTATGGACAGACAACAGGAGCTTGTCCAATATGTAAATTCTTTGGAGTCACAGTAAACCTCAGAGGATGAACCCTCCTCTATCAGCTGGTTTACAGTTTTAGGTTTTAGTGAAATATATCAACAACTGTTGATGGATGGATTGTTGGTGTAAAGTGTAGAGAGAATAATCTTCTGTGACTGTGATTATTCAGAGAATTTTAATATGTCCAAGACTTTGGATTCAACTTTTGTTTCTTTTAAAAGATACTTTCAACTTAAGTATTCTACATTTAAGGCAGAAAGAATGAGCAGATTTATAAACAGTGATAAAATGACATGTTACAAATAAGCTGCTGCTGAAATCCTTTATTGGTTCCTTTATTCTCTGGTAACCTCAAAGATTTATCTACGGGTTAACTTTCAAATCCAGTCTTTATGATATGGACTAAGCACTTTCCATCATTAGAGCCTCTATCTGGAATATGTAAATGAACACAATCAACTGAATGTGGAGGTTAGACTGATCTGTGAACAGTCTGAAAACTGTTTAGTTGTTGATGTGTGAATGTTGGTCAAACTGTTGATGTCAGACAGTGAAACATCAGAGACAGTCTATACTGATGAGTTTCAGTCTGTTTCTGTGTCTCACTGATAAACTGATGAACTCTGCTTCATGTTGAACAGCAGTTAGGACTCATGTTGCATAGAAAATCATTCTGACTGTGTTTCTTCCTCCAGGATGGACCATGGTGGAGAGCAGAGGTTAAAACCTGGTCTGAGGAAGTGTAAGTTTGACTAATGATGATAAAACATCAAAGTGTCAGTTTGTGCTGGACTTCTGGTTATGGCGCTGCGCTAGGTGGAAGCGTGACAGAGCTCTCCCGTGTAAAGTTTGGAGAATAACAGTCGGCTAGTCATAAGAAAGAAGATTTGGTTTGGTTTGTAGATTTGATGCTCTACTTGGAGCTATTCAGGGGACACAAGGTGAACTGAAGGAAGTGTCAGGGAGCGTGACAGAAGACCAGGAGAGAATTAGCACCAATCAAGACGACACTGACTCTCTGAAAGCACAGTCTGATACAATGAAAACCACCATGGAAGAGCTGGTGCACAAAGTGGATGATTTAGAAAACTGAGCTTGTGGTTGTAATCTTAGAATGGTTGGCCTCCCTGAGGAGAAAGAGGGGGCTAACATGTGTGCTTTTCTTGAAACAATGATCCCTGAAGTGCTTGGTGAACACAACTGTCCTGGGCCCATATCCATTGAAAGGGCTCATGGAATAGGCAGAGTGAGAGAGACTGAGGACCGATCTCCTGTGTGTCTGAGAGTGGTAGTAATGAAGTTTCTGAACTACGCTGATAATATTCTACCATAACCAAAGCATTATGGTTTTTTCCAAGGTCTCTGACTAGGGTTACCAACTCCCTGAATAATAAATAAGGGACACCTCATTGGCAGGGCCGGCCGACCTGAGTTGTTTATTATTATATTTCCCTTTGGCTCATCAGTCAACTCAACAATACTACTTCCAGAAGATGTCAGATGTTGACATGTCTTCTGAACTCCAGTTTAGCTCCTGGAACGTTAGGGCTTTAAATAAGCTTGTAAAGTTCAAACAAGTCATGAGTAGATTAAACAGCTTAAGGCTACAAGAGACTCATTTGACTCCTGATGATGTAGTGAGAGTTAGGAGGAGATGGCCAGGCTGTGTGTTCTCAGCGTCATTCAGTTCACACTCTAATAAGAAGAACTCTAATACATCATTCTGTACCTTTCCATCTTATTGGTTTGAATGAAGATAGGCTTGGCAGATATCTCATCATTCAGTAAAGCTGAATCTAGTCAACCTGTCTGGGCCCAATGATGATAATCCATCATTTTTCAGACACCTATTCTTAACCTTGGCTGAATTACCTGGTAGCTGTATCATAGGTGGACACTTCAACTGCACTCTCAAACCTGACAAAGACAGATCCACAGGGACTGATGAATCTCATAATCAGACCAGAAGGGACTTATTGCAATTCATCAAAGACTTTAATCTAACTGACATATGGAGAAGGGACTATCCTGATAAGTTCACTTTTCTTGATACTCAAGTACATGTCAGACTTTTTCTAGAATCCACTACTTTTTACTTTCTGCCACTTTGATACCTACAGTTTCAGACAGTTGGTACGATAGCATAATAATTTGGGCTCATGCCTCCCAGAGTGCAGCAGGTCAAACAGCCTGTAGTTCATGTATGAGTGTAACTTATTTAGTCTTGTTGATCTGACAAACTGAAAAACAAGGAGATGAGGCAGCCAGTACTTCTGCCTCATGGAAGAGGGCGCTAGTGAGCCACTGGTTCATGCTGTTGCTCTTCTTCTACACTGAGTGAACTGTACTGTCGTGGTCCATTTATTGGGATCTATTTGTGTGAAAGATAAAAATAGAAGATTGTAAATCAAAAGCTTCAGTCAAAACAGGAAGTGGTAAATGATGGAAGATATTCTGTTAAACACTCTGAATTAAAAATGGATCAGATCATCGGGAGATCTAACAACTCAGAATTATCATTTGATTAAGATGATGATTTAGTTTAAATTCAAATCCATATTTCCATTTGTCTTTATTTTTTCTCACTAGCTACTCTCATGTTGAATGAATATGAATGAACTGTGGAGTTAGGACGGCCAACGCTCTGTCTGTCTCATTCTGTCTCTTAACTACTTTGTCCAGATATGAACCTTATACTCATTGAGATATGAAACGTAACCAGTTAGTGTGAAAGCAGCCACCTGATGGAGAATTGAAGCTGTTCCATTGGTTGATGATTGTAAATCTGTCATGAACCTCATCACACGTCACTGGTGTACACCAAGCTGAGCCACCTGCTCTGTTCTTTAAAATCCTCAGATGGATCCTCTTCTTCTATCTGTTCCTGAGCCTATGCTCTTTGTTATTTATGTTGGTAGATTAGTTTGTTTGGGTCGTGCTTCATAAAGGACTAGGCTAATGATTGAAATATTAGTTGTTGATAGTCACTGAATGGTGAGATAAACGGGGTTGTGCAGTGTCAGCGTGGAGGGGGGTGACTCCAGGACGCTGGAAGTCACTGTTAAGCCTTCTTGAGGTGTCGTGGGCCTAACTTAACCAAACATGGGTGAAGGGAGGTGCCCACTTGAAAAGCCCAATGACATGCTGCATACTGCTGTTTACTAGGCCAGGTATCTGATGTCTTCATGTTGGTTGGTAGTGATGTTTCTTTGTTTGTGGAACCAACATTAAAATATGATATTAACAGGAATAAATAATTCATTAAGATGCAATAGTTAAATAAGTTAAACTATTTTCATTGAGTTCATCAAGGTCTAAAATGTTAAACAACAGTAATTTAATGCAGACAATTAAAAGTCTGTATTTACAGTTAGTGCCTCTTTCAGACACTAGGGGCAGCACTGAAGTGATGCTGCACAGAAAAGACGTAGAAGAAGAAACAGAGAAGACAAACGGACATTAGCGAGTAAATAATTGATAAAAAGTTGATCTAGGACCTGTAAAACAACACCTAACTGGTCAGGAATTGATGCAGAGCATATTAAAAATAAGCCACAGCGGTTTTGGTGAGTTTTAGCTCATTTTATTGAGCTTTTGTTTCCGTTTTGAGCGCTAGTGGAGAGCTAAAGCTAATGAACATAAACTGTTAGCTAGTTAATATTATCCGGTTTATTCAGGAATTATTGTTGTGAATGTAACCAGAGAGTGAATGTATATTGTGTCAGAGGAAAAGTGTTGAATTATTTAGTGTCAAAGACGGAGCTGTGAGTTCAAAGGCACCGCTCCGCCGCCATTTTGTGCCTGAAAGAATGAGGTAGCGGTAACGTTGTGATTGACACAGTTTGTGAAACCTTGTTGATGTAAAGTTGAGTAGCTCCACTGATTTATTTTGTTAGGACCTGTCGTTCAGCTCAGGTTTGTTGCTCCGGTTGAAGCTCGGTCAGAGCGGAGATTCATCTGTGGTGTGCGGGCAACACACACACGATGGCGAGCCAGAGCCAGTGACCTTTGTTTCTCATCATCCTCAGTGAAGTGATCCACTGCAGACGTTGGACTGTGGCTTGGTCACTGGTAAAAAGCTGCCTTTGTTTGTGTACTTCTGATTTAAGGTCCGCTACGATAGCAGCCCTTCCAGCTTCACTAAACTTCTCCTATTTATCTTTTGTGCATCGTGTTGTAGCAGCGACTTAGACTGGAATCCTTCATGTCAGATAACGTCTCTAAACAGACTAAGCACATAGGTTTACTTTACATTCTGTCAACAGATAACCTTCTTTCACCTGAAACACACGAGTTTCTCACTGAGCTAAAGCCAGCCTCCACCTTGTTTTGCTCTTTGTCCTTATTTGAAGCGTTACGGTAAACGCCTGCAAAAACAGCCCTTCAAAATAAAAGCATCATTCATGCAAGCTGTCAATCAGTAAATGGTGAACTCATTTAAATCTAATGAGAAATAGAAATAAATAACAGCTAATGATGAATTATTATTAGCAACAATGTTGTAATGAATTACAATAAAGAGGTAACTAACAATGTAAATATGAGTATGTGTCAAATGAATCAATAATATTCAAATCAAATATAACATTTAAAGAAAACTGTCTGTTTCCACAGACTGATTCCACTTCACCCTGATAGTAGACACTCTCAGGATGTCACCCAGCAAATATCAGGATATTCTCATTTGGATTTTCAAAATAAATGCCCCTTAAATGGATCTATATTTAATATTATACCACCATCAAAAGCACCTTCCTGTGTTTCAATTAGAAGTAATATTGTTTAATTTACATGAAGAACAGCTGCAAGAAAGATTTGCTAAAATAAATAAACTCCAATAGTAATATTAACTAGAAACTTCCTGTGGAAAGTCTGACTGTGCTGATGATGCTGCCGTCCACTTTAAAGTGTGCGTGTTGATGACTGTGACAAACTCCCACTAGCCTCAGATGTTGGGCTGCTTAGCCCCACGGGTTAGCTTGCTAACATACCTATCTATGCTGGAAGGCTAGCCAAAGGCTAATTCATTGGTCGGCTAATAGTTAACGTCTATTAACAGTTCATCTATATTGGACACAAACACTTCACATATAAATAATTCTAGAAACTCACTGACCTGATAAAGTGAAGGAAACAGGGATGTTCTGTTAGGAGTTGAGTAGTCATAATGTTTTGGCTCTCTGTAATGGTTGAGGGGTCATAATGTTTTGGCTCTCTGTGATGGGTTGAGGGGTCATAATGTTTTGGCACTCTGTAATGGTTGAGGGGTCATAATGTTTTGGCTCCTCCTCTGTGTCAGCTGGTTAGGGTCTGGTTGTCATGGCTACCAGGACCAGCTGCTGCTGAAGTCTCCTTCTGCCTCTCACCTCTGCCTGATCAGTGAGGAAAGAAAGAAGAAATCCATCAGATGTGTCAGATGATAAACTGCAGCTGTGTTGTGTCTTTTTCTCTCCATCAGATTTCTGTCAACTTGAAGTGGACACAAACTCAGTCAACAGAAACCTCAAACTGTCTGACAACAACAGGACGGTGACACATGTGATGGAGGAGCAGCCATATCCTGATCATCCAGACAGATTTGACTGGTCTCAGCTGCTGTGTAGAAATGTTCTGACTGGTCGCTGTTACTGGGAGGTTGAGTGGAGAGGATATGTTGATATATCAGTGAGTTACAGAGGAATCAGAAGGAGAGGAAACATGAAGGACAGCATGTTTGGATGGAATGATCAGTCCTGGAGTCTGTTCTGCTCTGATCATGGTTACTCTGTCCGTCACAATAACAGATCAACATTCATCTCCTCGTCCTCTGTCTCTAACAGAGTATCAGTGTATGTGGACTGTCCTGCTGGAACTCTGTCCTTCTACAGAGTCTCCTCTGACAAACTGATCCACCTCTACACCTTCAACACCACATTCACTCAACCTCTCTGTCCTGGATTTACAGTCTGGTCATCTGGTTCCTCAGTGTCTCTGTGTTCTCTGTAGGAAGGAGAGTCTTTGAAGTGACAGCAGCTTCAACTCTGAGCTTTAAATGTTGATGGTGGATGATGTTTCTCTTTGGTTTCCAGTTGAATCACTGATTGTGATTTGATCAGGTCAGAATATGTTTGGTCTTAGAAGTAGTGAAATGATCTCCTAACCACTGAACTCCTGGAAGAACTGGACTGACTTTGATGATGACTTCTATCTGGATAATCCTGGACACATGAAGATCAAACTGAGAGGTCTCATGTCTGAAACTGGTTCTTGTGAATTCAGCTCTACACGTATCCTGAAGTACAAACAGTATTACTCTATATTTTCCATTTGCTGAAGTAGAAGTTTTCCTGTTAAAATCTTATTCTACTCTGTGACCACACTGCTATCTAATCAGCCTTCATCATTTTACCTCATGTAACTGTATTAATGTATTTCTCCATAATCACTTTTGTTCCTCAAAGGCTGGTTTCTTCTACCAGAATAAATCCAGAAACTCAGATAATACAGCATCGTGTCACTTTTGCTCTGCCTCTACTGTTGGATAAGTAAAGGTTTATCTCATCTTAAAGCTTTGGTTTACATCCTCTTCTAACTTAACCTTGTTTTAGAAAATGATTGCAGTCACTTAGTAATGTATACTGTGGACATATTAGCTGGAAAACAGGAAGGAATAATCACATGATTGGGTGCTGTTTCCTCAGAGCTTTCACTAGAATGTGGACGTTAGCACAAACTCACAAAAGCAATCGATAACAGAGTAACAGAACAAGACTGTCTTGCTGATAACAGATGATGCTGGTTTATATTAAAACATGGACAAAGTTAAACAGAATGAACTGAATGTTTTTTACCGTTTTCTTACTTCATCTTTTTAACAGTACATAGTTTGTTACTCTAGTGACCTCAGCAGACTTGAAGGAGTTGAAGCGACGACCGTTCAGTTTCTGGATGATCTCAGCTGAGCCGCCGTGCTAGGGGACGGAAGACGTCTCCGACCAGGCTGCTACCAGACGTTAGACCGGCCCTTTAATGCACAGTCAAATACAGCAGCGGTGTCCTCAGCTGAAAACCTCACATCTCCAAAATCCCCCAAAAGCCTTCAAGCGTCTCCAAACAAACGTTACAGATGTTTGAAAGTAAAATATCAAAGAGAAGAAGATTTTTAGACTCTGAGGCGATCACCACAAACACAATCAAATCATTTATCTTTCTCCACTGATGGTTCTGTGTGAAATGATGCACAAAAAAGAAAAAGTCCAGATATGATGAGAAGTTATTGTTCCACAAGAAAAGATGGAGATAAAACATTCATGACATTATGAAGTTATTGTTGATTGTATTTGATTAAATGATGCAAAGAAAGTTTCAGGACAACGGAAGCTTTATCTAAAATTACTTTCTTGTGTAACTTCTTTTTTTTCTATATTGCAGCTTTTTTGTAAAAATTAATTTGCGTCTAATTCCAACTTTATTTTCTTCAAACAAAAACTTTATCTTTATTCCTAAAGGTTCAGATTAGTTTAATCTACCACTTTTCTCTCTTCCTGTGACGGGTAGAATATGAATTCTATTTACATATGCACTGATCAGCCGTAACATTAAAACCAGCAGCCAGTGAAGTGATCCAGGATCTCGTCAGCTTGTAATGTTCTTTCTGGGAAACATTTAAGTGGATGTTTCTTTGGAACATACCACCTGGACATTATTACAGATCAAGAACACCCTCATGACAACCTCATACAGCTGTTCTTTACATCCTGGTACCATGTGTTCCCCAGGTAAGCAACATGTGATTTAAAAGAACAGATGATCCATCAGACCAGAACCACCTTCCTCCATGTCTCTATGGTCCAGTTCTGATCTCCCATCAGGGGTCAGAGGTCAGCATGGACACCTTGAACTGTCTGAGATCCACTGAGTATTCTGTCTCCTCTCTGACTCCAGAACCACATGCGTCAGACTCAGTGACCCTTGGTCCATGACCTGTCCTCTGGTTGTCCTCCTTCCTTGGACCACTGTTGTCATGGAGATTCTCTGATCCAGACGTCTAGACGTCACAGTTGTTTCTTCCTGGTCAAAGTTTCTCAAATCCTTCCATTTGAACATTTTTCCTGCTTCCAGCATCAGTTTTGATGACGATGTGTTTAAGTGCCTGATATATCCACCCTTTGGAACGAGGCTGATACAAGATAATCAGAGTTATTCACTTCATCTGTCAGGGGTCATAATGTTATGGCTGATTGGTGCATATGCAGCCCAAGTTCTCGATAGCAACTTTGAAATGCTGCTGCAGAGACCAACTGTATTTAGTTTGCATGCTGTCTGATTTTAGTTCCTTTTGGAGGGTGAGCACTAAAAACCTGGAGTTGTGAGGTTTTCACATAATATCAGAGTTTAAAGTGAATATTAATAATTATTATAATTATTATAACTATAATATATCTGTGTCAGTTTTAACAGTTTGTAGTTCACATGAATGCAGATTTCTGACTCTGTGTTTCTTCCTGCCAGCTCCTTTAAGTTCTTACCTGCAACAGAAACGATGCCAAAGATGCGTGCGACTGTAAAGTCAAAGATATTTATTTAGTCTATAATCCTCTTCTACATTTAAATTAAGTCTGTGTAAGTGCCGTCATCATCATCAGTGAAGTCAGTCTGGGTTGGTGATCTGACCTTTGACCTTGAAAAAGACTGACCACCAGGTGACAGGAAGAGTATTAAAGGGACAGTACAACATTTAGATTTCTGTCACGGTCACATCTTTCCACATCACGGTCTCCTGTCTGTGTTTCAGTTAGCCTAGCTTAGCACAGAGACAGAAAGTGAGTGGAAACAGTTAGCATGGATGGCACCTCGTATATACATGTAACAGAAACAAGTGGAGTTTCAACCAGATGAATAAGCTGACTGCAGTTTGGACCTTCAGAATAAAAGCAGAGTAGAATGAACCCTGTAACGCCTCTCCTCTGTGTCACCATGTACTTTGAAATGTACCAATAAAGACTGTTTCTATGCTAACCGGCTGTGACTGGCTTATTTTCCACTTTATTCTAAGCATTTATGAGCATTTATTGCACCTCAGTGTTGGGTTGATGTTCAGTCCTGATGCAGGAAGCAGTGAATGTTTCATTATTAATACAGCATGCTGTGTTGGTGGAGGGATGTGAAGCACAGGTGTGCATACCTCTGACCTTCAGTCAAAGTCTCATACGTGTTCTCAAAGCCTGAGATTTATTTCAACCAGATCAGCTCCAGGAATCTGACTACCAGCTGAACGTGGGCTGTGTGCTGGCCTAGGAACATTAGTTACTCAGAAGTTTACTTTAATCTTTTATTTATACCTTATTACTTTACTGCACCTAATGTTAAAAGATGAGAGGAGAAGAGAAACAGTGAGGTGATCCCAAGGATTAATTAAGTTAAGAGAAAAAAACAATATTAGAGTTAATATGTTTAGGGTACAAGGAATATTTACAGTTGCCATACCTAACCCTAGGAAACCAAGTAGTCAACCAAAAACCAACCAACGTTAAAAAGGAAAAGTTTGAAGTGGTGGAAATGACTTCACAGAATGAAATGCTAATGAATCATTTCATAGATACAAATACACGACCAGTCAAAAGTTTTAGAACATCCCATTTTTACAGTTTTTATTGAAATTCAAGCAGTTAACGTCCAACAGCTTAAAATGGTACAAAGGTAAATGATGAACTGCCAGAGGTTAAAAAAGCTAAAAAATAATGCACATTTCAGAATTATACAGAAAAGCCTTGTTTTAGGGAACAAGAAATGGGTTTACACTAAAAGCTGTTTTGATCAAACCTTACAAGTTGATGCTACCAGTTCCTAGATGTGTCTCAACCAATCTTGAACACTTCCAGCCTCCTCCATCTGCATAAAAGCAGTGTTGGAACACACTGAGGTACCAAACCCTCATGAGCATTATTTGAACAGTACTGTACTGGACTAAGTAGCTGTGTTACTTAAAAAGGTGTCAGTGAGTACAGTTTTCTTCACTATCAAAAGAAACTCTGAGAGTAAGAAGTGGATCAGACCCAAAGCCACAGCAAACTCAGAGGACAAGTTTGAGAGGCAGCTCACAGGACAACAGCTTCAAGCCCAGCCTCACAGTGGGCGTAGTAATCAAGTCTCAGTTTCAGATGTGAAGAGAAGACTTTGAGTTGCAGGTCTGGCAGGTTGAGTTGTAGCTGGAAAGACTTTGAACAAGAAAAAGAGGCTGGACTGGACCATGAAACAACGGGAATGGACGACTGAAGACTGGAAGAAGGTGTTATGAACTGATGAATCAAAACTGGAGATCTTCAGTTCATCATGCAAGAGTTTTGTTCACTGTAGAGTAGGTGAAAGGACGGTTCCTCAGTGTGTGACATCTACTGTTAAACATGGAATATTAAGCTTGATGGTCTGGGGAAGTGCTGCAGGATCCAGAGTCAGGACTTTGTTCTGTGGCTTCATTTCAGAGTCAATGAGACATGAAACTACATCAAATCCAATAAAAGATTTTAATATTGGGGTCTTCTAAAATCTTTGACCGGTAGTGTCCACAGTTGTCTGTGGTCCTTTAGTTGTGGAGGAAACTCAGCAGCAGAGCTAAACAGGATTGTGTTTAGCTCAGAGTCACTCAGTAAAAGCTGAGCACCATCAACAGTGCTTCATTTCACTCATGCTGGTTTTGTTTTTGATGAACATGTCGGTGTCCAAAGTTCCTCACGCTGAAACATTCAAAGTATGAAGCAGTAAAACATCTTCAATTAAAGCTGATGAACCAGGACTGATGACACAGGATTAAAAACATTATGATGTGGTATCTTCTCTCAGTCCTGAAAACAACATGTGATGTTTCCAGTGTTTCATTAAACACTGTGGATCTGAACTCATCCCGTCCTGATGTTCAAACACATCTGGAAACAAAGTGAATGTTCAGCTGTGGTCGGTTCAACAGACTGTTTAGAAATAATCTCCTGAATCCTTCAATTTAATGAAGCCAGTTCAACCTTTAAAACAGAATGACTAAATGTTGATGGAGGGATTTCTGAAGCTCTCTGCTGAATGATCTGATTCCTCTACAACAGCGACACCTGCTGGAAAACCTGCATCACAGCATGAAGACACACAAACATTTGTTTTTTCTCATGGAATAAAATAAAATAAAATAAAAATAATAAAAGATGTATTTTATGTTAGAGTAGCTTTTCAATTTTACAGCTGTTTACAATTTTCTTTTTATTGAACTTTTTCTGATTGATTATAATTTTCGTTGCAAAAGAGAAAAGAAAACAGTAAAAAAGAAAACGTTCTTTTTTAAAAACTTAAAGTATAAATAAAACCTAAAAGGTTATTATTTCAGTAAACTCTCTCTAGCTGGAGTTACAACCTTCAACACTGTGTTCTTCTTGTTTTATGGTCGATTTTAATCTGAAGAGACTTTGGACACACCTCATTTCCTCTCCTGCTCAGAGTCCAGGTGAGTTTAAGGCCCCGCCCATTAAAACTACCTGTGAACAGAAGAGAAGCAGCTTCTTTCCTCCACACACGAAGGTAGAAAGAGTCAGTAAATCAACCTGAGGTGAGTTCAGCAGGTGCTTTAAGTTCTGTTTTTAAAAGTTGACACAGCTCAATAAATAAAATGAAAACTAAAAACTGGCAGGTCAGTTCAGATTAACAGATGTGTTGATAAGGCTGGTGTTATGGAACCAGGAAGTGAATTCTGGTGAAATGATTCATTCATCTGTTTATTTAAATAATTTAATTTGTTTGAATATCTAAACAGAAAAGAGAAAAACTATTAAAAATGTCCTGAAACATGATTACATGCAGCATTTAAAGATGATAGAGAACGATAACAGAAACCCAGAGTTAATGATTGATTATAAACTAGAATATGAAGGACAATAAAACAGAAGAGGGTCTGTGCATTTGTTCATGTTTCAAGTTTGATTTTTAAACCTGGAAAAAAAAAAAGTTATTAGATTTTTTTATTTTATAAAAAATGTAATTAAATTATTTTTTAAAAATGTGAAAAATAGATAATGTTCATATTAAACTTAATGTTCTTTCTACTAATGTGATTTATTGTCCTTGAATGAACCAGGAAGTAGTCTCCATGGTGACCACTGGTCCACTGCACTCACATGCATGGATCATTATGTTCAGCACCTCATAGTATTCACTTCTAAATCTACAAGTGTAGATTTTAATTTTAGATTTTAAATAATAACTGTGACAGACAATGGAGCTCTTCAGAGAGTGATTTCAGTCGTGGAGAGAACTGGTTGTCTGAGTTGTTAGTGACTCAACTCAAACTTTATGAACAAAATAAATTGATTTAAATTCACCTGAAACACCTGCAGGATGTAACTGACTGTGAACAGCTTTTACTGACTGTCAGGAACTACTTTGAACCTCAGGTGAACCTGGTTCTAGTTTAGTTAATGTTTATATAGTTATCACCATCTAGTGGACAGATGTAGAACTACATCATCTCATATGGATCATGTCAGTCAGGTAAGAGAGAGGAACGAGGAAACAGTTCCCTCTGACTGCAGGGAACCTCCCACTGGTTAAACTGGTTTTAACGTCACTCTGATGTGTTTACAGACTCTGAAGTTATGAGGATGTGACGACGTCCTCAGATCAAATCCAGGACTGATGAGAGAGAATGAGCAGCTTCTTCTCAACACATGAAGGTGGAAAGTGTCTGAAAGTCGACCTGAAGTGATTCAACAGGTGAGAATCCTACCAGAGAAATCTGGACATGTCTCATTAACTGGATCACTGTGATTAGATTCAGTTCATGTCACTTCTTTACTGATCAGAGGAACATTTATGGATCATGATTATCTATTTTTAAATATCTATTTGACATTTGCAGGTGTTCAGAACATTACGAGCTTAATGAGTTAAAAAGGTCATATATGTGTTTTACTGGTGAATAAAAGATGAAGTGATTTTAACCTGAGCTCACATGACTCAGGATCCAGGATGTGTCAGAACTGGTCTGACATCTTGGATCAGACATGGCTGAGGATTACTTACTGTATCTTCCTTCTATATACTTATACACCATCAGCCATAACATTATGACTAATATTGTCTGCCTTGTGGCGACTCATCAGAGAATGGACATGTCCCTTCTGAGGGTGTCCTGTGGTGTCTAGAAACACAATGTTGTTAGTGGGGGGTCTTTGAGGGGAGGGGCCTCTGTGGATCATCCCACAGATACTTGATCAGTTTGGGATCTAGTGAATGTGGAGGCTCTCGTGCTGTCTCACTCATATTCTCCTTTCACTCCACGCCGTTCTTTTCTTGTTGTTGTTGTTGTTGTTGTTGTTGTTGTTGTCTTAGCTGGGCCGTGATAGGTCGAGAGGCTAAAGCCCTTCCTCTGCCTACATCCCCCAGAATGCCTTGCAGTTGTGTCTCTGGGTTTTCTTCCTATTTTTCTCTATCGGCGTTCAAGTGAAATTATCAAACATTCTGTTGAACTATTTTCTATTGACATCGATCACGTGTCTATCTAGCTTTTCTCTGTGTAGTCTGCATGTTCTCCCTGTGTCTGTGTGGGTTCTCACCAGGTTCTCCAGCTTCCTCCCACCGTCCAAAGACATGCTGCTTAGGTTCACTGGTGATTCTGTCTCTCTGTGTTAGTCCTGTGATAGACTGGAGACCTGTCCAGGGTGGACCCCCCTCTAGACCAATCACAGCTGGGATAGACTCCATCAGACCCCGCGAAGAAGATGAATGAATGAATGAATGAATGAATGAATGAATGAATGGATTATACATTTGTGTGTAGTTTGACCTTGTAAAGAAAATAAAAGGAAATGTTTGTCTTGTGTTTGTAGGAAGATCGAACTTCAGAAATAAGACTTTCAGCTGTGTCCATGGAGAGACACCAGCGTAAGAGTCAACCTGTTGACTTCAAACATGGACAGACATCAGCTGATCTAAGGTAAGAAATATCCTCTTTCATGATCCATTTTCTAAGATGATCATTGTCAGCCTCAATGACTTTGAGTCCACATGCTTTACCTTTCAGTTCACAACACTTACACCTGTTTAACACTAGATGAATCCAGTTAGTTGAGTTGGCCATATAATAGGACATGTGGGGTTTTATCCTAATGTCTCTAAAAGATCAGGCTTTAGACATATAAAACAACTAACTGCATTTATACATGTGTTGGTGTTTGTTACTATGCATAGTTCAGTTAGACCTTAAAAATGAAAATGAATGATAATCCACTCTGCTCCACTCTGCTATGTTGGGTGTCTTTTAAAACAATATATTAGCGACTCTTTAGAGCTAACTGGTTACCCTCGGCCAGCATGCAGCCAAACATCAAATTTCACAGTCAACGTGTCAGAGTTACGTCTTAATATTCAAGAGGTAAAAGTCCAATATGGAACATTTTGTTATTAATTGGTCTTAATTAGGGTTCAAGCAGCAAAGCTGTGAGAAGCCCTACAGGGATTGTATGATTTTAGGGTCTTCCGCCATGGGAGTCTATGGCAGCCCATAGAACCGTATGGTAAAAAGTTGTGAAATTTGGCACATAGCTTAAGGGCAGTCTCAATATTTCTTTGACTGGGTTACATGTAAGCACTAAGTACGGTCTAGCGCCACCAACTGGTCAAAGTTTGAAGTACATTTGTAACATGTAACTTTTGAACCGTATGTCCGATTTTTGGAAACAAGGTATCGTTGGAATCCTTGGAAAATGACGATTGCAACGCACCCTATGACGTCATAATGCGTCATGATAGATTTTTCGCAATTTACGATTTTGTTGAAATCGAAACTAAATTTTCAGCGGTCACAAATTTTGTCCGATTCTCACGGAAATTGGCACAGACTGTCTTCTGACCAATGTGCACAAAAGTTACTATCAGGCGTCTTCACCTTCGAAACCGTTTGGCCGCTATAGCCAATCAAAATTGGCGGTGAAGGCAGCGTTTTACATTTGAGCTCATATCTCGACAATGCCTTGATGCAATGCAACCAAATTTGGTAGCACACTTCCAGACACTGTCCCAAGTGTACGAACAAAATCTGGTGTCATTTGGCCACTAGAGGGCGATTTAATTGGCAACATTGCGTTTTTGTCTATAACTTTTGACCTGTATGCCTGATATTCAAAAACCTGGTACTGTTGGACTCCTTGGATCATGCCGAGATTAGCAATACCTGTGATGTTAATTTCGCCCCATTGGATTGTCTGCCATATTGGATTGAAAGCAAAACTAAATTTCAGCGCTTGCAAAATTTGTCCAATTCTCACCAAAATCAGCACAGACCGTCTTCTGACCAATGCATACAAAAGTTACTATTAGGCATCTTCAGCTTCAAAACCGTTTGGCCGCTATATCAAATCAGAAACAGTGACAAAGGCTGCAAACAGGATACAAGGTCATACCTCGGGAACGGTGTGACGTATCAAAATTAAATTTGGAAGTATGTTTCCAGACCCTGTCCCGAGTAGACATGTCAAATTTGGTATCATTCGGCAACTAGGGGGCGCTGCAATTAGCAAAAGTCTCATTTTGGCTCCAAATGGTGTATCGTTCGGCCACTAGGGGGACTATTTATTTAGAAAACATTGCGTTTTTGTGCAACTCTATCCCAAACGAACTGCTTGAACCCTTCATTGCTGCTTGCAGCTATATTTGTTCTTGTTATTTGTTTTCCTCCTCACATCCCCTGGTTAAACAATCGGGAGGTAACAGTAGAGATTTACAGTTCACTTCAATGTTGAGGCTTCTGGCCACAGTGTCTAAACATACAGTCTAAACATGGCAGGAGTGTGTTTGTTAAAGATATTAGTTTGAATCAAAGATGTTTCTCCACAGACCTGCAGCAGTAAAATAAGACACAAATCAATGTGAGTGAGCAGAGTTTGGACATGATCCAGTCTGAACATGAGATCCAGTCTGGTTTCTCAGATAGCAAATCATCATCGTGGTTTTCAAACTGTTATGCAGATGGGTTCCTCAGTATGAACTGGGTTCTGCTCAAGGTTTCTTCATCTGAAAAGATAGTTTTTCCTTTCCACCGTTGCCTTCAGTCTTTCTCTGGGGGTTTTAGGCCGGGTTGTGTAAAACGTCTTGAGATGATTTGTATTGTTATTGATGCTTTATAAATAAATTGAGTCCTTTAAGATCCTAGTGCTGTCTACATTCTGGAAAAATTCTGAATTAATTTTTATCTTATTAATGAAATAAATCAGAGATGGTCTCAGTGCAAATATTGGTGATCAACAAACTCTTTATACTGAATCTAGAACAATTAAATATCTACAAGTGTTTGTCCTGTTATTTGAATTCAACATTAAACATTGTATTTACATATTATATCCTGTGTTTGTAGGAGGATCCATCAACAGAAACATGATTCTCCTGAATACAGCTGTGTGTCCATGAAGAGTGATCAGTCCAAAGGTCAACCTGTTGACTTCAAACATGGACAACAGTCTGATGATCCAGGGTAAGACAAACAGCATTTATCTGACAAACACAGGACTTTACATCAAAACATTCAACAATAAAACTGAAACATAAACTGTATAAAGAATGTATGTGTGTTAATGTGAGTTAATCCATGTTGTGTTTTAACAGGATCCATCAGCAAAGACCAGATCCCTCTGGAATCACATCTGTGTCCATGAAGAGTGACTGGTCCAAGGGTAAACCTCTTGACTTCAAAGATGAAGAGCAGTCTGCTGATCCAGGGTCAGAATGAACACAGATCTATTAATCATTATTCAGTTCTGTTCATTAGACTGTCATGTTTTAGTCCAGAGTTTATCTGTCATTTAGTTTCCTCTGTTAAAACACCACATTCAGTAATCAGAGCAGTGTTTGTTGTTCTCATCTTGTGTTTGTGGCATCAATAAAATGATGATCATCACCAAAGTGTGTTTGTTAAAGAAGTTAGTTTGAATCAAAGATGTTTCTCCACAGACTTCAGCAGCAGATCTCAGTGGTTTCCAGTGATCATCATCACAAAGACCTGGACTCCATATTCATGGTGAGTAAATGTTCAATCACAGCTACTACTGCTAACCTCAACAAGCACAAACTAGCATTCTGCTTGGAGAAGTCTTCATGTTGAATGCTGTCAACAAGCAGCCTTTCACATCAACATGATTGTGTTCTGATCATTTAAGTTGGATTATTATTCTGTTCCAGCTGCTGGAGGAGAACATCATCAGTTTTATGAAGAACGAGCTGAAGAAGATCCAGAAGGTTCTGAGTCCAGATTACCCAGAATGCTTAGAGAGTCAGAGGGAGGATGAGGAGGTGTTGGAGGGTGAGGATGAAGAGCAGAGGAGGAGCAGCAGAGATTTATTTGTGAAGATCACAGTGAACTTCCTGAGGAGAATGAAGCAGGAGGAGCTGGCTGACTGTCTGCAGAGCAGTAAGAGGATTTAACAGCTTTAACTTGATGGAAAGAGGAAATGGAGGAAACATGGGAGAAGTTTCTATTTCTAGACTCTGATGTTAATATGATGAAAACATCTGAATCACATCTATGAATTCTTCTGGACTGAAAACAGTCACATGTGAATGTTATTAAAATGAATGAGTTCACTGATTCATTACATTTCTTCTTCATTCAGGAACTCCTGCTGCAGAGTGTGGACGTAAAGTTAAATCTACTCTGAAGGAGAAGTTCCAGTGTGTGTTTGAGGGGATTGCTAAAGCAGGAAACTCAAGCCTTCTGAATGAGATCTACACAGAGCTCTACATCACAGAGGGAGGGACTGCAGAGGTCAATGATGAACATGAGGTCAGACAGATTGAAACAGCATCCAGGAAACCAGACAGACCAGAAACAAGCATCAGACAAGAAGAGCTCTTTAAAGCCTCACCTGGAAGACATGGACCAATCAGAAGAGTGATGACAAAGGGAGTGGCTGGCATTGGGAAAACAGTCTTAACACAGAAGTTCACTCTGGACTGGGCTGAAGACAAAGCCAACCAGGACATCCTCTTCATATTTCCATTGACTTTCAGAGAGCTGAATGTGTTGAAAGAGAGAAAGTTCAGCTTGGTGGAACTTGTTCATCACTTCTTTCCTGAAACCAAAGAAGCAGGAATCTGCAGCTTTGAAGAGTTCCAGGTTGTGTTCATCTTTGACGGTCTGGATGAGTGTCGACTTCCTCTGGACTTCCACAAGACTGAGATCCTGACTGATGTTACAGAGTCCACCTCAGTGGATGTGCTGCTGACAAACCTCATCAGGGGGAAACTGTTTCCCTCTGCTCGCCTCTGGATAACCACACGACCTGCAGCAGCCAATCAGATCCCTCCTGAGTGTGTTGACATGGTGACAGAGGTCAGAGGGTTCACTGACCCCCAGAAGGAGGAGTACTTCAGGAAGAGATTCAGAGATGAGGAGCAGGCCAGCAGGATCATCTCCCACATCAAGACATCACGAAGCCTCCACATCATGTGTCACATCCCAGTCTTCTGCTGGATCACTGCTACAGTTCTGGAGGATGTGTTGGAAACCAGAGAGGGAGGAGAGCTGCCCAAGACCCTGACTGAGATGTACATCCACTTCCTGGTGGTTCAGACCAAAGTCAAGAAGGTCAAGTATGATGGAGGAGCTGAGACAGATCCACACTGGAGTCCAGAGAGCAGGAAGATGATTGAGTCTCTGGGAAAACTGGCTTTTGATCAGCTGCAGAAAGGAAACCTGATCTTCTATGAATCAGACCTGACAGAGTGTGGCATCGATATCAGAGCAGCCTCAGTGTACTCAGGAGTGTTCACACAGATCTTTAAAGAGGAGAGTGGACTGTACCAGGACAAGGTGTTCTGCTTCGTCCATCTGAGCGTTCAGGAGTTTCTGGCTGCTCTTCATGTCCATCTGACCTTCATCAACTCTGATGTCAACCTGATAGAAGATCAACAAACTACATCTCTGTTGTGTAAAGTCTTTAGAAACAAACCTAAACTAACACGTCTCCATCAGAGTGCTGTGGACAAGGCCTTACAGAGTCCAAATGGACACCTGGACTTGTTCCTCCGCTTCCTCCTGGGTCTTTCACTGCAGACCAATCAGACTCTCCTACGAGGCCTGCTGACACAGACAGGAAGTAGCTCACAGACCAATCAGGAAACAGTCCAGTACATCAAGGAGAAGATCAGTGAGAATCTGTCTGCAGAGAGAAGCATCAATCTGTTCCACTGTCTGAATGAACTGAATGATGGTTCTCTAGTGGAGGAGATCCAACAGTCCCTGAGATCAGGAAGTCTCTCCACAGATAAACTGTCTCCTGCTCAGTGGTCAGCTCTGGTCTTCATCTTACTGTCATCAGGAGAAGATCTGGACGTGTTTGACCTGAAGAAATACTCTGCTTCAGAGGAGGCTCTTCTGAGGCTGCTGCCAGTGGTCAAAGCCTCCAACAAAGCTCTGTAGGTGGATTTAGGAACTATTTGAAACATGATTCATTTAGTAAATGACAAATAAAACATTTGATGTTGATTCTTCTTCAGGCTGAGCAGTTGTAACCTCTCAGAGAGAAGCTGTGAAGCTCTGTCCTCAGTTCTCAGCTCCCAGTCCTCCAGTCTGAGAGAGCTGGACCTGAGTAACAACAACCTGCAGGATTCAGGAGTGAAGCTGCTGTCTGCTGGACTGGAGAGTCCTCACTGTAAACTGGAAACTCTCAGGTCAGGATACAGCTGCTTGTTGATCAGTTAAATCCTGATTTAGGTTCATGTTGGTGCAGAAGTTCAACATCTGGAGGATTTTCCTTCTTCTTCTTGAGTTTCTGATATTTTTCTATCTCCAGTCTGTCAGGTTGTCTGATCACAGAGGAAGGCTGTTCTTCTCTGGCCTCAGCTCTGAGCTCCAACCCCTCCCATCTGAGAGAGCTGCACCTGAGCTACAACCATCCAGGAGACAAGGGAGTGAAGCTGCTGTCTGCTGGACTGGAGGATCCACTCTGGAGACTGGACACTCTCAGGTATGGACAGACAACAGGAGCTTGTCCAATATCTAAATTCTTTGGAGTCACAGTAAACCTCAGAGGATGAACCCTCCTCTATCAGCTGGTTTACAGTTTTAGGTTTTAGTGAAATATATCAACAACTGTTGATGGATGGATTGTTGGTGTAAAGTGTAGAGAGAATAATCTTCTGTGACTGTGATTATTCAGAGAATTTTAATATGTCCAAGACTTTGGATTCAACTTCTGTTTCTTTTAAAAGACACTTTCATCTTAAGTATTCTATATTTAAGGCAGAAAGAATGAGCAGATTTATAAACAGTGATAAAATGACATGTTACAAATAAGCTGCTGCTGAAATCCTTTATTGGTTCCTTTATTCTCTGGTAACCTCAAAGATTTATCTAAGGGTTAACTTTCAAATACAGTCTTTATGATATGGACTAAGCACTTTCCATCATTAGAGCCTCTATCTGGAATATGTAAATGAACACAATCAACTGAATGTGGAGGTTAGACTGATCTGTGAACAGTCTGAAAACTGTTTAGTTGTTGATGTGTGAATGTTGGTCAAACTGTTGATGTCAGACAATGAAACATCAGAGACAGTCTATACTGATGAGTTTCAGTCTGTTTCTGTGTCTCACTGATAAACTGATGAACTCTGCTTCATGTTGAACAGCAGTTAGGACTCATGTTGGATAGAAAATCATTCTGACTGTGTTTCTTCCTCCAGGATGGACCATGGTGGAGAGCTGTGGTTAAAACCGGGTGTGAGTAAGTATGAGTTTGACTAATGATGATAAAACATCAAAGTGTCAGTTTGTGCTGGACTTCTGGTTATGGCGCTGCGCTAGGTGGAAGCGTGACAGAGCTCTCCCGTGTAAAGTTTGGAGAATAACAGTCGGGTAGTCATAAGAAATTGTGTACAGGATTATGTTTTTTCCCAACGTCTCTGACTAGGGTTACCAACTCCCTAAAAGTTAATTAGTCCTGTAAACAAACTGTCAGGGATCAAATGTGGGTGGCAGGCTTGCTGTGATGTGACTCTGAACCAGTTTCTGGAAACACTTCATTATGATGGTGTGAGCTCCACTGGCCGGTAGTCGTTGAGGCTGGTGTTGGTCTTCTTTGGTAAAGGAATGATGGTGGAGGACTTGAGGCAGGGGGGGATCAAGCACTGGGACAGGGACTGGTTGAAGATGCTGGTGAATAGACCAGCCAGCTGGTCAGCACAGTCTCTCAGCAGCCTCCCAGTGACAGCGTCTGGTCCAGCAGCTTTCCTGGGATTCACTGCCTGCAGAGTGTGTCCTGCCTCCTGTGGCTGCACTGTGAGGATGTGGCTGCTGGGGGCTGGTGAATGTGGTCTTTCTGTCTCTGGTGACCCAGCCTCAAAGCAGGTGAAGAAGTGATTTAGCTCCTGGGCCAGTGAGGCGTCACCTTCAGCTGCAGTTAAGTTGCTGGACCTGTAGTTGGTGATGTTTTGGAATCCTTGCTACACCTGCTGTATGTTGTTGCTGCTGAAGTGGTCCTCAGTCTTCCTCTTCTATGTTGTTCTGGCCTCCCTGATGCCTTTTCTCAAGTTGGTTCTGGCAGCCCTGTACTGGGTTTCATCCCCAGACCTGAAGGTGCTGTTCCTCTCCTTCAACAGCCCTCTGACCTCCTTTGTCATCCACGGCTTCTGGAGAATTGAAGCTGTTCCATTGGGTTGATGATTGTAAATCTGTCATGAAGCTCATCACACGTCACTGGTGTACACCAAGCTGAGCCACCTGCTCTGTTCTTTAAAATCCTCAGATGGATCCTCTTCTTCTATCTGTTCCTGAGCCTATGCTCTTTGTTATTTATGTTGGTAGATTAGTTTGTTTGGGTGGTGCTTCATAAAGGACTAGGCTAATGATTGAAATATTAGTTGTTGATAGTCACTGAATGGTGAGATAAACGGGGTTGTGCAGTGTCAGCGTGGAGGGGGGTGACTCCAGGACGCTGGAAGTCACTGTTAAGCCTTCTTGAGGTGTCGTGGGCCTAACTTAACCAAACATGGGTGAAGGGAGGTGCCCACTTGAAAAGCCCAATGACATGCTGCATACTGCTGTTGACTAGGCCAGGTATCTGATGTCTTCATGTTGGTTGGTAGTGATGTTTCTTTGTTTGTGGAACCAACATTAAAATATGATATTAACAGGAAGAAATCATTCATTAAGCTGCAAGTTAAACTATTTTCATTTAGTTCATCAAGGTCTAAAATGTTAACTACCTGGTCAGGAATTGATGCAGAGCATATTAAAAATAAGCCACAGCGGTTTTGGTGAGTTTTACCTCATTTTATTGAGCTTTTGTTTCCGTTTTGAGCGCTAGCGGAGAGCTAAAGCTAATGAACATAAATTGTTAGCTAGTTAATATTATCCGGTTTATTCAGGAATTATTGTTGTGAATGTAACCAGAGAGTGAATGTATATTGTGTCAGAGGAAAAGTGTTGAATTATTTAGTGTCAAAGACGGAGCTGTGAGTTCAAAGGCACCGCTCCGCCGCCATTGACAACGTAAATATGAGTATGTGTCAAATGAATCAATAATATTCAAATCAAATGTAACATTTAAAGAAAACTGTCTGTTTCCACAGACTGATTCCACTTCACCCTGATAGTAGACACTCTCAGGATGTCACCCAGGAAATATCATGATATTCTGATTTGGGATTTTCAAAATAAAGGCCCCTTAATTGGATCTATATTTGATATTGTACCACCATCAAAAGCATCTTCCTGTTTTCAATAAGAAGTAATATTGTTTAATCTACATGAAGAACAGCTGCAAGAATGATTTGGAAAAATAAATAAATAAACTCCAATAGTTATAATAACTAGAAAATTCCCGCGATTTTTGAAGTGCCGAGTGGGCTGTTGCCGTTAGCTGCTAATGTTAGCAATTAGCATGATGCGCTAGTCACTAATTTTAGCATTGGTTTAGTGTTAGCATGTCTTTTTAGACACTAAAAAGTGAATACATGCTAATTGCTAGCATGCTAATGCTAACATGCTAATTGATAATATGCTATTCGCTAACATGCTAATGCTGCCACTAATGCTACCACCAATTTCTAGCCACTAAAAATTAGCATTAGCCGCTAATATTAGCAATTAACATGACGCGCTAGCCACTAATGTTAACATTGGTTTAGTCTTTTAAGCCACTAAAAATTAAATAGATGCTAATTGCTAACATGCTACTGCTAACATGCTAATGCTGCCACTAATGCTACCACCAATTTCTAGCCACTAAAAATTTGCATTAGCCGCCGATGTTAGCAATTTACATGTCGCGCTAGCCAATGACAGACAAACACCTGTCATTGTTCAACTGAGGTGCCAAAAGCCAAAATGGCCGCCCCACAGACCAGTTGCTTATGTCAGTTGGAACTTTCCCGCCTCTTGGGGCCTGGTTGTCATGGTTACCAGATGAATGTCGGTGGGGCGAGGGAGAGAAAACGCTGAAACCTTGCCTCGAACAGGAAGGCCTTGTGGCCAAACCGTATTTCCAATCGTTGAACCGACTTCACTTTGGGCATCTTGAGGCTTTCCTGAACGTCTACATGTGCAGTTTGTGTGTAAAATGAAGAAATGTGAGCTGTTTAAAGCGATTCAAAGAAAGCTTACTTCTGCTTTCCTCCCAAAATTTAACATGGCACTCTATGGAGCTGTGGATGGGTGTTGCTGGCGCATCTTTGCATCTGACACCAAAACTGTAAGACTTACAACTTTAGCAGACGAATTTGAGCGGGAAGACAAATTTTCCTACATTTCTATGTATAAATTATGTCTGTGGTGTGAAATTTGTGGCCACGGGAGCAGTTTCTGTTTTATTTTTTGCCTAATTAGGGCCCGAGCACGCGGTGCGAAGGCCCTATTGTATTTCGAATGTTTATTATTTTTATTTTTAAGTTTTTCTTTTTTCAGATTCCTAAAAGTAAATCGCATTTTTGACAGCCTATAAGTGCTCGAAAACTCACGAAAATTTGCCTACCCCCCCAAAGTCCGGTGTAAATTTACGTGTTTTGGGGGTCTCGCACAAGGGCGTAACAAAATGGCTCAACAGCGCCACCTAGATGTGCGTTTTCGGAGTAGCCCCTCGACACCATTTCATTCTTGGTGGAAGTATGTAACAGACAGAGACGCACAAAAAAGCCTCATGGAGCCATAGTCTAACTCCAACAGGAAGTCCGCCATCTTGCATCAAAAATCGTATTTTGCCACAATTGTGGACATTGCTACACCTCGTATTTGAACGAACTCCTCATAGGGATTTCATCCAATTGACGTCAAACATGGTACGAATGTTCATATGGACTTCCTGAGTAAAAGTTATCAAAAGAATGAATCTTGAGGTAACTGTGTGGGCGTGGCGCTCCATCAAATTTGACCCTCTGATCCAACAATGTAGCTCCATTGACTTTTTGGCTAGTTTTCAAGACAAAACTGTGTGGCTTTCATATACTTTCTCAGAGCTGTCTGAAACTTCTTGTGTTTATTAAGACCCATATTCTGTAAAATTCGGCATCATAATTAATGAAAAGCCTCTTGGAGCAATGGGCTAAATATATGGATGAAAATCATCCATCTTTGTTGAGTCCGCCTGGTTGACACAGGGTCATATTTGAACTAACTCCTCCTAGAGTTTTTATCCAATTGACATTAAACTTGGTAGGTGCGCTCATATAGACTTCGTGAGTAACAGTTATCAAATTTGCGTATTTTGAAGAAACTGTGTGGGCGTGTTCAGGGGCGTCGGAAGCTTGACAGTGAACTGTGAACAAGCTGCTACTGACCCTGCTCCTGCTCCTGCCTCACTCTCAATATCAATCTGCTGTCAAAAGAGATCGGGAAGCAGCATTATTTTATTTTTTTCCTATCAACAATTGAAGTCAGCTAACGTTTCCATTAGCAAAACACCTGTGTTGTGGGGACGTTTTGACATACTTTCCGCTTCTTTGTCAGGAACTTTCTAATGTCCATTATGTCTGGAGAAGGAGCAAATATTGCAACAATTCATTAGCTTACTTCTAGTTTTAAATGCTTAGCTGAAAATTAATATAACGTGGCCTCGTGTTAATATTGAGGGCTAACAAACGTTACCTTCTGTTTCGAGCAGCCCGCTGCTGCACTCACTGCCCGATGCACTGTCACTCACTCACTTCAGAAGGTTGTCCGGAAAACACGGAGTGGATTCACTAGTCGACTATTTATTTTCTATTAGCGATCAAGTGGAATGGATTCTTTTACGAGGCAATAGAAACGGCGCTGGATGAACCAATATTTTATGTTAAATATGGGGGGGTCCAAATGAATCATTTTGAAATCTGGGGGGGACACGTCCCCCTCACATTGAATGGTGGCGACGCCCATGGGCGTGTTACAGTTTGAAAAAGAAGCACATGCTGATGGGCTTGTGATGCTTAGAAATTCACAAAAATTGGCTTTATTCACCAGGTGATCAAATCTCCCACGCCAACGTTGCGCCCCCCCCGACTGGCGCTGCTCGCAGCTTTAATTTTCTTCTCTCCTTCCCACTCTAGGTGATGATGTCACTCACTCTAGAACCAACCCGCGCAATACACACCCATTATAAACCCTGAAATTTGAGGAAAACGCTACACAATTTTGAGGCTTCATAGTTTAAAAACGGTAAAAGGTGTCGATAAGTGAAGGGAATCTCTAAAACGTAGGCACTCTTGTCTTCTCTTCAAAGTTTAAATGAAGTCTCTGGGTGAAAGTATGCCAGAGCAGTTGATTGTTGAAAATGTCTGTTGAATATTTTTTCATCCATTCATTTCAATGGGAAATTTTTAGCAGTTTTTCGCGAATTTATTCGCGAAAAACTCGCGAATCCCTTATAAAAGTAATAGCACACCATTCGGGATCAAAACACACGTTCTGATATATCATGTGTTGGGGTCCTCCCGCCGGTTCGGGCCGCATTCTTCGGCGAAAAAGCGCGGAAAATGAATAAAACTGCAAAGAAACACGCAGAAGATTAAGATTGGCCTCGTGCCCCTCCTCCCATAGCAGTCCAGTTTAAAGTGTGCGTGGTGATGACTGTGACAAACTCCTGCTAGCCTTAGGTGTTGGGCTGCTTAGCCCCGCAGGTTAGCTCGCGGCTAGCTAACATACCGGAGCTATGCTGGAAGGCTGGCTGAAGACTAATTCATTGGTCGGCACCCTGTAAATGGTTGAGGGGTCATAATGTTTTCACTGTAATGGTGTGAGGGGTCATAATGTTTGGCACTCTGTCATGGGTTGAGGGGTTCTAATGTTTTGGCACTTTGTAATGCGACCGTGACCAAACCGTAAAAGGTATCGAGATGCCGTTTTCAGGAAAAGAAAGCCACACTTGTCTCGTACAAACTTCCAATCATTTTTCTACTCCAAAGCACGTTGGAGTAATTGCTCAGGAAAGCCAAGCTGGTCATTTTGGAATGTTGGGGATTTTTCCGGGCATCTCCATTCATTTCAATGGGACAAAACTTTTTTTGTCCGATTATTCTTGCCCCGTTGGAAGAATCGCTTAAGGCGCACGGCTGGATATACAATTTGTCTATTTTTATTTATTAATCTTAAAAGTGGAAAGGGTCCTTATGTTTTGGCAGAACATTAAGTGTTCACCTGTGCTGTGTCTGCTGGTCAGGGCCCGTTGCCATGACTACACACTGCACATGATATTCTAGATGTTCTAAAGCATTATCTTTTGTACCCTAGGATTTGCCCCCTGAACAAATGAACACAACTCAGAAACTACAAGTCCTATCAGGAGCGTCAGCCGTCTGTCCTCTACCATTTAGTGTTGCTCCCACACACGTACTGTGAAACCTGTGGCCTGGGTGGATTGAGAAAGAAGGACGAGGGAACAGATTTTAGAACAAAAATGGGTCTGACTTTTCACATCCACACACATGGAGAAAAATGCTAAAAGTGGTGGGAGCACTCCTCTCTGGGTGGAGCCTACAGTCCAAAGCGTTGGTCCTCTAGAAATCAGAGCCACACCATCTGATGAAGGGAATGTGCTTTAACTTTGCTCTGGAGAAGAGAAGTTACACAGCTAAAGACAAGCTAGACAAGTTTGAAGATCTGGAGTACATTTAGTTCTTTGATAGAAAAGAATAATATTGAAGTAGATGAATGGAAAGATGTAGGACTGTCAATGAGCCTCAGTATGTGCCTTGGGGTTGGCTTGTTGTGTGTTTGTAGAATCAACAACAAAAAAACAACAGTCAGTTTGTGTTTAAATCCAAAGCTGATAGTTGTGGTATTTATTCATTCAAACATCACTGACAAGAGAATCCTGACTAAAAGTATCATCATTAAACTTTCTATTAATGAACAACAGATCAGTGAGGAAAGAAAGAAGAAATCCATCAGATATGTCAGATGATAAACTGCAGCTGTGTTGTGTCTTTTTCTCTCCATCAGATTTCTGTCAACTTGAAGTGGACACAAACTCAGTCAGTCCATACCTCGAACTGTCTGACAACAACAGGAAGGTGACAGATCTGGTGGAGCAGGAGGAGCCATATCCTGATCATCCAGACAGATTTGATCACTGGAAGCAGCTGCTGTGTAGAAATGTTCTGACTGGTCGCTGTTACTGGGAGGTTGAGTGGAGAGGAGAGGTTGATATATCAGTGAGTTACAGAGGAATCAGAAGGAAAGGAGACATGGAGGACAGCAGGTTTGGAGGAAATGATCACTCCTGGAGTCTGTTCTGCTCTGATGATGGTTACTATGTCCGTCACAATAACAGAGAAACATCCATCTCCTCGTCCTCTGACTCTAACAGAGTATCAGTGTATGTGGACTGTCCTGCTGGAACTCTGTCCTTCTACAGAGTCTCCTCTGACAAATTGATCCACCTCTACACCTTCAACACCACATTCACTCAACCTCTTTGTCCTGGATTTGGGTTCTGGAGTATATCATGGTTTTCATCCTCATTGTCTCTGTGTTCTCTGTAGGAAGGAGAGTCTTTGAAGTGACAGCAGCTTCAACTCTGAGCTTTAAGAGCTATTCCACTGAATCGCTGCCATTTCCGTCCCTAGAACATTATATGTATGAATGCACATAAACATTGACTTTAAAATCCATTTTCTTATGACGCAAAGTGTCCTGCACATTGATCTGATTTCAACTTTCACCTCTCTAATTGTAAGGATGAATAAAAACTAGCTAGCAGACTGAAACCTATGATTCCTCTTACATTTTCAAACTGTCATGTAACATCATTAGTTTGAATCATAGCATCCCACCTGTATGCTTTAGTCAGATATGTGTATTTATGACAGATGTATGTTTATCTTGCTGTTCTCTTTCTCTGTCTGTACCCGGCTGGCCTTAGGCAGATGGTTCCTCCATATGAGCTGGTTCTGGTTCTGGTTCTGCTGCAGGTTTCTTCCTGTTAAAAGGAGTTCTTCCTGCCTCTGTCTCCTTCAGGCTGCTCTGGGGGTTTCAGGTCGGGTCTTGTAAAGCGTCTTGAGACGATTTGTATTGTTATTGACGCTATATAAATAAAACTGAATTGAATTGAATTGAAACAGTAGCATGTGTTACCTGTCCCTGCACAATATTCTGATTCAAATCCTTCAGAAACAGTATTTTGTTGCACTGTTGTGTGACTCCATATCATATCTGTGCTTTAAATAGATTTGTTTCTTAAGAAATCTACAATATTTGAGTTCAAATCCACATTTTAGTTGTGTCCCTGGGTTTTCACTCAGTCCTGTTACACATTACCCCATCTGACAGATTTGGACCATTCCATAAATCACATGCTCAACAGGAAGTGACATCAGTTGTATCTTCTGAAGGCCATGGGAAGACCAAAAGTTATCTCTCTCAAACAAATTGGGGGCTCGTCCGGTTTACCTGGAAAGGAATAGTTCCACTGGAGGAACGTCTCTTACAGCCAGCTGCCGCAACTAAATAAAAAGGTGAGCAGAAAAGCTTTGAAACAGATTTCTGCATGTCTTACCAGACATTTCATGGCTGTGAGAGTATGATCCAACAGTAGAGGTGTTTTTTAAAGAACTAAAAACGCAGAGAATTTGTACGATTAGCGACAAAAAGAGTAAAGAAAAATGAATTGAGGCGCGGCTGGCACGGTTTGAAGGCTGGCCAGTGTGGCCACCAGGTGGGTTTAAAGGTCCCTCATCTAAATCCTTCTCCTGGGTGTCTGGGTGTAAAAGCTCCCCTCTGTGGAGAAAGTAGATAAAGTGAAGAGAAGAAAAGAACAGGGAAAGATAAAAAGAAGTCACGGCTATAGGAAGATAAGTCTATCAGTGTTGTTGTGTGTGAGATCCAGAGAGCACGCTGAAGCAGCGGGTGGATGGAAACCTAACGGTGCTAACACAAGTTCACTGTCTGTTGAAGTAGGCTGCTCAAAGGCTCTGAATAAGTTCTGGTGTCAGGACTGAATCCTTACGTGATCGCTCTTTGGAGATGAGGACTTTGGACATAGCGTGCTGCATTTCTCAGCTGACCAGATGGTGTGAATGAGAACACAGGATGTGTGAGTCAGAACCAGCAGAACCAGCATAACCAGTAGAACCATTAGAACCAGTAGAACCAGGGTTGTTAGGAGCCTATTTAAAGGGAGAGATAGAATCAAACCATCCTTCCCAGAGAAAAGAGTCAAAAGAGAACTAAAAGATTTAGAAACATGGTGCAAAGACGTAACAGCTGACGGGTTGTTGGGTAACCTTGGGGGCCCCCCACAGCCACGCAGCAGAAATATTATGAGAAGACCCTCCACAATAAAGTCAACACACTGACAAATGAAAAAAGCAGGAAGGTTATGGAAGGGAAAGAAAGAAAAAGAAAAGATTGAAGATCAGATGAAACTTCCACGTCTGCATTTTAGCAGCTGCTTTTCTAGCCACATCAGAGCTGCAGTACAAACGGTCCAGATGGAAGAGAGAGAGAGGAGCAAGCCTGATGGAAGTGAGACTACCACAGCAACAACTGCTGAGTCATTATGTCCTGCACAACCTTCATACACACCACTGACAGCAATAAAGAACATGTGACGTCAACTAAAAGAGGGAATGGCCACGTTAACTGTCAGAAGCAGCCAGGGAGAGGCAGGGTCACAGTATGGAGAGGTAAAAGGAAGAGAGGCAGCATGGACGTGGAACAGAACAGATGAGACGGAGAGGGAAAGAGAACAGGCAATGGAAGAAGAGGCATTGAGAGAGCAGGCTCTGGAGGGAATGGGAACAAGAGAGCAGGAAGAAAGGAAGGAGAGGACAGGAGATAAGAGTGTTTAGGAACAGGAACAGACTGGATGTGCTTGATGTGGAACTCCATAAGCTGATCAGGCTAATGTCATGTCTTAGTGATCATAGCTGAATGATGGACTGGAACAAGTATTATCCATGGAAAAAGGACGTAGGGGAAGAGAGATCAAGAAAGGTTAATGGTTACTGAAATGAAAAAGAAAAAGAGAAAGGGACACTAACCTTCTGCCTAAAGTTAGTGTTTATTAGTTCAACAGAGACGAGAATGTCTCCAGCTACGACAGGCAATAGAGAAGGAATGTGGAAAATGTACAAAGAACAGAGAGGAAGAAGGTCACTCACAGGCTAGAAATGGTCTTGGTGAGACACAGATGAGGAGATAAAAGAGGGAGAGTGGATCTACAGAAAAGTCTTCCACAGAACGTGGGATGAGCCAAGGTGGATGTTCAAGGTAGTGTTGTGGACCACGTACGCTGTGAGAGTCTGGCTGGATGAGGACCAGACTAAGGTGAGTAGATACTGGCACAAAACACACTGTTGAAGAGGAGAGCCATCCACAGAAAGAAAGCTTAGAGAAATCAGAAAGCACCTAAGAGATCTAGGTGAAGAAACAGAGGAAGAATCAGATGTTGAGCTTTGGCTCGTGCCTGATAGTTGTTACTATGGCTGGATGTGATAGAAAAGCTCCAAAGTCAGACAGCTGACATGATACCTAGCAATGTCAATGTTCCTTCTACAGAGACTACAACAACAGGGACCTTCTGGATCCCCCGCCCAAGTAAAAACAGGCCTCTCCTCCAAAGGACAAATGTTTGACACACATGGTCACACATACATGGTCAACTATCTGCCACCTCACTGACACTAACACATCAGAACAGACGTCCATTAGATATGATAGTGGCTGACAGAGGAGGTGTCTGTAGCATGTTTGGAGAAATGTGCTGTACGTTAATAACACCTGTGGCCCCTGACGGATCTCTGACTAAAACCCTGAGAGGCCTCAGAGCCTCTCAAATGAACTCAAAGAACATTCCAGGCTCTCTGATCCCCTGTCTGGCCTGCTTGATCAGTTCTTTGCTAAAAGGGGAAAGTTAGCAGCTAGTGTAGCCACGTCATTAGCTATTGCATTTGTAGTGTTTGCTCTGTGTGCTTGTTGTTGCATTCCCTGCATTAGGGCTCTCATGGTGTGATGTATGGACAAGGCGCTGGGGAATATGGAGTCAAAGGGAGCACCTCCAGCCTATCAGATGAACCTGACTGAGAACGTAGCCCTGCTTGATCCTAGCGAGTACACCAAGAACCAGGAGAGGCCGTTCCATGATCCAGATGAAGGACCTGACCATGACGAGCCTGATCTGGAGGATCTGGTCTGAGTTAGGGTCTACAAGAACTGATCTCACCTTGGTACAATAGTGTTTTGCTTTTCTGCTTAAGCTTTGACTTACATACATAGATTTATAGACACATAGACAGTGGTAGTTGCTTCGCCACACTGTTGCACACACAACATGTACTTTCTATGACAGGACATGTTAAGGGGTGGCGTGTCCTTAAGGCACACCAACAGGGGGATTTGTTGGATATTAAAGAGTTATGTGAGGTCAGACACAGAAAGAAGTCTTCTTCTATCGTACCAGATACGGGCTTGTTGACCACTTTGCTGCAGCTTTGCTCACTAGATAAGATGCACCACACTCTAATATTTCACCTTGTAGAAACCAGTTAGAGCCGGCCTCGGCTACACATGGAAAACTACTGATCCACTAAAGGCGGCGCTCCTCTTCTTGTCCTCGGGTGGAGCCCAGATAGAATCAAACTTGTGTGCACACATAGTTGGGGGCTTCTCCTTTTCTAGCCATAAGGTGGTTAAGCTGAAGTCTCAGCGCTGACTCTGGACCTATTCTCTGCTGCTAAATAAACTGTCAGTTTGAGAGAAGTGGTCAGGTCGTCTATTCATAGTTAGACTAACCTTTCCAATAGGTAGAAAGAACCTGGGCTGAAGGAGAGGGAACAATTCCTCCTTCAACAGTATTTCCAAGGTATTGAAGGGATTTCATTTCAGTAATGAGTTGAAAGTGTTTGCTGCAGTTTTTCTCCTACTAGTAGGCCTATAGTGATGAGGAATAATTAAGCACATTTACTTGATACCTCTGAAAACTGAATGTTAATGGTTACTTACCATGAATATTATTGAAACACTGCTCATATGAACAGTAACACATGAGTTCTTGAATGTTTAGTCCTCATATTTGAACTCTGATGTCTTTGTTTAATGTTGTAACAACTGAAATGAAGGATTTGATCAAAGGTTAGATGCAATATGTAGAAATGTTGACATTTGAACCTTCAATGATGCATCTGAGAATAGAATAGAATAGATATGACCTTGTTTATAGCTCAGGTTTTTTTCAGTGATCACCGTCCAGTTGCTCTTACATCCCATGTGATGAAGGTGCTGCAGAGGTTGGTGTTGGTCCACCTAAAGCCACAGGTGAGATCTTCTTTAGACCCCCTACAGTTTGCCTACCAGCCGTGTCTGGGGGTGGATGACGCTGTCATCTATCTTCTGCAGCGAGCTCACTCACACCTGGATGGTGGTGGAGGCTCAGTGAGAATCACATTCTTTGATTTCTCCAGTGCCTTCAACACCATCCAGCCTTTGTTGCTGGGTGATAAGCTGCAGTCGATGGGTGTTGGTGCGTCCACTGTCTCCTGGATCACTGACTACCTGACAGACAGGCCACAGTTGGTGCGTCTGGGTCATGTTCTGTCTGATGTGGTGGTGAGTGGTGTGGGAGCTCCTCAGGGCACTGTGCTTTCTCTGTTCCTGTTCACCTTATACACAACTGACTTCCAGCACAACTCAGAGTCATGTCATATACAGAAATGTTCTGATGACTCTGCAGTTGTAGGATGTATAAGTGGTGGACGGGATGAGGAGGAGTATAGAAGGCTGGTGGATGGATTTGTGGGGTGGGCTGGAAGGAATCACCTGCTGCTTAATGTGGACAAGACCAAGGAGATGGTGATGGACTTCAGGAGGAAGGGACCAGCTCCTCTGCCCCTCAGCATCCTGGGTAGGGATGTGGAGATGGTGGAGGATTATAAATACCTGCAGTGACCATGGATAACAGACTGAAGTGGAGGACCAACAGTACAGCTGTGTACAAGAAGAGCTGCAGCAGACTCTATTTCCTGAGGAAACTGAAGTCCTTCAATGTGTGCAGCAAGATGCTGGAGATTTTCTACCAGTCTGTTGTGGCCAGCACACTTTTCTCTGCTGTGGTCTGCTGGGGGAACAGCATCACAGCCAGTGATGCCAACAGACTGAACAAACTGATCAGGAAGGCTGGGTCTATCATTGGCTGCAGACAGGACACATTTCAATCGGTGGTGGAGAGGAGGACTCTGAACAAACTGTTATCAGTCATGGATAACCCTGACCTCCCTCTCCACCACAATAGACAGACAACGGAGCAACTTCTCCAGAAGACTCAGACAACTTCGTTGTCTCAAAGAACGCTACAGGAAATCTTTCCTGGCCCAAGCCATCAGTCCGTACAACTCCTCATCTGTGTGTGACACATGACTCTCTGGACTTTTGTTTTTTTTTGCACATTTGCACATGCTTGTTTGGTAATTGGTTGTAAATTCATTACATTTCATTGCAATCTAACTTAACTTGTTTTAATATTCTCTTTTAATAGTCACTTATTCTCTTATAATTTTTGTGTAACACCCGTCCCATGTATCTATATATGTTCAAAGGGTATTGTAGTACTATGGGTGGGGCCCTGGGAACTCTTAGCTATGGCTAACCACAACCTGTATAACAGAAATAAATGTATCAGCTTTAAAACCTTTTTATGAATTAGAAATAATTGACGGTGCCTCCACTTAGCAGGAATATATGCTTCCCTGAGGTCAAATCCCGCTAAGAATCGTTTTAGTTATGGTTTCCCTTTTTTCCTTTATCTGTGTTCATGATGGCTCATTGGGGCAGTGGTTTTTATTTCATTGTTCATTTTATTTAGGGACTGGATCATTTTTTTATTTAAATGTCTCTTAAACGTGTGATAGTTAAATATTTAAATCCCACCTGTCAGAATGTGTTAAATGAAGTTGTGGGTGTGTCCTAAAAGTCTCTGTGGTGCATGGTTCCAGGAAACAGCAAAAGAGTGAGCGCTCTGGCCTCCCTCCAATCTCCTGCGCCCAGATGTGTGTCCATGAAGAGTGACCAGACTATGTTTGGACTTATTGAGACTGAAGATTAAAAACTATCTAATGCTTTGGTTTTATTTATTTATTTAGGGTAGCCGTGGCCACCTGGTTAGTGCTTTGGGCTTGTGACTGGAGCGTTGCCGGTTCGAACCCCCAACCTGTTGAAAGCGGCTGAAGTGCCCTTGAGCAAGGCACCTAACCCCTCACTGCTCCCCGAGCGCCGCTGTAGCATGGCACCTCACTGCTCCGGGTTAGTGTGTACTTCACCTCACTGTGTGTTCACTAATTCACGGATGGGATAAATGCAGAGACTAAATTCATTGTATACAAAAGTATACTTGGCCAAGAAACCTGAAACATGAAAATGTTATCAGCTTAATTATTATTATTATTATTTCTCATCCTGACTCATTACCCGTGTTTCTAACATTTGGATCCTGTTTTGAACTGATATGTAACAAGGTTAATTTTGTCCAATTAAAGAACAACACGCCACGTATAAACTTTTTAAGTAGATGTATTTGTACATTGAAAGTTGTTCATATCTCTAGGATCTGCATTTGTTTGATGCAGACTTTAATTTGTGTAGTATCTTCAGACTTGTGTGCTCAGATAGAGGGAGCTCTAGGCTCCAAGTGTGTGTTACCTGTCCTGAAGGCTAGAAGAGGAAGAGCAATGTCATGTGATCACTCTCTGTCTGTGCTGCCTACCATGGGCAAGGAAACTTCCACAAAGCTACTTGGATGTTTGGAGTCTTTTCTGAATGTGCCTTGGTCACAATGTTATATTGGTGACGAGGATGAAACCTTTCGTGTCCTGCTCTGTCTGGGACAACTGGACGATTAGATTCCAGGTGGACAAACGATTTGTTGGAATAGAGAAAGAAGACAAGCAGGTGAGATGGCAACAACTGGATCCCTGCCACCATTTGACTCAAAAGTGCAAGCATGAGAGGAATACTGTGAAATAATGGAACAAGATAAAAAGAGGTCCATATTACTCGGTGTCATGGCTGCTCAAACTTACAGTCTGATGAGAAAACTCCTAAGTCCTGTAAAACCTGGAGAAAAGACTTTTTTGATTCACAGATGAGAAGACCCACTGAATCTGTGGCTGAGTATGTTGCTGAGCTAAGGAGATTAGCACAAGATTGTAATTATGGAGAAACACTTTAACGAATGGTCAGGTTGGTAAGTGGGATAAATGATGACTGATTACAGAGAACATTATTGTCTTTAGCCCAAGCTATGGAGTCTGCTAACAACAATGTGCAGGATTTGCAAGCAAAAGCAGGAGCCATGTCCTGTAACACATGGGTGTGGGCTGGTGGATCAGAAGGCAGGAGGCAGAGAAGAGAGAGCTGTTGGAGAGTAGGAAAGGATACAGAGTGTTATCACTGTAAAGGTAAACATGCACCAGAGGACTGTTGGTTCAAGAAGGAAAAATGTCCTGCATGTAGAATGGGCCATATAGCTCGGTCACACAGTCAAAGACAAAAAAAAAAAAAAAAAAAAGAAGTGATGATAGACCCAAGGACAGAAGATGCAGCACACAGGAGGGAAAAGTGTTGTATTGTTCTCCCAGAGTGGCAGAGGTGAGCACTGAGGAGGAGGAGCAGACATTCTCAATTTCCAGTGTCCTTGGTGAGAATGAAGAGGAGATGGTGACACCCTACCAGGTATACACGACACTAAATGGTGTGCCAGTGACATTTGAAGTGGATACTGGATGTGGTCTGACCATACTTAATATGAAAACATTCAAAGAGAAAGTGAAGAATGCCCCTCCGGCGGCCAGCGGCCATCTTGACACATCCACATTTTGACACACTCCCACACCCACACCTGTATGAAGTACTCTGTAGTTAGATTGTGTGTTTAACTTTTTATTCTTGTAATAAACATCTTTTAAACATACCAGTTGTTTAAAATACGTTGTGCTAGTCTCCTTGTTACGTCCCAGTGTAGGGGTTTTAAAGGAGCAACATAAACACCACGGGCAAAGAACAATTGTGATAAAGGTGACCCCTTTGCACGAGTGAACAAGTGAAAACACAATTTATATACAAAAAAGAAAATGAAGCTTGTCTTCAGGGTGAACCAAAGGCCAAAACAACAAACAAAAACCCAGCTATCTAGTTCCCCAAAGTTTAGCTAAAACCTACATGCAAATAAAACAAACAAGAACACATTGTCTAAGCCTAACTACCTAACTAACAAAAACAGGAGAAAACGGTTTCAAAACAAAATGGCAGTTCACCCTTACTTCTTCCTAGTATAATTCACTAATAAAAGAAAAATGTCCTCACACGCACTCACAAAAACCACACAAGAAATTCGGAATACAAGCACAAAAAAAAAACACAGCCACAGCTCTCACAGGACGGAAATCATCATGATCTCCCGGCCAATCCCCATCGGCCACCGCTTCTGAACGAAGATCCTCCCATGATGTCTCACTCCTCAACAAAATACAGCACTGTTCTTGACAGTGTAGAAGTTGGCAGTATTCACTCTTGTGCAACTTTAATTAACTCCAAATTCCTTCATCTTTAACTAGTTGTTAACATGTAATATTGGTTATAGTTATTAACTTAATTATTAATCAGAAATCCAAATTGACTGATTTGACTGATTTGATTAATTGCCTATCCCTTCCTAGAATGGTGGTGCCCTGAGGTGATCTGATAATGGTAATTAAGATACAATTATTTAATAATAAATATTTCTTTGGTTTTTGATTATTATTTATTATTCATGATGGCCAAACCCCAATATTGAGTGCCTTAGTATCCAGGCCCAACATACATGGTGCCCCGTGTGAGGCGGAGTACTGTTGGCAATTATGCATTGTGCAATATTAATTTCAGCATAACTTTGGCCAAAGCCAGATATATTTTTGAACATTTTTAGACTAGTCACAGCTCTTCACATTCAATCCCACTGGTCTACCACAGGAGTAGATGTCCAGTGCAAAGAGGTGCAGTGTGGTGATCATTTATGAAATTCATAAATTGATGAATTATTAATAATTTGTTAATAACTACTGTCTTAGGTCCCCATTGTGCTACATTTAGAGTTGCCTTTGCTACTAGCTAATACACGTTGAACCTATATTTCGTAGCTGAAGAATTTAGCATTTGAATACCACGTATTCAATGCAATCCAGTCAAGCTGCTTCCTGTTAATTTAAGTGCTCCCCTAGTGAATTAAACCACAGCGTGCCATCAGCCCTGTTTGAAAGAACTTCTGCCAGCTGTTACTGCCATGCATTTCAGCCTTAGCAAGAAAAGGAGTCTGAGATAGAGCCACAGTGTGCTACCAGCCCTGTGAAATAAGTTATATACTTAGCTGCTACTAACACATGTTCCAGCCTAAGTTAACTTTCAGAATCACGTGTCACTGCCAGGCATTTCAGTTATTGTATGTTGAGTTTTGGTGAGTAGATTTGCATTTACTGTTACCAAATTTGTTTGTTGTGCCCACTAGAGCCACTAGATGGTGCCATAGCTACCTTTCTAGCCTCTCTCTTAGAAGCTACATAGCTACTTAGCAACCCCATTGCTTTGTTGTTGTTGTTGTTGTTGTTTTTGACACCATACCTCTATCCCACACAACAATTGAGATCCCCTGTGTAGAGCAATTCATTTCTTCCCTTGCACAGAGCCTAAACCCAGGCTACCCTGAATTCATTAACAAGTTGAATTTCAGTGATTGCAGGGAAGAGATAGATTCTCTACTGAAGGACAGTAGCCCATTGTTGAGATGTTTGCTTCTGAACTTTCACAGGCACTCCAGCCTTGCCTTTCAGAGCAAATTAGCCTTAGAAAGGGAGGTAGAGTCCCTTAAAGCGCAAACGGCTTGTCTCCTACATGAGGAGTTCCTTGCTCAAGACATTGAACATTTTGATCCAGACAGCTGTGACCATAATGTTGACAATTATGTCAGGGATTTAGACTAATTGATTTGATCCATGAAACCCAAAGGGAGAAAGTTAAACTTGTATGGAAAACAAGCTCTAACGCTGTCCATAAGTTTATCCAGTAACAACCTCCCACAGTCAGAGATGACTACTCAGAGCTCTGTCAAGCACTCCTAGAAGAATTCTCTTCTGCTGATGAGATCGGCTCAATGGTTGCAGCCCTCCAAACTAAACAAACCCCACCATGAGCATCCTAGAGATTATTACAAATGTTTGAGATGTGTACTTTCAAGTCACTCCAAGTCACGATGTTGTGTTGACTTCATGCAAGACTTCAAGTTAAATGCATTAACTCAGACTGATGCCTATACGATATCAAACATTCAGGAGATTCTGGAACCACTGGCTGGATCCTCGGCCTTCACCACTATTGATTTAAACAGTGGTTACTGGCAGGTGCCAAAGGACGAAGGAAGCAAAGAATAAACAACTTTCAAAAACAAAAGCTGTCCATAAGTTTATCCAGTCAGAACCTCCCTCAAGTTCCTTGGTCATGTGGCCTCTGTGAATGGTGTTCGTGTTGTTAAGGAGAAGACTCGAGCTGTGCGAGCCTTTCCCATTCCAACGAATCTTAAAAAGGTTTTTGGTGATGGCAGGCTGGTACCATTGATTCATACCAAGCTTCTAACAAGCAGCCAACCGCCTCAACGCTCTAAAGAGAAAAGGTTCCAAATACCATGGAACTTGACATGGACACCTCCATGTCAAGTTGCTGTGACACACTGAAGCAACTTCTTGCCTCTCCACCAATTCTTGCCCATCCAGATTTCACCTTGCCTTTCATTGTCTATACCGGTGCTAGTGACGTAGCATTGGATGCTGTCCAAGCTCAGCAAACAGGGTTGGGCAGTGAGGCAGTCATTGCTTTTGCTAGCCGGACTCTGAATCCTGCAGAAATAAACTATTCAACCACAGAACAAGAGTTCTTGGCAGTAGTGTGGGCATTGGAAATATGGCGCTATTATTTGGAAGGGAGGATGTTCACTGTTGCTTGCACTGAGACTGTAGGAATTCACATTCACAGTTGAGTATTGAAAAGGAAAGTACAACATCGTTCCTGACGCCCTGTCCAGAGCCCCTGTGGACTGCCAGTTTCAAACTTATGCTACTGTACAACCAGCCACAAGAAAAATGTCTGAAGCTCTTCAAATATCTGATAAGGATGTCTAGAAAGCTGACACAGACATTTTGAAACTGTATGAATCCATACTTGCCTCGAGTGATCAACCCATCAACTCTGCCACAAAGTTTACAATCTTGGAGGACAAAGTGGACAGGATTGTGCAACTTCCTCATGAAACTCTTTATCAAGTATACATTCCATCATCTCCTCTGGATCAGCTACTCCATCTTTTCCAGGACCATCCCCTAGCAGGTCACATAGGGAGATACAAAACCTATTAGAGACTGCAAGCACTGGCATACTGGCCCAAAATGTCACAGTACCGAAAGTTTTTGTGCTCACGCACCCTTCTTACATGAGGCCACAGGACTGAGGACCAGAGTGAATTAATGTAGATCTGTGTGAATACTCCTGCTGCTCCACTACATCTATTAGATAATCAGTTGTCTCCATCTAGTGGACAGACAGTAGAACTGTACCTGCATCAGCTGTGTGATCCACTGATTGTAACTCAGGTTAGACTGGTTTTAACGTCACTCTGATGTGTTTTTAGATCAAATCCAGGACTGACGAGGGACAGTGAGCAGCTTCTTCTCAACACATGAAGGTGGAAAGTGTCTGAAAGTCGACCTGAAGTGAGTTCAACAGGTGAGAATCCTACCAGAGAAATCTGGAAATGTCTCATTAACTGGATCACTGTGATTACTGTATATTCAGTTTATATTCAGAACTATGGAAGTCTTTCTTGATCTACCACAAGGTGAAACATAGAATAGGGTGATAATGTTTTGCTACATGTTTTACAACTAGTCAAACCAAAAAAGGGAACATTAAACTTAAAAATAGCAGAAAACTAGAAGATCTACTAGAAAACTCAGTGACCTCAGGTCTTATCACTCAACCATCCTCATACCCAGAATTACAGGTAACTGCAGTACTCTGTGGTGATGTTTCAAATACTCAAAGCTACTTATACTTCAGCTGCTTATTTACTTCATACAGAAAAGTGTCCTCTTTCAGACTAAGTTCAGTCAGTAACTATTTTCATTGTGAGACTACCTGCAGGTTTATTAATCACATCCACAAGTCTTTATTTCTTTAATGAAGCTAAAAGCTGCTTCAAAGTTCATTAATGGAGAATGTTAGACAATCCTCTCTACACTCAGACCCCGGTGAGATTGCACATTAAATAAGACAAAATGCCTCTTCAGTTTATATTTGGCCAAAGTGTGTCCCAGAGTCCGAGCAGCAGCCATCAGGATGTCTCTTTGCTTCATTTCCTGTTTGTGACACCAGTTATGTGGTGGAGAAAATATCTCATCAGAATGAGTTGATTTGTAAATGAGTCAACCAGCAAACAGTGACTGTTCCATTTGGACTGGACGAGCAACACGGGGCAGCTGTACAAGAAGACCCAGAGTAGGATGTACTTCCTGAGGAGGCTACGATCCTTTAACATCTGTAAAAAGCTCCTGGGGATCTTTTATCAATCTCAGCAGCCAGAGAAGCACTTTTAGTGAGTCACTTGGGGGGAGGAGGACAAAAAGAAAAGGGCCTTAATGACTTTTTTTTACCCTTCATCTGTCTATTTATACAACAAACATCTTTGTACAGTCACAGTATTTATTTTTACTATTTATCTATTTTCTTACTGGGTGTTTTTGGTATTTGGGTTACTGTACTGTTTTTCTTACATGTATGTGATAGTGTTTATGCGATGGAGATGTCAATTTCCCTGCGGGAACCTCCCAAAAGGATGAATAAAGTTGCCTGCCTGCCTGCATTAATACACATTAATACATCATCTCATATTCCTCAGCACAGTAGCATGGAACTTTACCACAACACCTCCAAACTGATCTGACTGAAGATCATTCATTTATTTCCTTCTTTAATGATTCTCAGACACAGAACCTGACAAGCAAACTTTCAGCTTGAATGATCTCCCTATAGCATGAATAATTCTATTTAGTTCCTTGTTCTAAAAACAGACAGCAGCTGATGATGCTGAGCTGATCTTTAGTTTATTAGATTCTTTGTTTTGTGCAGTGACTCCATGGAGCAGAAACAATATAAACACAACTACAACATTCAAGACAAACATCTCCCTACAGCATGAATTATCATATCTAGTTTATTTTTATTAAAGCATTAATGAACCAGTCACATCAAGGATGTAAACAAGAAGAAATGAGGAAATGAAACCTGAAACCTTCCAGTTGTTGGACTGGTTTTATGTTTCAGAGTTATGAGGGTGTGACAGCGTCCTCAGATCAAATCAGACACCAGTTTGACTATGTTTGACTTTTTTATTAAAACATCAATAGGTTGATTTGTTGCTCTCTGAATTCTGTGGCCTGTGGTATTTAACTGTGTTTGAGATTTCCACTTTAAATACCTGTGATAACTAACATGTGTCCCAGTCATAAGATAAAGACACAAAACTAGAGCTCCCGTTAAAACACACCTCCTGCTTATCAATCAACCAATCAGCTCAGAGAGGTAAGAGGGAGGAGTCAGGAAACAGTCTCCTCTGACACTGACTGTGTTTTCTCCACAGGTTCAACTGGTTTTAACGTCACTCTGATGTGTTTTTAGACTCTGAAGTTATGAGGATGTGACGACGTCCTCAGATCAAATCCAGGACTGATAAGAGAGAAAGAGCAGCTTCTTCTCTTTAAATGTTTCCTCAACACATGAAGGTGGAACGTGTCTGAAAGTGGACCTGAAGTTCAGAAGATAAGAATCAGGTAAAAACATTAGTAATGATATGGGTGGGGATATTATTCATAATGTTTTTGACCCTGATAACTTGAAACCATTAAGTGATATATAATTATACACTGTTACATCTAAACATCAGAAGTTTAAACAAACACCATGCTGATCTTCTTCAAGCTGTCATTTTGATGTTATTGCGTGTAGTGAAACCTGGCTCACTGACTTTTCATATACCGATTTACTTAACCTGGATGGATATAATCTACACATTAAGAACAGGTGGAGGGGTCTGCCTCTATGTTAAGAGCAATCTCCAAGTAAAAACCTGTGATCTCTATTTAGAGAATGACCACTGCGAGTCTTTATTCATTGAGATCTACTTTAATAACAAAACATTAATTGTCTGTGTTCTCTATCGTCCACCAGTCTCTCCTTTTGACACATTTTGCTGTAAACTGGAAGATCTATTACATAAACTGAACAAGCTAAAAATAGATTGTATATTTCTTGGTGACTACAACATTGATATTTCCAAGGAAGATGGGGCAAAACATGACTTTATGAACACATTGCATTCCTCCTCTTTCTTCCTCACCATTAATAGATTTACTAGAGTTACACAGACATAAAAAATGATTATTGACAATATCATGACCAATATTCAAAATACTAAGCTGGAGATGGGAGTCGTGCAGTTTGACATCACAGACCATTTTCCCATTGCTATATTTTTTGGCTCTGGCAAATTGTTCTCTCCTTCACTCTCAAAAACTTAAATCTAAAATCTTTAATGAGAGAACCCTACAGCATCTAATTGTTAATTTACAGGCCAAGTCGTGGGACCCTGTCTATGATGCCACATATAACGGTCTGATTAAGATAATCCAAGACTCCATTAAGGACACAATCCCTGAGAAGACTGTCAGATCAGAATCAGAATCAGAATCAGCTTTATTGGCCAAGTACTGTATGTACACATACAAGGAATTTGACTCCGATAGCTTTTCTCTCTAGTAAAGTACAGCTTAAATAAAATAAAATAAAACACAATAAAGTAAAAATAAATCTCACTACATACATATAAAATATAGGATAATATATACACCGATCCGGGGTTATTGTGCTCAGAGTTCATCAGAGCGACAGCCCGGGGGAAGAAACTGTCTTTGTGACGGGCGGTTTTGGCGTACAGTGCTCTGTAGCGCCGGCCTGAGGGGAGGAGACTAAACAGTTTGTGACCAGGGTGTGAGGGGTCTGTGGAGATTTTCCTGGCCCGCTTCCTGACCCGGGACCGGTACAGGTCCTGGATAGAGCGCAGATTGGTGCCAATGACCCTCTCTGCAGACCTGACTGTTCTCTGCAGTCTGTCCCTGTCCTGCCTGGTGGAGGATCCAAACCAGACAGTGATGGACGTGGTCAGGACAGACTGGACTATTGTAGAGTAGAAGATGATCAGCAGCTCCTGAGGCAGGTTGAACTTTCTGAGCTGATGCAGAAAGTACAGCCTCTGCTGGGCCTTCTTCCTCACGGAGTCTATGTGGGCGGTCCACTTCAGGTCCTGTGAAATTGTGGACCCTAGGAACCTGAATGAGTCAACTGTTGGGACTGTCCTGTTGAGTATTATGAGAGGAGCAGGTGATGGGGGTCTCTTCCTGAAGTCCACTGTCATCTCCACAGTTTTGAGCGGGTTTAGCTCCTGGTGGTTCTGACTGCACCAGAGGACTAGCTGTTCCACTTCCCTTCTGTAAGCAGACTCGTCTCCGTCCCGGATGAGTCCAATGACGGTGGTGTCGTCTGCAAACTTCAGGAGTTTCACAGAAGGGTCCCTTGAGGTACAGTCAGTGGTGTAAAGGGAGAAAAGCAGTGGGGAGAGAACACATCCTTGGGGGGCGCCAGTGCTGAGGGACCGGGTGCTGGATGTGAAGTTACTCAGGTTCACCTGCTGCCTCCTGTCAGTCAGGAAACTGGTAATCCACTGACAGGTGGAGGGGGGCACGGTGAGCTGGGACAGTTTTTGGCGGAAGAGCTCCGGGACGATGGTGTTGAACGCAGAGCTGAAGTCCACAAATAGGACCCGTGCGTAGGTCCCTGCAGAGAGGTGGTGCAGGATGTAGTGGAGAGCCATGTTGATTGCATCATCCACTGACCGGTTTGCTCTGTAGGCAAACTGCAGGGGGTCTAGCAGGGGATCCGTGATGTCCTTCAGATGGGCCAGCACCAGTCGTTCAAAGGATTTCATGACTACAGATGTCAGGGCGACTGGTCTGTAGTCGTTTAATCCTGTGACAGGGGAATTCTTGGGAACCGGGATGATGGTGGAGCGTTTGAGGCAGGAGGGGACCTCGCACAGCTCCAGGGAGTTGTTGAAGATCTGAGTGAAGATGGGAGCCAGCTGGTCAGCACAGACTTTCAGGCAGGACGGAGACACTCCATCGGGTCCCGGGGCCTTCCTGATCCTCTGTCTCTGAAAGAGCTGACGCACATCCTGTTCGCAGATCCTCAGCGCAGGCAGGGCGTCGGGTGTCGTTTGTGGAGCTGCTAGACCTTTTGTAATGGAGATGGTGGGGGAAGTGAAAGGTGTGAAAGTCCTTTCAAACCTGGAGTAGAAGTCACTGAGGTCCTCTGCCAGGCGGGGGCTCCCCACAGGGTGGGGGGATGGTCTTCTGTAGTTGCAGGGTGTCAAGAGAAAATAGAACAGAACTGAAATATTCTGTTCTATTTTCTCTTGTTACCATCACATGTCTCTGTCATAGTTTCAGTAGTAATTCTAATAAGTTTATATTAGAATCACATTATGAAATACATTATGATGATGTTGTTGGGACATCTGAGATAAAATCCAATAAATGTAGGATGCTCCATGTTTGTGTATCTATAATAAAGCCTGCATGTGGAACCAGCAAGGTTTACACTAACCCAGAATTCAAAGCATGTTACTGACAGTGATGAACTGATGTGATGTGAGTGTTGTTGTAATGACTGATCAGGTTGTTGTGTTTGTGTGAAGGTATGGACTCTGCTATGAATCAGAGTGAGGACAGACAGGAGGGAGACCCTCCCTCTAAAACCAGTCTGAGTGGAGAACATGAGATCCAGACCAGAGATCAGAGGTGAGATGACCATCTGTAACTGTCCATGACTCTTCTCCATGTCAGAGCTCAGCACTCACATCACTGCACCATCATTATTCATCATCTTTAGTCTTCTATCATTGTCCACAGTCCACACTCTACTGTTCCCAGCTGTGTCCATGAAGACTGAAATAAAATGTTCAACCATGTCCGAAACAAACCCAGACCCAGTGTACATACAGTAATTAATGGAACCAATCAAATCGCACCAACCTATACACTAGTATTACATCTTTATATACTATTATTGTAAAATACATATTTACTTATATTTATATCCAATAACTGTAGTCTGTTCCCTATTTGTGGGTTAATTTAACACTTTTTACTGTTTGCTCTTGTGGTTAGATGCTGAACTGTATTTCATTGTGTATGTACCTGTAGTAAATGAAATGACAATAAAGTCGAATCTAATGTAATTTAATCCAAACTGTCTTTGCATAGTAACCAGTGATGAACGATATAATCAAGGATATTCAATTCAGTGTTATTTATATAGCGTCAATAACAATACAAATCGCCTCAAGACGCTTTACAAGACCTGGCCTGAAACCCCCAGAGCAGCCTGCAGGCGACGGTGGCAGGAAAAACTCCCTTTTAACAGGAAGAAACCTTGAGCAGAACCCAGCTCATATGGAGGGACCCATCTGCCTAAGGCCAGCCGGGTACAGACAGAGAAAGAGAACAGCAAGATAAACATACATCTGTCATAAATACACATATCTGACTAAAGCATACAAGTTGGATGCTATGATACAAACTAATGATGTTACATGACACTTATGTAAGAGGAATCATAGGCAGGATGGAGAATTGTTCATTCGAGTAGGAGTGGATAACAGCAGTAAACATTCTACACAGTAATAGCACAGAATTGCATGACTAGTAGAGGGCAGGAGCTCTGTGCCAGAGAAAAGAAAGTGGAGGACACGAGAGTGGAGAGAGAAGAAAGAAGAATGTTTGTTGCATTGTCCCCCAGCAGCCTAGGCCTATAGCAGCATAACTAAGGGATGGTTTAGTCCAGCCCTAACTATAAGCTTGATCAAAAAGGAAAGTCTTAAGCCTGACCTTAAAAATAGAGAGAGTGTCTGCTTCCCGAACCCAAACTGGGAGCTGGTTCCACAGGAGAGGAGCCTGATAGCTGAAAGCTCTACCTCCCATTCTACTTTTTGAAATTCTAGGAACCACAAGTAGGCCTGCACTTTCAGACCGAAGTGATCTGTTGGGATGATATGGTACAATGAGGTCTTTAAGATATGATGGAGCTAGGCCTTTGAGGGCCTTGTATGTAAGGAGGAGGATTTTAAATTCTATTCTAGACTTTAAGGGGAGCCAGTGAAGAGAAGCTAAAACTGGAGTAATATGATCTCTCTGGTTAATTCCTGTCAATGCTCTGGATGCAGCATTTTGAATCATTTGGAGGCTTTTTAAAGAGTTATTTGGATCCAGACAGTAATGAATTACAATAATCCAGTCTGGAAGACACAAATGCATGAACTAGTTTCTCAGCGTCACTCTGAGACAGGATGTTCCTGATGTTGATGATATTACGTAGATGAAAGAAGGCAGTCCTGGTTACTTGCTTAATGTGACATTTAAAGGACATGTCCTCATCAAATATAACACCAAGGTTTTTCACAGTAGTACTGGAGGCCAAGGTAATGCCATCCAAAGAAACCACGTCAGAAGTCAATATTGAAGACCAGGGTCCATTTACATCCACATCTGTATCAGACATGTTTATAGACAGACCCAAGACCTGCAGCAGTAAAATAAAACACAAATCAATGTGACTGAGCAGAGTCTGAACATGAGATCCAGTCTGGTTTCTCAGAAAGCAAATCATCTGTTTTTTTTCATTGGATCCTTTGAGATCCTAGTGCTGTCTACATTCTGGAAAAATCTGAATTAACTTTTATCTTACTAATGAAATAAATCATAGATGGTCTCAGTCCAGTAGACTATTAATCCAGACCTGTTTATACAAATATTGGTGATCAACAAACTCTTTATACTGTATCTAGAACAATTAAATATCTACACATGTTTCCTTGAGCTTGTCCTGTTATTTGAATTCAACATTAAACATTGTATTTACATATTATATCCTGTGTTTGTAGGAGGATCCATCAACAGAAACATTATTCTCCTGAATACAGCTGTCTGTCCATGAAGAGTGATGGGTCCAAAGACGAAACTCTTAACTTCAAACATGGACAACAGTCTGATGATCCAGGGTAAGACAAACAGCATTTATCAGACAAACACAGGACTTTACATCAAAACATTCAACAATAAAACTGAAACATATACTGTATAAAGAATGTATGTGTGTTAATGTGAGTTAATTTTTTTTTTTTTTTTTTTTATTTATTTGCACATAAAAAATAAAACAAAACATTTACTTATCTCTCTTACAAGTAAGAAAGATATGAAAAATAAATGTGCAGGTGAGGTCTGAAACCTGAAAGGCTTATAATATGACCTCACCTTGATCTAACACATAATTAAGGCACAGTCAAGAAATAATAATCCCATGCCTTGTGCAAGGTATAGATAGAAAATAAAATTAAAAAAGAAAGGAAGGAAAGAGATGTAAAAAAAACAGGGAAGATGTTGGTAGCAAAAATAAAAGTAGTAGTGGTGATAACAGCACTAAATAAATAAATAAACACAAAAAAGGTGAGAAAAGAAAGAGAGAAAAAAAAAAAAAAAAAAAAACGAGACGAAAGAAGAGAACAGATGAATTAAGTTCAGGTAACACTAAGAAGGGAAAAGAAAACAAAAGAGGAAAAGGAAGCAGAATTAAAATTCAAGTCATATTTTGATGTTCAATTAATTTTAACAGTAGTTTCTTTTTAAATATTGCCAGGGAGGAGGAACTATCGGCTAATTGACTATGTTCATTCCATAACAGAATTCCTCTGTATTTGATGGTGTACTGCCCTCTGGTGGTATTACAACGGGGGCGGTGTAGGTGACCTGCTTGTCTTGTTGCATGCGAGTGGAAACTTGAATTTGCGCGAAAATATTGTTGAAATTGATTTGGTAATACGTGACTTTGGTGCGTTACTTTGTAAATGAAGATACTGATTTGCAAGATATTAATATCAAATATGGTTGAGATTTTCAATTTGGCAAACAGTGGGGAGGATGGAGCCCTGAAATTTGAGTTTGTGGCGATTCTAACGAAGCGTTTCTGAAGTAGATGGAGCTTGTGGAGATTGGTAGGATAGGTGTTAGCCCAGACAAGATTACAGTATGTTAAATATGGATATATTAAACTGTAGTATAATGTAAGTAAGGTGGATCTGTTAAGGAATGAACTGATTTTTCTAATGATTCCTACAGATTTTGATACTTTTTTTGCAACACAATCAATTTGTTCTTTCCAGTTACATTGTTCATCCACTGTGACACCTAGAAAGCGAGCAGAGGATACTCTATTGATTTCAATTCCCTCGATTAAGAGCTTTGCTTCATTCGGATCACACTTTTTTCTACCTGAGAATAGGACAAAGTTCGTTTTTTTGATATTTATAGATAGTTTATTCAATCTGAACCATTTGGAAAAGGCTAGGAGGCCAATGTTGGCCTCATTTATTAGAGTTTTAAAGTGCTTGCTGGAAAGAACAAAGTTTGTATCATCCGCAAATAAGATGGGAAAAATGTTATTTGATACTGATGCTAGGTCATTGATATAAAGTAAAAATAGTAAAGGGCCAAGTACTGAGCCTTGGGCCACACCACATGTCAACGTAGCAATGTTGGACTTACAATTATTCACATATACATATTGTTGTCTATCAGTAATATAACTTTTTAACCATAGGAAGACATTACCCTGAAAACCATATCTGTGTAGCTTTGACAATAGTATGGCGTGATTGACCGTATCAAAAGCTTTTGACAGGTCAAGGAAGATTCCTATAGCATATTCATTGTTATCCAATGCTGTAGAAATCTTATCGACAAGATCTAATAGAGCCATGTATGCAGAGTGATTTTTACGGAAGCCATATTGATGGTTGTATAATATATTATTTGCATTTATATGGTGCAGAATCCTTTTGTAAACTAATTTTTCAAGGATTTTTGACAAACAGGGTAATATTGAAATTGGGCGATAGTTAGTGAATGTACTTGGGTCGTCTGACTTGAAAACAGGGATGACTTTTGCTACTTTAAGATCATTCGGTACTGCACCTGTTTCTAAAGATAAAGAGAATATAAATGTTAATGGATTTATAATAAAGGTTTTGATCTCTTTCACAAGAGTTGTTCTAACTTCATCATGTCCTGCAGCAGTTGGTTTCATCTTGTCAATTAGGTCTTGGATCTCGCTGCTCTTAGGACGATCAAAATGCTCAAAAGGGGAAAAACAACCATCAATATGGTCCAGGGGGGTACCACCTGGGTTTTTAATTTTTTTAGCAAGAGAGACACCTACATTTACAAAGAAATCATTGAACTTACAGGCAATCTCATGTGGATCAGTAAATGTTTTCCCGCTGTCAGAGAAGTATGTTGGAAATTTTGCCATAGATTTCTTTTTATGCAATAACTGATTTATGATTGACCAGGTTGCTTTGATGTTATTTGAGGACTCCTTAAATTTGTCATCAAAGTATTTCTTTTTTGCTGATCTAAGTAGATGAGTAAATTTGTTTTTGTAAGCTTTGTAATTTATTTGATTAAGGGGTGTAGGATTCTTCAGGAATTTTTTGTAAAGTTTGTTTTTTTCCTTTGAGGATTTATGCAGCCCTGGGGTGAACCATGGCTTGTAAGAGTCCTGTCGTAAGGCCTTTTTAGCAGTGATTAGGGGAAAACATTTATTGAAGGCAATGTTAAAGGACTCCATAAAAGTTTGGTAAGCACTGTTGGAGTTGGTCTGAGCATACACATTATCCCAGGAAAGATCACTAAGAGATTGTTTGAAACTGGCTATATTTCTTTCATTAAATTTACGGTAGGTTACTTTAATATCAGGATGAGCGTCCTTATATTCATCAAACACTGTAAATTGAAAAATAGGAAAATGATCAGAGATGTCAGAATAAAATATTCCTGATTGCAAAACTTTGTTTAGAGAATTTGTTAATATATTGTCTATTAGTGTAGCAGATCTGTCAGTCACTCTAGTGGGTTTATGTATGATAGGATAAAAGTAATTAAAGTACAGATTATTTAGAAAGTCTTGAGTTGGAGAGTGGATTTCACTTTTAAATAGGTTGATATTATAATCGCCAAGGATATAACACATTTTGCCTTCTTTAGTTATTCGATCTAGGGCAATTGCCATGTAGTTGTTGAAGTTGTTTATGTCAGAATCCGGAGGACGATATATACAACCAATGATAATCTTACGACCATTTTGGGCAGGGTTAATTCAATAAAAATAGACTCTGTGTCAGCGCCCTCAAAGTTTACTGACAGGTCTGCTCTCTGTACAAAGTCATAATCGTTACGGATATATAATACTACACCACCACCAGTTTTGTGTCTTCTTGTAGAGTGTAGCGAGTTATATAAAGGGAGCTCATAAAGATTAGTTGTGTCTTCTGAAAGCCAAGTTTCTGTTAATGCAATAACTGAAAAGTTATAATTAATTGAGGATAGTAATTGGGATAGGTGGTCATAGTTTTTTGGGAGACTGCGAATGTTGAGATGGAAGGCAGAGAATAGGTAGTGGTCAGATGGAAGACATTTAATCAGGTGTTCAAATTGCTTCTCATTATAATATCTGCAAGGTTCCTTCATACCTTGGATACTGTTTGCGTCAGGATCAACATCACTTAGATTGGTCTTAGTCACTACATCGAGATCAAATGGGTTGAATATCATATTCTCAAAAGTAATATTATTAGTAACATTGGGTATGTTGTTGGGTGAAAGACAACTACTGACATCCTCATAGTCAGAAAATGGAAATAGAGCTATACAATTTTCACAGGTCCATGATACCCAGAGTTTAGAGTTCAGCTTGGAGACCAGTGAGCATTTTGAGTGATAATTTAGTTTGCATAAACCACAGGTAACGGGTTGAGATTTTACATAATTTTGGCATTTGGGACAAATTCTATTTACACTTGTGCCAGTTGGCATGATTAAAAAGGAACCTCAGAGGAGTTGTATTAGGTGGTCTTGCCACCTCTGTAGTCATCACTTAGGTGTGGAGGTAGCAGGGGCAGTGGCGGCTGCAAGACTGACAGGGCTGGTGGGGTTGTAGACAGGCTGGCCTTTCCTTCGCGGTGGGTGGGTCACCAGCTGGTCATATTTCAAGTAGGCAATGAGTCCCCTGTCCCGAGCAGCGTACATCTCCGGGAGAAGCGCTTTCCTCCGCTCGCGTACTTGGGCAGAAAAGTCCTCATTTATATGGATGTCAGTACCTTTTAATTTTTTCGCATTCTCCAGAACCGTGGCTCTGTCCTTGTAGTTGAGAAACTTGACTATAATGGGTCGGTGCCCTTTGCCGTTGGTGTCGGGCTTTCCTGTCCGGTGCGCTCTTTCAATGGCCATGGCGTTGGCATCCAGTTTGAGGCTGGTGGAGATGACGGAGCGCACCTTATTCTCCGAGCTGGCCCAGGTTTCCTTTGGGGATTCCTCGATACCAGAGAAGATCAGGTTGTTGCGTCTGGACTGGTTTTCTAGATAGTCAGTTGATCTGTCAAGAATCTTAATACTGTCACAGACCACTCTCAGATTTTTTTCTAGACGCTCACTATCTTCTGTGAGTTTGGAAATGTTGTTTTTTGATATGTCTATTTCATGTTGAGAAAATTGGAGGCTGTTTTTGAGCTCATGCAAGTTATTATTTGCTGTGTCCAGACGCTCATTATTAGAATCCATCAGAGCCCTCACTAACTTGGTGAATATATCTGCTTACTTCTGCATTAGGTCTTCATAGTTTCTTTTCTAATCCATGTTGTGTTTTAACAGGATCCATCAGCAAAGACCAGATCCCTCTGGAATCACATCTGTGTCCATGAAGAGTGACTGGTCCAAGGGTAAACCTCTTGACTTCAAAGATGAACATCAGTCTGCTGATCCAGGGTCAGAATGAACACAGATCTATTAATCATTATTCAGTTCTGTTCATTAGACTGTCATGTTTTAGTCCAGAGTTTATCTGTCATTTAGTTTCCTCTGTTAAAACACCACATTCAGTAATCAGAGCAGTGTTTGTTGTTCTCATCTTGTGTTTGTGGCATCAATAAAATGATGATCATCACCAAAGTGTGTTTGTTAAAGAAGTTAGTTTGAATCAAAGATGTTTCTCCACAGACTTCAGCAGCAGATCTCAGTGGTTTCCAGTGATCATCATCACAAAGACCTGGACTCCATATTCATGGTGAGTAAATGTTCAATCACAGCTACTACTGCTAACCTCAACAAGCACAAACTAGCATTCTGCTTGGAGAAGTCTTCATGTTGAATGCTGTCAACAAGCAGCCTTTCACATCAACATGATTGTGTTCTGATCATTTAAGTTGGATTATTATTCTGTTCCAGCTGCTGGAGGAGAACATCATCAGTTTTATGAAGAACGAGCTGAAGAAGATCCAGAAGGTTCTGAGTCCAGATTACCCAGAATGCTTAGAGAGTCAGAGGGAGGATGAGGAGGTGTTGGAGGGTGAGGATGAAGAGCAGAGGAGGAGCAGCAGAGATTTATTTGTGAAGATCACAGTGAACTTCCTGAGGAGAATGAAGCAGGAGGAGCTGGCTGACTGTCTGCAGAGCAGTAAGAGGATTTAACAGCTTTAACTTGATGGAAAGAGGAAATGGAGGAAACATGGGAGAAGTTTCTATTTCTAGACTCTGATGTTAATATGATGAAAACATCTGAATCACATCTATGAATTCTTCTGGACTGAAAACAGTCACATGTGAATGTTATTAAAATGAATGAGTTCACTGATTCATTACATTTCTTCTTCATTCAGGAACTCTTGCTCCAGAGTGTGGACGTAAAGTTAAATCTACTCTGAAGGAGAAGTTCCAGTGTGTGTTTGAGGGGATTGCTAAAGCAGGAAACTCAAGCCTTCTGAATGAGATCTACACAGAGCTCTACATCACAGAGGGAGGGACTGCAGAGGTCAATGATGAACATGAGGTCAGACAGATTGAAACAGCATCCAGGAAACCAGACAGACCAGAAACAAGCATCAGACAAGAAGAGCTCTTTAAAGCCTCACCTGGAAGACATGGACCAATCAGAAGAGTGATGACAAAGGGAGTGGCTGGCATTGGGAAAACAGTCTTAACACAGAAGTTCACTCTGGACTGGGCTGAAGACAAAGCCAACCAGGACATCCTCTTCATATTTCCATTGACTTTCAGAGAGCTGAATGTGTTGAAAGAGAGAAAGTTCAGCTTGGTGGAACTTGTTCATCACTTCTTTACTGAAACCAAAGAAGCAGGAATCTGCAGCTTTGAAGAGTTCCAGGTTGTGTTCATCTTTGACGGTCTGGATGAGTGTCGACTTCCTCTGGACTTCCACAAGACTGAGATCCTGACTGATGTTACAGAGTCTACCTCAGTGGATGTGCTGCTGACAAACCTCATCAGGGGGAAACTGCTTCCCTCTGCTCGCCTCTGGATAACCACACGACCTGCAGCAGCCAATCAGATCCCTCCTGAGTGTGTTGACATGGTGACAGAGGTCAGAGGGTTCACTGACCCCCAGAAGGTGGAGTACTTCAGGAAGAGATTCAGAGATGAGGAGCAGGCCAGCAGGATCATCTCCCACATCAAGACATCACGAAGCCTCCACATCATGTGTCACATCCCAGTCTTCTGCTGGATCACTGCTACAGTTCTGGAGGATGTGTTGGAAACCAGAGAGGGAGGAGAGCTGCCCAAGACCCTGACTGAGATGTACATCCACTTCCTGGTGGTTCAGACCAAAGTCAAGAAGGTCAAGTATGATGGAGGAGCTGAGATAGATCCACACTGGAGTCCAGAGAGCAGGAAGATGATTGAGTCTCTGGGAAAACTGGCTTTTGATCAGCTGCTGAAAGGAAACCTGATCTTCTATGAATCAGACCTGACAGAGTGTGGCATCGATATCAGAGCAGCCTCAGTGTACTCAGGAGTGTTGACACAGATCTTTAAAGAGGAGAGAGGACTGTACCAGGACAAGGTGTTCTGCTTCGTCCATCTGAGCGTTCAGGAGTTTCTGGCTGCTCTTCATGTCCATCTGACCTTCATCAACTCTGATGTCAACCTGATGGGAGATCAACAAACTACATCTCTGTCGTCTAAAGTCTCTAGAAAAAAAGCTAAACTAACACGTCTCCATCAGAGTGCTGTGGACAAGGCCTTACAGAGTCCAAATGGACACCTGGACTTGTTCCTCCGCTTCCTCCTGGGTCTTTCACTGCAGACCAATCAGACTCTCCTACGAGGCCTGCTGACACAGACAGGAAGTAGCTCACAGACCAACCAGAAAACAGTCCAGTACATCAAGAAGAAGATCAGTGAGAATCTGTCTGCAGAGAGAAGCATCAATCTGTTCCACTGTCTGAATGAACTGAATGATGGTTCTCTAGTGGAGGAGATCCAACAGTCCCTGAGATCAGGAAGTCTCTCCACAGATGAACTGTCTCCTGCTCAGTGGTCAGCTCTGGGCTTCATCTTACTGTCATCAGAAGAAGATCTGGACGTGTTTGACCTGAAGAAATACTCTGCTTCAGAGGAGGCTCTTCTGAGGCTGCTGCCAGTGGTCAAAGCCTCCAACAAAGCTCTGTAGGTGGATTTAGGAACTATTTGAAACATGATTCATTCAGTAAATGACAAATAAAACATTTGATGTTGATTCTTCTTCAGGCTGAGCAGTTGTAACCTCTCAGAGAGAAGCTGTGAAGCTCTGTCCTCAGTTCTCAGCTCCCAGTCCTCCAGTCTGAGAGAGCTGGACCTGAGTAACAACAACCTGCAGGATTCAGGAGTGAAGCTGCTGTCTGCTGGACTGGAGAGTCCTCTCTGTAAACTGGAAACTCTCAGGTCAGGATACAGCTGCTTGTTGATCAGTTTAATCCTGATTTAGGTTCATGTTGGTGCAGAAGTTCAACATCTGGAGGATTTTCCTTCTTCTTCTTGAGTTTCTGATATTTTTCTATCTCCAGTCTGTCAGGTTGTCTGATCACAGAGGAAGGCTGTTCTTCTCTGGCCTCAGCTCTGAGCTCCAACCCCTCCCATCTGAGAGAGCTGGACCTGAGCTACAACCATCCAGGAGACAAGGGAGTGAAGCTGCTGTCTGCTGGACTGAAGGATCCACTCTGGAGACTGGACACTCTCAGGTATGGACAGACAACAGGAGCTTGTCCAATATCTAAATTCTTTGGAGTCACAGTAAACCTCAGAGGATGAACCCTCCTCTATCAGCTGGTTTACAGTTTTAGGTTTTAGTGAAATATATCAACAACTGTTGATGGATGGATTGTTGGTGTAAAGTGTAGAGAGAATAATCTTCTGTGACTGTGATTATTCAGAGAATGTTAATATGTCCAAGACTTTGGATTCAACTTTTGTTTCTTTTAAAAGACACTTTCATCTTAAGTATTCTACATTTAAGGCAGAAAGAATGAGCAGATTTATAAACAGTGATAAAATGACATGTTACAAATAAGCTGCTGCTGAAATCCTTTATTGGTTCCTTTATTCTCTGGTAACCTCAAAGATTTATCTAAGGGTTAACTTTCAAATCCAGTCTTTATGATATGGACTAAGCACTTTCCATCATTAGAGCCTCTATCTGGAATATGTAAATGAACACAATCAACTGAATGTGGAGGTTAGACTGATCTGTGAACAGTCTGAAAACTGTTTAGTTGTTGATGTGTGAATGTTGGTCAAACTGTTGATGTCAGACAGTGAAACATCAGAGACAGTCTATACTGATGAGTTTCAGTCTGTTTCTGTGTCTCACTGATAAACTGATGAACTCTGCTTCATGTTGAACAGCAGTTAGGACTCATGTTGGATAGAAAATCATTCTGACTGTGTTTCTTCCTCCAGGATGGACCATGGTGGAGAGCAGAGGTTAAAACCTGGTCTGAGGAAGTGTAAGTTTGACTAATGATGATAAAACATCAAAGTGTCAGTTTGTGCTGGACTTCTGGTTATGGCGCTGCGCTAGGTGGAAGCGTGACAGAGCTCTCCCGTGTAAAGTTTGGAGAATAACAGTCGGGTAGTCATAAGAAATTGTGTACAGCTTTAGTGAACAGCCACTTCAGTGTCTGAAACCACATTAACAACTAAAATGTTGATGAAGCTCCTAAACCTTCAAAGACGACAAGATCAGATGCCTCCTCTAGCCCGGTGCAGCTAGCAAGCTCTGGAGCTGCCCCCCTCCTCCCTGACAACAACAATGGTCAAGACTCCTTCACAGCCGGTGGTCTCAGAGCCTCCCTCCTCCATCTCACCTCTCATCATCCTGGAGAAGGACGTGAAGAGGCTGTTTACGATGCAGAACCCCGCAAGGCTGCTGGACCAGACGCTGTGTCTCCATCCACCTTGAAGCACTGCGCTGATCACAGATATATTCAACATCTCACTGAAGTCATGTCACGTGCCAGCTTGCTTTAAGGCCTCCACCATCATCCCAGTCCCCAAGAAGCCAAGGACTACTGGTCTCCATGACTACCGCCCTGTTGCCCTGACATCAGTTGTGATGAAGTCTTTTGAGCGCCTTGTGCTTTCTCACCTCAAGGACTTAACAGAGCCATTCCTGGACCCCCTGCAGTTCGCCTACAGATCAAACAGATCTGTGGATGACGCCGTCAACCTGTCCCTCCACCTCATCCTCCAGCACCTGGACTCCCCCAGATCATATGCCAGGGTCCTGTTTGTGGATTTCAGCTCGGCCTTCAACACGGTTGTTCCGTCTCTACTTCAGGACAAACTCTCCCAGCTGACCGTGCCTGACTCCATCTGCAGGTGGACCACAGACTTCCTGTCTGACAGGAGGCAGCATGTGAGGCTGGAAAAACACATCTCAGACTCCCTTACCATCAGCACGGGTTCCCCTCAAGGCTGTGTCCCTTCTCCTCAGCTCTTTGCAGATGACACCACCCTCATCGGGGTCATCTCAGACTGCAGTGTGTCATTTGCTCTGCAGTCTCTCGACGAGCTGCACGCTTCCAGGACTCTGAAGCAGCTAAGATTGTGGCTGATCCCTCTCATCCTGGACACGGACTATTTAACAGACCCAGTCCAGGAAGGTAATCCTGACAGTGCCTTTTCCCTTGTCCAGATGCGAGTGGGCACTGTGTAAGTGGTAGAGGATGGCATCTACACCAACCTCTGCCTGGTAGGCAAACTGTAGAGGTCCTCAGTGTGTGGAATGTGCTTTAACTTTGCTCTGGAGAAGATAAGTTACACAGTTTAAAGTCAAGCTACACATTAAACTTTCTATTAACAAACAACAGATCAGTGAGGACAGAAAGAAGAAATCCATCAGATGTGTCAGATGATAAACTGCAGCTGTGTTGTGTCTTTTTCTCTCCATCAGATTTCTGTCAACTTGAAGTGGACACAAACTCAGTCAACACAAACCTCAAACTGTCTGACAACAACAGGATGGTGACATATGTGGAGAAGAAGCAGCCATATCCTGATCATCCAGACAGATTTGATTACTGGCCTCAGCTGCTGTGTAGATATGTTCTGACTGGTCGCTGTTACTGGGAGGTTGAGTGGAGGGGAAATGTTAATATATCAGTGAGTTACAGAGGAATCAGAAGGAAAGGAGACATGAATGACAGCAGGTTTGGAGGAAATGATCAGTCCTGGAGTCTGATCTGCTCTGATCGTCATGGTTACTCTGTCTATCACAATCACATACCAACATCCATCTCCTCGTCCTCTGTCTCTCACAGAGTATCAGTGTATGTGGACTGTCCTGCTGGAACTCTGTCCTTCTACAGAGTCTCCTCTGACAAACTGATCCACCTCTACACCTTCAACACCACATTCACTCAACCTCTCTGTCCTGGATTTGGAGTCTGGTATCCTGGTTCCTCAGTGTTTCTGTGTTCTCTGTAGGAAGGAGAGTCTTTGAAGTGACAGCAGCTTCAACTCTGAGCTTCAAGAGCTATTCCACCGAATCGCTGCCATTTCCGTCCCTGGAACATTATATGTATGAATGCACATAAACATTGACTTTAAAATCCATTTTCTTATTACGCAAAGTTAGAAGACCGAAAAAAGTAGCATGTGTTACCTGCCCCTGCACTCTAACATTATACTTTACCATGAAATATTCTCATTCAAATCCTTTAGAAACAGTATTTTGTTGCATTGCTGTGTGACTCCATATCATATCTATGCTTTAAATTTATTTCCTATGAAATCCACAATATTTGAGTTAAAATCCACATTTTAGTTGTGTCCCTGGGTTTTCACTCAGTCCTGTTACCCAAACACATTAGCCCATATGACAAATTTGGACCATTCCATAAATTGTGGGAAGTGACATCAGTTGCAACTTCTGAAGGCCATGGGTAGACAAACAGTTTGCTCTCTCATTTATTTTTTTGTAGATTTGTCATGTCAGATCACAAGAGGGGAATCTGCACTCCAGACCTGTAGAGGGCAACCACACACAGGAATAACAGGTGCTCTCAACAGGAACTGGTAGAGGGACCATATTTGCCTGCGCACCCACTGAGAAGGCATGTCATGAAATGTTTGGATGCTCATCTTCACTAACTCTTGGAAATAAGGCCAGATTTCTCCTAAACTGCTCACTTACCTGAAGGAAAGACCACAACTCCTGATTAATCTAGAAGACGCAACTGGTATGGAGCGAATTACTTTGATTGATTAGTGTAATGAAGTTATTCTATGTTATTCTTGTTATTCTATACTTTTGCTATGCTATTATACTATGATATTGGTGAATTTAATTAAGTGAGATGACCCTAAGTTAATTTAATTTACTTTTGTTTAAGCATAGTGTAAAGTTTGTTTAAGGATAAAAACATTTACTGGTATTTATTTGAAACTAAATTGATGGTTTTTTTCTGTTTTTTGAAGGTTATCAACCTATTCTATTCTATTCAGACTATTCTTTTCTATTCGACTCTGTGTATTATTTTCAAGTCCATCATTTATTCAACTGGGAACAGAAATAAATGGAAATAAGAAGAATTGAGTTGTCCTTTGCATCCTTCGGAGATTGATCAAGCAGTTTTTCAAGTTTGGGCAGAGTTGTGGTCACAAAGAACGCACAGAACTTGACAAGATTTGATGATATTTGAACTTTGACTGAGGTCAATCTCAACAAGAAATCACAAGAATGTGCTAAGTGTGCTCATGATGGCATGCAGCTTAATTCCATGTATTAGCTAATTCCAGAGATGGGGACTCGAGTCAGAGACTCGAACTCGAGTCGCACTTAAGTCGCACAAACAAAGACTCGTGACTTGACTTGCCCTCAAAGACTTGAGACTTGACTCGGACTTGGGTGTTATGACTTTCGAGTCGTGAACATCATGATCATGAAATTATCTATTTCATGATTTAATTCATTTCAGTTTTTTTTTTCAATGTGTTGCCTGTTATGGAAAAATCGCAGGAAATAAGGAAATAATTTCCCTCCCTTGATATTACGAGCCACGCACTGTACCGCATGTCTCCACCTACAGATTTCATATTGACACTGACCATGGCGGCAGCAAGTTCAAGCAGAGCTGCACCATTTGTTGTAGCGTTCGCTTTTAAAGATTTCACCCAAACTGCTACTAAACGGACGGCCACTTGCAAAGAGTGTGGCATGAAGATTACTGATGCTGGCTCTACAACATCGAATTTCCTCAGGCACCTCAGAACTCACAAGGATAGGTCAGTGAGTCCCTGTATTATGAATGAATCACTTTGAAAGGGAAACCTAGCTTGTATGGGAAGGTAACGATACCGTTAGCAAACTAATGAACTAGCAAGCTAACGAATTAGCTCACTGAAATGAATGGTGGTAACTATGACAACAGCACCTATGTGCTAAACGCTAACAGTGATTGGACTCACTTTGAATTTAATACATTGCTATAACCTTATAACTTTATATTACTTTGTCTACTTAAACTAATGTCACTGTTAGTATCTAGGCGGCTGTTAGACAGTGAAGTGACAGCTCTCAATTTAAATCATTACGTTACCCTAGATCGCTAGCGTTAGCGCGCTAACAACCTAAGTGGCTGCTGCCTGACCTAATATAAAGCTAATTTTCTCAAAATCCAAACAGCAACAACTTACACTATTAGGTTTGCAATAATCCCAAGTACTTGCAAATTGTGACACATGGTTCCAAAAAAACTCCAACCACTCCAGAAAGACGAAATGACCAATTTATAAGTTAAACACCACATCTCCCATTCATTCAACGAGTCTTCACTCTGCGCTGCATAAAGGGGGATTAACCCTCCCCCTAGCGGCTGCTGTACTGAGTGAATGGCGTATTGCTTGAGTCCATTTCTAACCCGCTCCCACTGTAATGTTCTATAAACAACAATATTATTAGCTATATCATCCATATTTACATTATAGTAAGAAAGTAAATTAATTCACATGTTTATCTACAGGTTTGCAGAATTCAGCAAAGCAAAGAAAGGGACCAGTGAGGAGGGACAGAGCAGCATTGAGTCTTTCTTGGTTCAGGCAAGAGGTGTGCAAGCATACCACCAAGGTCATCCTAGACAGAGGCTCATCACTGAGTCAATAGTCAATGACCTCATCATAGGATGCAATTTGCCCCTGTCTTTAATTGAGCATCCCAATTTCAGGAATTTTTTGTCAGTGGCAGAGGAGAGATATAACCCAGTGAGTCGATGCACGATTACAAGACGTGTGAGTGAGCTAGCATCAGAGAAACAGGCCTCTATCAAATTAAAACTGGAGAAGACAAACACTCTATCTGTGACTGTGGACATTTGGACAGACAGAGCCATGCGTGGGTTTTTAGGGGTAACAGCCCACTTCATGGAGCTAGACAGAAGTAGTCCAAAACTCCAAACAGTTCTATTAAGTTGTGAAAGATTCACAGGGTCACACACTGGTCAAAGAATTAGTGATGCATTTGAAGAAATTTGTGACTGCTTTCACATCAAGCACAAAATAGACTACATTATCTGTGACAATGCATCGAACATGAAGAAGGCCTTCACAGTTTGTTTTCCCTCTGCCACAAGTAGTGAAGATGATTATGATGATGATCTGGAAAACAATGACCTCTGGGAGGACTTAAGTGAGGAGTACCAGGATGAAATGGAAACCATCCACAGCAGTTGCCGACAGCAACGGCTGCAGTGCTTTGCTCATTCACTTCAGCTTGTCGTCCGAGATGGACTGAAAGAGACAAAAGTTCTGAACAGTGCTATGGCAAAGGTGACCAAATTCTGCAGTTTGCTACATTCTACTTGCGGGCTAAAAGAAGCATTTGAGGCAGAGTATGGAGCTAACCGCAGCATCCCCTCAGCTGTATCAACGCGATGGAACAGTACTCTCCGCCTTGTGGAGTCAGTCACTAACTTGGATGTCCAAAGTCTGAATTCACTCCTGGAAGCCCAAGGTCATAAAGGCTTGTGCCTATCAGCCAGAGAATGGGGCCAGCTGAAAGAGCTTGTGGATGTTTTGGCCCCATTTCAGCAAGCCACAGACCTTACTCAAGGGGAGAAAGTGGTGACCCTTAGTGCAGCGCTCCCGTGTGTACTCTCACTGAACAGTCACCTCATCAGGATGCTGAACACAACACGTCACCTGGTGGGTCTAGTAAGAGCACTACAGAAGTCCCTCCAGATCCGGTTTAAGGGGATGTTTGTGAATGTCAGAATGGATGACTCCAGTGACCTCGCAGTGGATCTTCCATTTGGAGATACCATCTACATGATTTCTGCATTGCTAGACCCATCATTCTGCTTCTTTTGGCTAGAGCAAGATATCCAAGGATCAGATGAAGTTAAGAGTGAGGTGAAGGAGATGATCATAGGTAGGTATATACACAGCCTTGCTTAACAACTGAACCTCACATTATAGAACACAATACAAAAGAAAACAATAATATTAATTAGTTTATTTATTTCATCAACTATATGTGTACTGTTGTCATTATAATATAACTGTGTGGATTTATTGACATTTTTAAGATCTTGTCTTGGCGGATGCACGCAAAGTCCCTGTACCAGACAGCAGTAGTAGTGGTGATGATGACCAAGAGCCATCACCACCGAAAATTCCATGTCTCTTCTCTGGATACAAAAAAAGCAAGAAAACCATTGATCATGGCTCATCTGTGAGGGCCGAGCTGATCCGCTATATGCAGTTTTCAGCTAATGGAGATGACGAAGGATGTCTGGACTTTTGGCAAAGGCATCAGAAGTCTTTCCCAAGGCTTTATCTGGTGGCTATGAGAGTCCTGGCTGTGCCTGCCACCAGTGCACCTGTGGAGAGGGTGTTCAGTCATGGTGGCATCATAATGCGCCCTCACAGAGCCAGACTTAGTGCAAAGACACTGTCAGAATTACTGTTTTTGAAATGCAATTATGTTGTCTAAACCCATTCCCAGGATATAAGTAATGTTAAAAGGTCTTGCCACAGATGTTTGGTGTAGATGACTGATTTTATTGTTATTATTTTTTAAATTTGTGTTATTTTCCTCAATTTCCTATTTTCTGTTGTAATTTTCCTCAATTTTCTATTTTTAGTTGGTAAAGGACAAGAATATACACGTTTGTCAATATATCCTGTGGTATTCATTTTAAAATACATTGATCCAAGTTGAAACAAAGCTTTTGTGGTGTTTCTTCACATTGCACATTGAAATAGTCTTCATAATTGCATTGTTCTGATCAATTTTGATTGTTGTGTGCAATAATAGATTATATAGTACAGTACATGCTTGTAATCCAAAACAATACAGCAGTGCAGTATTATCTCAGATAGCATCTAATGTGAAAACGTTCATTTCAGCCATTTGAGACTTGAGACTTGACTTGGACTTGGAACGAAAGACTTGAGACTTGACTTGGCATTGCCCCTCAAAGACTTGAGACTTGACTTGGACTCGTGCACAAAGACTTGAGACTTGACTTGGACTTGGAAAAAATGACTTGTGAACATCTCTGGCTAATTCTATGCTAAAAACTCAGTCCTGTTACTTTCAGTCCTGTTACTCATATAAAGAGTGACAGGACTGACTAACAGTAACATGACTGAGTAGAGTGCCCTCTTTAATTGATTTATTAGTGGGAATATTATGGGATATTATAGTATGTTCTGACCTGGCTGGAACTACAGTCTTTTAGTTCATTTTGCAGCCACCAGGGGGTGCTAGTTTTGTTTTTGAGCCTCATGGCTAATTTTGAATCTTGTAGGCTGCTGTCATGTATTTCTTACTCATTATGAGCATATTCTAGAACTGAGCAGCCAGAGAATTGACATCCATCTTCTTGGGGAATCATTTATTGGAGCATTGTCTGTAAATACTGTAGCAAAGATACATGTATTTATGTTATATTTGTATGGATGTGAGGCTATATTTGGGCTATATTTTGTCTTAGGCACTGTTCACTGTTCAGTGCTCACAACTTTTAGCCGCATGTGTTAAATAGCAGCAGGTCTGAGTGTCGATATTCAGCAGCCATCTTGTTTTCTCTTTGTTCAAAGCCTCAAGGCTTTTCCCTTCTCAGACGGTTGATGCCCAGAGGTAATTGAGTAATTCAGATCCAATAATTTATTAATAAATTATTTTTGATAATTATTAATTAGTGCCGAGTGCCTATGTCAAGAGGCACGAGGCAACTCTTGATCTTCTGCGTGTTTCTTTGCAGTTTTATTATTAGTGCCGAGTGCCTATGTCAAGAGGCCCCTCCTCCCCCCAGAGGACCCCAACACATGATATATCGAAACGTGTGTTTTGATCCCGAATCCTATGCTATTACTTGGATAAGCGATTGACGAGTTTTTCGCAAATTTATTCGCGAAAAAAGGCGAAAAATTTCCCATTCAAATGAATGGGAGACCCCGAAAAATCAACAGGCATTTTCTACAATCAATTGCTCTGGCATACTTTCACCCAGACACTTCATTTAAACTTTAAAACGTAGACACTCTTGTCTTCTCTTCAGAGATTCCCTTCACTTATCGACACCTTTTACCGTTTTTAAACCATTAAGCCTCAAAGTTGTGAAGGTTTTTACTCAAATTTCGGGGTTTATAATGGGTGTGTATTGCGCGGAATGTTCGCGCTAGAGGGACAGCTAGAGTGAGAGGAGAGAAGAAAATTAGGCAAAAAATAAAACAGAAACTGCTCCCGTGGCCACAAATTTCACACCACAGACATAATTTATACATAGAAACGTAGGAAAATTTGTCTTCTCGCTCACAATTCGTCTGCTAAAGCTGTAAGTCTTATAGTTTTGGCGTGAGACGCAAAGCTGCGCCAGCAAACCCCTTCCTCGCTCCATAGACTGTAATGTTAAATTTGTGGAGGAAAGCAGAAGCAATCCTTTGTTTTAAATTGCTTTAAATAGCTCACATTTCTTCATTTTACCCACAAACTGCATATCTAGACGTTCAGGAAAGCCTCAAGATGCCCAAAGTGAAGTCGGTTCAACGATTGGACACACGGTTTGGCCACAAGGCCTTCCTGTTTGAGGCCGTGGTTTCAGCATTTTTTCTCTCTCTCCCTGTCTTTGTAACTGAAATTCAAACTGGTAACCGTGGCAACCAGGGGCTCCACAGAAAGAGACGGGAAAACATAAGCAACTGGTCTGTAGGGCGGCCATTTTGGGGCAATGTTAATGGAAACAGCCCACTCGGGAAACTTCTACCTGAAGTAACTGGTCCGTGGGGCGGCCATTTTGGCTTTTGGCACCCAAGTTGAACAATGACAGGTGTCTGTCTGTCACTGGCTAGCGCGTCATGCTAATTGCTAACATTAGCGGCTAATGCTAATTTTTAGTAGCTAGAAATTGGTGGTAGCATTAGTGGCAGCATTAGCATGTTAGCGAATAGTATATTAGCAATTAGCATGTTAGGTTAGCATTAGCATGTTAGCAATTAGCATCTACTTAATTTTTAGTGGCTTAAAATACATGCTAACACTAAACTAATGCTAAAATTAGTGGCTAGCGCGTCATGCTAATTGCTAACATTAGCGGCTAATGCTAATTTTTAGTGGCTAGAAATTGGTGGTTGCATTAGTGGCAGCATTAGCATGTTAGCGAATAGCATATTAGCAATTAGCATGTTAGCAGTAGCATGCTAACAATTAGCATGTATTCAATTTTTAGTGTCTAAAGAGACATGCTAACACTAAACCAATGCTAAAATTAGTGGCTAGCACGTCATGCTTATTGCTAACATTAGCAGCTAATGGCAACAGCCCACTCGGCACTTCAAAAATTTCCGCTGGAATTTTCTAGTTATTTATGATAGCCAAACCCCAATATTGAGTGCCTTAGTATCCAGGTCCAACATAAATGGTGCCCCGTGTGAGGCGGAGTACTGTTGGCAATTATCATTGTGCAATATTAATTTCAGCATAATGTTGACCAAAACCAAAAATCGTTTTGGACATTTTTTGACTAGACACACGTCTAAACGTTCAATCCCACTGGTCTACCACAGGAGTAGATGTCCAGTTGTCCTTGCAAACAGGTGCAGTGTGGTGATAATTTATGAAATTCATAAATTGATAAATTATTAATAATTTGTCGATAATAGCTACCGTCTTAGGTCCCCATTGTGCTACATGAAGAGTTGCTTTTGCACCCTTTTCGTAGTTGTAAGAATTTAGCATTTGAATACCACATATTCAATGCAATCCAGTCAAGCTGTTTCTTGTTAATTTAAGTGCTCCCCTGTTGGATTAAACCACAGCGTGCCACCGGCCCTGTGTGAAAGAAATTTGCCTCAGGCTTTAAGGGAGGTAGAGTCCTCTGTCCCCGTCATAATGTTGACAATTATGTCAGGGATTTAGACCACGCCCTAATTGATTTGCCCCATGCAACCCAAAGGGAGAAAGTTAAACTTGTATGGAAAACAAACTCTAAGGCTGTCCATAAGTTTATCCAGTCACAACCTCCCACAGTCAGAGATGACTACTCAGAGCTCCGTCAAGCACTGCTAGAAGAATTCTCTTCTGCTAATGGGATCGGCTCAAAGGTCGCAGCCCTCCAAATTAAACATACCCGTCATGAGCATCCTAGAGATTATTTCAAATGTTTGAGACATGTTTCAGGGCAAGAATGCACCAGGCTTAGAAGAAAAGTCCACCTTCCTTATTCTTGCAGAACCTGCACCCATGTGTACGCACTCACATTGTACGTATGACACGCCAAGGTGCCCCTCGATGCAAGACATCAAGAAGATGACAATATTGGGTGCCTTAATATCCAGGTCCAACACCCTCCATTAGTAAAAAAAACTCACCTGAAGTTGAGAACATATACAAAGCAGAAGATAAAAGTGCTAGGAAGAAGAGTGAACTCCAAACAGCAGGAGAAGAGACTGCTGATTATTGTAGTTAAAGGCACAGGTCCAAGCTTATTGAGGAGATGGTGGTTAAAGCATTAAAACTTGATTGGGCTGAAATAAAGTACATGTCAAACTACCCCTCACAGCCCCTGAGCCTGGAGAAGGTGCTACAAAAGCATGAGGGAGTATTTAAAGATGAACTGGGAACGCTAGTTCTTACAAGTTTTTAAAGCTACTATTCATGTTCCATCTCATGCTGCTCTCTGTTTCTATAGATCCAGATCTGTTCCTTATGCTATGAAGCCCAAAGTTGATCCTGAAATAGACAGATTGTTAAACATCATTGCTCCAGTCAAGTACTCTGACAGGGCTGCTCCTGTGGTTCCTTTGCTAAAGACAGATGGTAACTGCAGATTATGTGGAGATTATAAATTAACTGTAAACAGAGACTCCACCCTGGAAGAGTCTCCCATACCCAGAGTGGAAGATCTGATGGCTGGGGGGGTACAGTTCAGAAACTTGATATGAGTCATTCATATCATCAAATCCAAATGGATGATCAGTCTAAGGAATACTTACCTGTAAATACTCATCATGTTTACATATAACAGACTGCCTTTTGGTTTACCCGCAACCCCTGCTATATTCCAGAGAACCATGGAGAACGATGACCTATTATGTATTGTGGCACACTTTAAAATTCCTGTCCAAAAGTATTGTAGGAAAAAAGAGGTGAAAATCAAGGTAGTAGGATTAGTAGTGCTAGGAGTCCTGGTAGTGCCTGGAAGCCCTGTCCTGCCTAGGGCAGGGGGTCCACTTGATTCTTTTGTTGAACCTGGTGCTTCTGCTGTAAAAGGTGATGAGGAAGAGGCCGCACCAGCTACACCTCAAGGAGAAGAGAATGAATGTGAGGCTCCACCTGCAACTTTGTCTCATTTTGAGCCCTTCTCCCCACAAGTCCAAGGCTGAAGTACAGATGCTAGGCTGAAGGTTGGTTTGGTCTAGCTCGCCTTCAGCTAGAGGCCCAGGAAAAGGAAAAGACTCACAGAGCAGAGTATGATCTTCATCTACAGATTCACAGGTTAGAGATCAAAGACGAAAAATAAATCTCATTGCAACAACTTGACTTGGAGGCCATGAGAATATCTTCAGCAACAAAATGACCACATGCACATGAGAACTCTACACCTTCACAGACAACCCTTGGTACTCAAAGTTTTGATGTCAGCAAAAATATTTAAATTGACCCTGCACCTGAGATTCCCCTCTCTGCACCATCAGAAAATGAAAACATAAGAATGAGCAAGACGGAAAAAAAGACTCTACACAGTCCCGATCGGTTGGACTAATAGTTTTCACATTGATGACAGTTTCCCAGTGTAAAATGATCGAGGGTAGGCTTACTCCGTTGATATTTACTTTAATAACAGCGCAAACATCTAAACAAACCGGCATAAGAAGAGCGTCCTCGTAACCCCAGGCAACAACAATTTAACTGCTCCGCGCTACAATGTTCCAGTTGCTGTGGCAACATTAGTTCCGTTATAACTATAATATGACATCTCCCCCTTTTAAGTTATCCTCAATAACATAAATGCAATAAACACATAGAGTAACAGCCAGAAAATATTTCATATTCAAACATGTATCCTTAGCATGTTGTAAATTCTATTTCTATAATAAATACATTTACCCTGAAAACATTTCCCCTCTATCTAAGGTAATCCACACAAGATGCCATAAATTGTAATAATAGTAATAATAGATATCAAACTCGAAATGCTATTTACTTAACTCATCTGTAAATTACTAAATCAAATATTATTACATTAAACTTAACCAAGGCACTTTCGCAATCACAAGATGATTTTCAGTTTACATATTTCATTCTTTCTTTCTCTCTCTCTTTTTGTCTTTCTGTTTTCCCAATCCCCCCAAAGGCCATATGGTTGACACATCAGTGTCTGTCTACAGGACTAGCCTGTTGACTGGTCTGCACAGTCGTCCAGCTCTGGTTCGATACTGTCCTGATATCTGTGCAGGGGTGTGTGTGTGTCTTGTGAGTTCCTTCGGACTAGAAGAAACAGTCTCTGGAGTGATAACAGTTCCTTGCTGGGAAATCACTCCTGTACTCTCAGCTGATGAAAGTAGTGTGTCTTGGGCAGGTTGTGAAGAAAGATCTGCCCGGAGATGGCGGCGGTTCCGCCTCAACACTGCTCCTTGTGATGTGTTGATGGTGTATGACCTTGGAGTCACACACTCTTTTGAAACGACTGCTGGTGTCACCCAGGCCCTTTCCTGATCCAGCTTGGTGAGGACTGTGTCTCCAGCTCGTAGTGGTGGAAGAGGTCTGGCTCCATGTCTGCAATTGTAGTAGAAAGCTTGTTTTGCCTTCTCACCAGCATCTTTCTGTTTAACAGTCTTTCTGTTGGGCCATTTAGGTTGAAGGTTCTTCTCTAATGTGGGGAGTGTTGTTCTGATCTTTCTCCCCATTAACAGTTCTGCTGGACTGACTCCCGTAGTGGCACAGGGAGTTGATCTGTAGCACATGAGGGCTATTACTGGGTCTTCTTGTCGGAGGATTCTCTTTGCAGTCTGTACTGCTCTCTCCGCATGACCGTTTCCTTGAGGATGGTGAGGACTAGACGTGATGTGTTTGAAGTCTAGCTGTCTTGCCAGCTCCTGGAATTCTGCGCTGGAGAATTGAGGACCATTGTCACTCATCACCTCATCCGGGATCCCAAACCTTGCAAAGGTTGCTTTAAGTCTCTGAATGACTTGAGCGCTTGTTGTGGACGGTAGGTGCAGCACCTCGAGGAACCGTGAGTAATAATCTGATATTACCAGGTAGTGGTTTTTGTTGTGCTCACAGAGGTCAAGAGCAATTCTCTTCCATGGACGATCAGGCAGTGGTGTAGAGATGAGTGGCTCTTTCTGTTGGGCCCGCTTTTGCTCATGGCATGAGTGGCATGACATCACTGTGTTCTTGAGTTCTGCAGAGAGTCCTGGCCACCAGACCGAAGATTTTGCTCTGTCTCTACACTTTGTTAGCCCCTGATGTCCATCATGTATTTTCTGAATGATGTCGGCTCTCTCTGACTGTGGAATGACGATCCTGCTTCCACGTATGAGCAAACCATCAGCCTCTGATAGCTCATTTTTCACCTTCATGTACACTCTGACGTTTGGTGGTGCATTTCCACTGTATTCTGGCCATCCGCTTCTTACGAATTTGATGACAGACTGCAGCTCGCTGTCAGCTGCAGTGGCCATTTTGATGCTTTCCATCCTGCTTGGAGATGCTGGGATGCCTTGTACCACCGAAGCTACATAACACTCCACCTCGCTGTGTGTGTCAGTTTCTTCTTTTGTGTAAGTCTGTGGGCTTCGGGACAAGGCATCAGCGACGAGGAGAGTTTTTCCTGGCACATATACAGCAACTGGTTTGTACCTCATCAGCCGCATCAGAAGACGCTGACATCTCAAGGGAACATTATCGATGCTCTGGCTGTTGATGAGTGGCACCAATGGCTTATGATCAGTCTCAAGCCTGAATTCATCTAGGCCACACGGATACTTGTCGAACTTTTCACAAGCCCACACGCCAGCCAGACACTCCTTCTCTATCTGGGCATAGCGTGTTTCAGCTTCTGAGAGACGTCTGGAGCAGTAGGCTACTGGCTTCCACTCTTCTCCGTGGAGCTGAAGCAGCACAGCTCCCAGTCCATAACTACTGGCGTCTGCAGATACAGCTGTAGGCCTTGTGACATCATAAAAGGAAAGAACAGGTGCTTTTGTCAGCATTCTTTTAATGTCCTCAAAAGCTGCCTGCTGTGAGTGTCCCCAGGTCCAGATGTTCTTGCTCTTTAGCAGCTCATACAACGGCTGTCCCACCGCTGCAAGGGCTGGGACGAACCTCCCCAGGTAATTCACCATGCCGAGGACTCTTTTTAGCTCCTGCACATTTTCAGGCGGTGGCAACTGGTGAATAGCCTCCACTTTGTCAGGGTCCGGTCTGACTCCTGACTGGTCGATGAGATGACCCAGGAAGCGTAGCTGGCTCTGTCTGAGGGAGCATTTCTCCTTGTTGAGTTTCAACCCTGCCGACTCAACACGCTGCAGCACCTTCTCCAGTCGGGCATCATGTAGCTCCATTGAGGTCCCATAGATGAGGATGTCATCCATGAAGACTGCCACGCCTTCCAGTCCTTCTAAAGTCTCCAGCATCTTGCGCTGGAAGATCTCCGGTGCACTTGTTATGCCAAAAGGTAGTCTTTTGAAACAGTATCTGCCAAAAGGTGTTATAAATGTTGTCAGCTTGCAGCTGTCTGGATGCAGAGGGATCTGCCAGAATCCGCTGGCAGCATCAAGGGAAGAAAACACAGTTGCGCCGCTCAGCTTGGCTGTTATCTCGTCTGGAGTTGGTAGGATGTAGCGTTCTCTTTTGACTGACCTGTTTAGCTTTGTCAGGTCAACGCAGATTCGGGCTGTGCCTGTGTTCTTCTTCAGGACTGGTACCATGGGAGCGCACCATTCAGTAGGTTGTATCACTCGCTCGATGACACCATCCTTCTCCATCCTCTGTATTTCTTCTTTCACTTTCTCTAACATGGGAAAGGGCACACGACGTGCAGTGTGCACAGCATATGGTACAGCATCTTCTCTTAGCTGGATTTTGACTGGTTCAGTTTTTAGAGTAGCATGCTCACTGTGGGTTAGATGGCTGCTGATGCATTTTAACTCATCTACTCGCCTCACCAGGTTCATCCTCACTGACAGGGCCCGGCTGAGGAGATTGTTGACTCTACATCCACGTACTACGTAGGCTGTGAATAGATAGTCTTTACCTTTGTGGCTGGCTGTTGCGTTGAAGCGGCCCAGACACAACAGCTCACCTCCAGGGCTGTCCAGAGGAATGTCAGGTGGGTCCAGTGCTCTCTCAGGGGTGAGTTTGTGAAATGTGTCCTCACTTATGACAGTGACATCAGCTCCCGTGTCAATCTTGAATTCTACTGGACAGGAATCCACTTGAAGTTGCACAGTCCACTGTTCACTTTTTTCATTAGCATCACACACTGAACCCAGGAAATAAGAGGTCTGCCCAGCTCTCTCAGTCTCTGTGACCTCATTCACTGACCTGCTGCGACATACTCTGGCCCAGTGTCCCATTCTGTGACAGTTGTGGCAGGTAGCTCTTTCTGCAGGACACTTCTCATCTCTATTATGCTGTGTTTTCCCACATTTGCCACATTTCTTCTCATTTCCCCCCCATTTTCTGTCCTTTGACTTGCCTTGTTGACGCTGTTGTGGTTTCCAATTCGTGCTTTTGCGTTTAAACTGCACCTCCTGTACTGATCCCGCAGCGTCTCCTTGCAGACTCACTTGTGTCGCGACCTCCTCCGACTGTCTGACGGTCTGTATTGTGTGCGTCAGCGTCAGGTCCGACATCAGCTGCAGCCTGCGGGAGAGCTCTTTATCCATCATCCCGACAACGATGCGGTCGCGGATATTTTCCTCTCGAGTTACTCCAAACTCGCAGTGCTCTGACAGATCATACAGGGCTCTGATGAAACATTCTGCCTTCTCACCCGGCCGTTGGACCCGTTGGTAAAAACATGCCCGTTCGTGGATAACGTTCCTCCTCGGAAAAAAGTAGTCGTTAAACTTCCCCATGATGATGACAAAGTCATTACGGTCCTCCTCTTGAGCAAACGTGAATGACAATGAAATGTTTTCTGCCTCGTTGCCCATGGCATAAATCAGGCAGCTCACTTGTACTTGTCCCTCGTCCTTGTGAAGCTTGTTGCGACTCTGTATCGCTCGAACCGTTGCTTCCACTCGGGCCACTCCGTCGGCTTGTCAAACGTAAAGTTTTCCGGAGGGTTAAACTTCGCCATTTCTTTCTTCTTGCCGTCTGTCTTCTTACTTTATCTCTTAATCGTCCGTTGAATTACTTCTGACACCATGTAAAATGATCGAGGGTAGGCTTACTCCGTTGATATTTACTTTAATAACAGCGCAAACATCTAAACAAACCGGCATAAGAAGAGCGTCCTCGTAACCCCAGGCAACAACACATTAACTGCTCCGCGCTACAATGTTCCAGTTGCTGTGGCAACATTAGTTCCGTTATAACTATAATATGACAGTTTCAGTGCAAATATTGGTGATGAACAAACTCTTTATTCTGTATCTAGCACAATTAAATATCTACACATGTTTCCTTGAGCTTGTCCTGTTATTTGAATTCAACATTAAACATTGTATTTACATATTATATCCTGTGTTTGTAGGAGGATCCATCAACAGAAACATGATTCTCCTGAAAACAGCTGTGTCCATGAAGAGTGATCGGTCCAAAGGTCAACCTGTTGACTTCAAACATGGACAACAGTCTGATGATCCAGGGTAAGACAAACAGCATTTATCTGACAAACACAGGACTTTACATCAAAACAATCAACAATAAAACTGAAACATATACTGTATAAAGAATGTATGTGTGTTAATGTGAGTTAATCCATGTTGTGTTTTAACAGGATCCATCAGCAAAGACCAGATCCCTCTGGAATCACATCTGTGTCCATGAAGAGTGACTGGTCTATGGGTCAGGCTATTAACTTCAAAGATGAACATCAGTCTGCTGATCCAGGGTCAGAATGAACACAGATCTATTCATCGTTATTCAGTTCTGTTCATTAGACTGTCATGTTTTAGTCCAGAGTTTATCTGTCATTTAGTTTCCTCTGTTAAAACACCACATTCAGTAATCAGAGCAGTGTTTGTTGTTCTCATCTTGTGTTTGTGGCATCAATAAAATGATGATCATCACCAAAGTGTGTTTGTTAAAGAAGTTAGTTTGAATCAAAGATGTTTCTCCACAGACTTCAGCAGCAGATCTCAGTGGTTTCCAGTGATCATCATCACAAAGACCTGGACTCCATATTCATGGTGAGTAAATGTTCAATCACAGCTACTACTGCTAACCTCAACAAGCACAAACTAGCATTCTGCTTGGAGAAGTCTTCATGTTGAATGCTGTCAACAAGCAGCCTTTCACATCAACATGATTGTGTTCTGATCATTTAAGTTGGATTATTATTCTGTTCCAGCTGCTGGAGGAGAACATCATCAGTTTTATGAAGAACGAGCTGAAGAAGATCCAGAAGGTTCTGAGTCCAGATTACCCAGAATGCTTAGAGAGTCAGAGGGAGGATGAGGAGGTGTTGGAGGGTGAGGATGAAGAGCAGAGGAGGAGCAGCAGAGATTTATTTGTGAAGATCACAGTGAACTTCCTGAGGAGAATGAAGCAGGAGGAGCTGGCTGACTGTCTGCAGAGCAGTAAGAGGATTTAACAGCTTTAACTTGATGGAAAGAGGAAATGGAGGAAACATGGGAGAAGTTTCTATTTCTAGACTCTGATGTTAATATGATGAAAACATCTGAATCACATCTATGAATTCTTCTGGACTGAAAACAGTCACATGTGAATGTTATTAAAATGAATGAGTTCACTGATTCATTACATTTCTTCTTCATTCAGGAACTCGTGCTCCAGAGTGTGGACGTAAAGTTAAATCTACTCTGAAGGAGAAGTTCCAGTGTGTGTTTGAGGGGATTGCTAAAGCAGGAAACTCAAGCCTTCTGAATGAGATCTACACAGAGCTCTACATCACAGAGGGAGGGACTGCAGAGGTCAATGATGAACATGAGGTCAGACAGATTGAAACAGCATCCAGGAAACCAGACAGACCAGAAACAAGCATCAGACAAGAAGAGCTCTTTAAAGCCTCACCTGGAAGACATGGACCAATCAGAAGAGTGATGACAAAGGGAGTGGCTGGCATTGGGAAAACAGTCTTAACACAGAAGTTCACTCTGGACTGGGCTGAAGACAAAGCCAACCAGGACATCCTCTTCATATTTCCATTGACTTTCAGAGAGCTGAATGTGTTGAAAGAGAGAAAGTTCAGCTTGGTGGAACTTGTTCATCACTTCTTTCCTGAAACCAAAGAAGCAGGAATCTGCAGCTTTGAAGAGTTCCAGGTTGTGTTCATCTTTGACGGTCTGGATGAGTGTCGACTTCCTCTGGACTTCCACAAGACTGAGATCCTGACTGATGTTACAGAGTCCACCTCAGTGGATGTGCTGCTGACAAACCTCATCAGGGGGAAACTGCTTCCCTCTGCTCGCCTCTGGATAACCACACGACCTGCAGCAGCCAATCAGATCCCTCCTGAGTGTGTTGACATGGTGACAGAGGTCAGAGGGTTCACTGACCCCCAGAAGGAGGAGTACTTCAGGAAGAGATTCAGAGATGAGGAGCAGGCCAGCAGGATCATCTCCCACATCAAGACATCACGAAGCCTCCACATCATGTGTCACATCCCAGTCTTCTGCTGGATCACTGCTACAGTTCTGGAGGATGTGTTGAAAACCAGAGAGGGAGGAGAGCTGCCCAAGACCCTGACTGAGATGTACATCCACTTCCTGGTGGTTCAGACCAAAGTCAAGAAGGTCAAGTATGATGGAGGAGTTGAGACAGATCCACACTGGAGTCCAGAGAGCAGGAAGATGATTGAGTCTCTGGGAAAACTGGCTTTTGATCAGCTGCAGAAAGGAAACCTGATCTTCTATGAATCAGACCTGACAGAGTGTGGCATCGATATCAGAGCAGCCTCTGTGTACTCAGGAGTGTTCACACAGATCTTTAAAGAGGAGAGAGGACTGTACCAGGACAAGGTGTTCTGCTTCGTCCATCTGAGCGTTCAGGAGTTTCTGGCTGCTCTTCATGTCCATCTGACCTTCATCAACTCTGATGTCAACCTGATGGAAGATCAACAAACTACATCTCTGAAGTCTAAAGTCTTTAGAAACAAACCTAAACTAACACGTCTCCATCAGAGTGCTGTGGACAAGGCCTTACAGAGTCCAAATGGACACCTGGACTTGTTCCTCCGCTTCCTCCTGGGTCTTTCACTGCAGACCAATCAGACTCTCCTACGAGGCCTGCTGACACAGACAGGAAGTAGCTCACAGACCAATCAGGAAACAGTCCAGTACATCAAGAAGAAGATCAGTGAGAATCTGTCTGCAGAGAGAAGCATCAATCTGTTCCACTGTCTGAATGAACTGAATGATGGTTCTCTAGTGGAGGAGATCCAACAGTCCCTGAGATCAGGAAGTCTCTCCACAGATAAACTGTCTCCTGCTCAGTGGTCAGCTCTGGTCTTCATCTTACTGTCATCAGGAGAAGATCTGGACGTGTTTGACCTGAAGAAATACTCAGCTTCAGAGGAGGCTCTTCTGAGGCTGCTGCCAGTGGTCAAAGCCTCCAACAAAGCTCTGTAGGTGGATTTAGGAACTATTTGAAACATGATTCATTTAGTAAATGACAAATAAAACATTTGATGTTGATTCTTCTTCAGGCTGAGCAGTTGTAACCTCTCAGAGAGAAGTTGTGAAGCTCTGTCCTCAGTTCTCAGCTCCCAGTCTTCCAGTCTGAGAGAGCTGGACCTGAGTAACAACAACCTGCAGGATTCAGGAGTGAAGCTGCTGTCTGCTGGACTGGAGAGTCCTCACTGTAAACTGGAAACTCTCAGGTCAGGATACAGCTGCTTGTTGATCAGTTAAATCCTGATTTAGGTTCATGTTGGTGCAGAAGTTCAACATCTGGAGGATTTTCCTTCTTCTTCTTGAGTTTCTGATATTTTTCTATCTCCAGTCTGTCAGGTTGTCTGATCTCAGAGGAAGGCTGTTCTTCTCTGGCCTCAGCTCTGAGCTCCAACCCCTCCCATCTGAGAGAGCTGGACCTGAGCTACAACCATCCAGGAGACAAGGGAGTGAAGCTGCTGTCTGCTGGACTGGAGGATCCACTCTGGAGACTGGACACTCTCAGGTATGGACAGACAACAGGAGCTTGTCCAATATCTAAATTCTTTGGAGTCACAGTAAACCTCAGAGGATGAACCCTCCTCTATCAGCTGGTTTACAGTTTTAGGTTTTAGTGAAATATATCAACAACTGTTGATGGATGGATTGTTGGTGTAAAGTGTAGAGAGAATAATCTTCTGTGACTGTAATTATTCAGAGAATTTTAATATGTCCAAGACTTTGGATTCAACTTTTGTTTCTTTTAAAAGACACTTTCATCTTAAGTATTCTACATTTAAGGCAGAAAGAATGAGCAGATTTATAAACAGTGATAAAATGACATGTTACAAATAAGCTGCTGCTGAAATCCTTTATTGGTTCCTTTATTCTCTGGTAACCTCAAAGATTTATCTAAGGGTTAACTTTCAAATACAGTCTTTATGATATGGACTAAGCACTTTCCATCATTAGAGCCTCTATCTGGAATATGTAAATGAACACAATCAACTGAATGTGGAGGTTAGACTGATCTGTGAACAGTCTGAAAACTGTTTAGTTGTTGATGTGTGAATGTTGGTCAAACTGTTGATGTCAGACAGTGAAACATCAGAGACAGTCTATACTGATGAGTTTCAGTCTGTTTCTGTGTCTCACTGATAAACTGATGAACTCTGCTTCATGTTGAACAGCAGTTAGGACTCATGTTGGATAGAAAATCATTCTGACTGTGTTTCTTCCTCCAGGATGGACCATGGTGGAGAGCAGAGGTTAAAACCTGGTCTGAGGAAGTGTAAGTTTGACTAATGATGATAAATCATCCAAGTGTCAGTTTGTGCTGGACTTCTGGTTATGGCGCTGCGCTAGGTGGAAGCATGACAGAGCTCTCCCGTGTAAAGTTTGGAGAATAACAGTCGGGTAGTCATAAGAAATTGTGAACAGCTTTAGTGAACAGCCACTTCAGTGTCTGAAACCACATTAACAACTAAAATGTTGATGAAGCTCCTAAACCTTCAAAGACGATGAATGTAGAATGTAGAATTGGGTTTCTTCGTAGAAATTTAGCAAGAGAAATAATTGGCCTCAGACTTGTTTTTGCTTGATATAACTGATACATTTTAATTCTCTTGTTCTGTATTCATCCTCCAGTGTCATTCATTTGTCTTTGTGGACTTAAATGCCAATTTTATAAAGCAGAAGTCTCTCATGAGTGATTCAGTCTCATTTGAATGTACCTTAAAGGGTTACTTTGACATTTGAAGTATTTGATGCTCTACTTGGAGCTATTCAGGGGACACAAGGTGAACTGAAGGAAGTGTCAGGGAGCGTGACAGAAGACCAGGAGAGAATTAGCACCAATCAAGACGACACTGACTCTCTGAAAACACAGTCTGATACAATGAAAACCACCATGGAAGAGCTGGTGCACAAAGTGGATGATTTAGAAAACTGAACTTGTGGTTGTAATCTTAGAATGGTTGGCCTCCCTGAGGAGAAAGAGGGGTCTAACATGTGTGCTTTTCTTGAAACAATGATCCCTGAAGTGCTTGGTGAACACAACTGTCCTGGGCCCATATCCATTGAAAGGGCTCATGGAATAGGCAGAGTGAGAGAGACAGAGGACCGATCTCCTGTGTGTCTGAGAGTGGCAGCATACACAGAGTCCCGAGGGGAATGAAGAGGGTGAAGAGGGCAGGGCTGAGCACACAAACTTGTGGTGTGCCTGTTCCATGTGAGTGAGTGTAGTGTGGAGAGCTGTAACAATGGTGTCTTCTGTAGACCTGTTTGTCCTTTGGTCCTGGTCTTCTTTGGTAAAGGAATGATGGTGGAGGACTTGAGGCAGGGGGGAATCAAGCACTGGGACAGGGACTGGTTGAAGATGCTGGTGAATAGAGCAGCCAGCTGGTCAGCACAGTCTCTCAGCAGCCTCCCAGTGACAGCGCCTGGTCCAGCAGCTTTCCTGGGATTCACTGCCTGCAGAGTGTGTCCTACCTCCTGTGGCTGCACTGTGAGGATGTGGCTGCTGGGGGCTGGTGAATGTGGTCTTTCTGTCTCTGGTGACCCAGCCTCAAAGCAGGTGAAGAAGTGATTTAGCTCCTGGGCCAGTGAGGCGTCACCTTCAGCTGCAGTTAAGTTGCTGGACCTGTAGTTGGTGATGTTTTGGAATCCTTGCTACACCTGCTGTATGTTGTTGCTGCTGAAGTGGTCCTCAGTCTTCCTCTTCTATGTTGTTCTGGCCTCCCTGATGCCTTTTCTCAAGTTGGTTCTGGCAGCCCTGTACTGGGTTTCATCCCCAGACCTGAAGGTGCTGTTCCTCTCCTTCAACAGCCCTCTGACCTCCTTTGTCATCCACGGCTTCTGGAGAATTGAAGCTGTTCCATTGGGTTGATGATTGTAAATGTGTCATGAAGCTCATCACACGTCACTGGTGTACACCAAGCTGAGCCACCTGCTCTGTTCTTTAAAATCCTCAGATGGATCCTCTTCTTCTATCTGTTCCTGAGCCTATGCTCTTTGTTATTTATGTTGGTAGATTAGTTTGTTTGGGTCGTGCTTCATAAAGGACTAGGCTAATGATTGAAATATTAGTTGTTGATAGTCACTGAATGGTGAGATAAACGGGGTTGTGCAGTGTCAGCGTGAAGGGGGGTGACTCCAGGACGCTGGAAGTCACTGTTAAGCCTTCTTGAGGTGTCGTGGGCCTAACTTAACCAAACATGGGTGAAGGGAGGTGCCCACTTGAAAAGCCCAATGACATGCTGCATACTGCTGCTGACTAGGCCAGGTATCTGATGTCTTCATGTTGGTTGGTAGTGATATTTCTTTCTTTGTGTAACCAACATTAAAATATGATATTAACAGGAATAAATAATTCATTAAGATGCAATAGTTAAATAAGTTAAACTATTTTCATTGAGTTCATCAAAGTCTAAAATGTTAAACAACAGTAATTTAATGCAGACAATTAAAAGTCTGTATTTACAGTTAGTGCCTCTTTCAGACACTAGGGGCAGCACTGAAGTGATGCTGCACAGAAAAGACGTAGAAGAAGAAAGCAGAGAAGACTAACGGACATTAACGAGTAAATATTTTATAAAAAATTGATCTAGGACCTGTAAAACGACACCTAACTGGTCAGGAATTGATGCAGAGCATATTAAAAATAAGCCACAGCGGTTTTGGTGAGTTTTAGCTTATTTTATTGTGCTTTTGTTTCCAACCATCAAAAGCACTTTCCTGTTTTTCAATAAGAAGTAATATTGTTTCATTTACATGAAGAACAGCTGCAAGAATGATTTGCAAAACAAAATAAATAAACTCCAATAGTAATAATAACTAGCTGGAAGGCTAGCCGGAGGCTATACATTGGTGGACTAATAGTTAACTTCTATTAACAGTTCATCTATGTTGGACACAAACACTTCACATATAAATAATTGTAGAAACTCAGTGACCTGAGGAGCTCCCACACCACTCACCACCACATCAGACAGAACATGACCCAGACGCACCAACTGTGGCCTGTCTGTCAGGTAGTCAGTGATCCAGGAGACAGTGGACGCACCAACACCCATCGACTGCAGCTTATCACCCAGCAACAAAGGCTGGATGGTGTTGAAGGCACTGGAGAAATCAAAGAATGTGATTCTCACTGAGCCTCCACCACCATCCAGGTGTGAGTGAGCTCGCTGCAGAAGATAGATGACAGCGTCATCCACCCCAAGGCACGGCTGGTAGGCAAACTGTAGAGGGTCAAGGAACGATCTCACCTGTGGCTTCAGGTGGGCCAACACCAGCCTCTCCAGCACCTTCATCACATGGGATGTAAGAGCAACTGGACGGTAATCACTGAGGCCAGATGGAGATGACTTCTTAGGCACAGGAACCAGGCAGGAGGTCTTCCAGAGAAGCGGCACCCTCTCCAGGCTGAGACTCAGGTTGAAGAGCCGTTGGAGAACAGCAGACATCTGGCTGGCACAGGTCCTCAATATCCTGGGGCTGATGCCATCCGGGCCTGCCGCCTTGCGTTGGTTTAGTTTCTCCAGCTGTCTCCTCACCTGGCCGGTCGTCACAGTCAAGCAGAGGGTGGGGGGAGTGTCTGTGGGGGGATGAGTCGTGAGCTTAGATCCTGTTGTCTGATCCTGGAGGCTCACCGCAGGGGGAGGAGTAGGGGGCAAGAGATGTGGGAGCGTTGGAGGCAGTGGGGAGGTGTGGGGGTTTCCTCAAAGTCATGTGGTGGTGTCATCTAGAAACCATCTAATGGTGTAGGTAGGGTGGCTATGAGTGGATATCTCAGCCCTGTATGGAGCCAGTGCTGAGGATGGTGGTGGAGGAACAGTGTGCTCAGATAGAGGGAGCTCTAGGCTCCAAGTGTGTGTTACCTGTCCTGAAGGCTAGAAGAGGAAGAGCTATGTCATGTGATCTCTCTCTGTCTGTGCTGTCTACCATGTGCAAGGAAACTTCCACAAAGCTATTTGGATGTTTGGGAGTCTTTTCTGAATGTGCCTTGGTCAAAATGTTATATTGGTGATGAGGATGAAACTTTTCGTGCCCTGCTCTGTCTGGGATAATTGGATGATTGGACTTCAGGTGGACAAAAGATTTGGTGGAACGGGGAAAGAAGAAAAGCAGGTGAGATGGCAACAATTGGATCCCTGCCACCATTTGACTCAAAAGTGCAAGCATGGGAGGAATACTGTGAAATAATGGAACACTTCTTTCCAGCAAATGATATTGATAATGAAGATAAAAAGAGGTCCATATTACTCAGTGTCGTGGCTGCTCAAACTTAAAGTCTGATGAGAAACCTCCTAAGTCCGGCAAAACTTGGAGAAAAAACTTTGGCTCAGTTGGTAACTTTATTAAAGTCCCACTTTAATCATGAGATGCATCGGCCACCGCTTCTGAACGAAGATCCTCCCATGATGTCTCACTCCTCAACAAAATACAGCACTGTTCGTAACAGTTGCACAAAAGTGAATACTGCCAGCCTCTACACTGTTAAGAACTCCAAATTCTTTCAACTTTAACTATTTGTTAACATGTAATTTTGGTTATAGTTATTAACTTAATTATTAATCGGAAATACAAATTTACTGATTTGACTGATTTGATTAATTGCCTATCCCTTCCTAGAATGGTGGTGCCCCGAGGTGATCTGGTAATTAAGATCCAATAATTTAATAATAAATAATTATTTTTGATAATTATTAATTATTCATGATAGCCAAACCCCAATATTGAGTGCCTTATTATCCAGGCCCAACATAAATGGTGCCCCGTGTGAGGCTGAGTACTGTTGGCAGTGTTGTATAAAGTACCCAAAAGCCATACTTGAGTAAAAGTAAAAGTACCTTACTGGAAAATTACTCAAGTAAAAGTGAAAGTTGCCTGCTAGAATATTACTTGAGTAAAAGTAAAAAAGTAGCTAGTATTTACTGTACTTAAGTATCAAAAGTAAAAAGTACTGTTAATAATTTGAGTTGTAACATTTTCTTTATTCCTGTTTAATTTAGTTTTTATGTTTTGTTTAATTTGCAAAGTGTCACAAGACACTTAAACACGCAAAACAAAGGAGCTTCAACGCCTCCTTACATAAACCCAACCATATTTTTAGGAAGGCACAGCAGACATTTCATCCGGTAGGAGGAATCTTTCAGCAGGTTCAGGTTCAGACGCCGATTCAGTCACCTCCATCTCTGACATTTTAGGCTTCTCTGTCTTCCTCCTTCTCTTCAAATAACATTAGAGACCCGACTTGTCTGAGACTATTGACATGATAATGCGTCCATTAATTTGAAATGTACCCGCTGGCCGCTGATTTCATCCGCCGCACAACGGGGTAAACCAATGATAACGTCTTGCGGTCGTTCATCATTGGCTACTGGTCCCACTACAACAAAACGAAGATTGTCCATTGGCTATCTTATTTTTTAACGAGTAACGAGGATGCTCAGGTAAATGTAATGGAGTAAAAGTATTGATTTTTTTCGGAAAATGTAGTGAAGTGAAAGTAAAAGTCGTCAGAAATAGAAGTAGTAAAGTACAAATATAAAAAAATACTACGTAAAAAACAGAGTATCCTCCGCGCTCCTGTGGGCTAATTCACTCTCTGGTGCATCCACGGGACAGGACTGAACTTGAAACTTAGAAAGAGAATCACCGGAGCAGCTCAGATGTGAAAACAAGGACTAACGTTTCGACGTCTACCACGTCTCTCTACGACTCTGATGAAGACGTGGTAGACGTCGAAACGTTAGTCCTTGTTTTTTGGCACCGTAATTAAAGATAAGTTTTCACATCTGAGCTGCTCCGGTGATTCTCTTTCTAAATAAAAAAATACTACTTAAGTATAGTAACGAAGTATTTTTACTTCGTTACTATACAACACTGACTGTTGGCAATTATTCATTGTGCAATATGAATTTCAGGATAATTCTGGCCAAAGCCAGATATATTTTTGAACCTTTTTTAGACTAGCTACAGCTCCTCACATTCAATCCCACTGGTCTACCACAGCAGTAGATGTCCAGTTGTACTTGCAAACAGGTGCAGTGTGGTGATCATTTATGAAATTCATAAATTGATAAATTATTAATAATTTGTTGTTAATAACTGCCGTCTTAGGTCCCTGTTGTGCTACATTAGGAGTTGCTTTTGCTGCTAGCTAATACAAGTTGAATCTACATTTCGTAGCTGAAGAATTTAGCTTTTGAATACCACGTATTCAATGCAAAGCATTTGAATAATAATAATAATAATAATAATAGATTTTATTTGTATGGCGCCTTTCATGGCACTCAAGGTCGCCTCACAGAAAATAATTACATACAGGATATCAGAACATCTCATAAACAAAAAACACAGCATAAAAAACAGCACATATAAAATATTAATAACACAGCATAAAAGACAATGAAATGAATTAAAACAAGTGTAGTGACTTAGATGTGATGAGCAAGTCGGAACAGGTGAGTTTTGAGTTGGGATTTAAACAGATTAATAGATGTGATATTACGGAGGTCAGGAGGAAGTGAGTTCCAGAGCTGGGGAGCAGAGCGGCTGAATGCTCTGCTCCCCATGGTGGCCAGGCGAGCGGGGGGAACAGAGAGGTGAATGGAAGAAGAGGATCTGACTGTGCGAGCAGGTGTGGGGATGTGGAGGAGGTCGGAAAGGTAAGGAGGGGCGAGGTTGTGGATGGCCTTGAAAGTGAGGAGTAGAATCTTATACTGGATACGGTAGGTGATGGGGAGCCAATGGAGCTGCTGCAAGGTGGGTGTGATGTGATGGGTGGATGGGGTCCTTGTGATAATGCGGGCTGCGGAGTTCTGTACAAGTTGTAGTTTGTGGATGGATTTTTGGGGCAGTCCAAACAGAAGTGAGTTGCAGTAGTCGAGCCGGGAGGTGACAAGACTGTGGACCAGGACGGCAGCTGTATGGGGGCTGAGAGAGGGGCGGAGGCGGTTGATGTTGCGTAGATGGAAGTAAGCGGACCGGGTTATGTTGCTGATGTGGGATGAATAGGACAGTGTGCTATCGAGGATGACACCAAGGCTCTTGACCTGGGGGGAAGGAGAAATGGGACAGTTGTCGATGGATAGGGTGAAACTGGGAGATTTGGATAAGGTGAGTTTGGTGCCAATGAGTAAAATTTCTGTCTTGTTACTATTTAGTTTGAGGAAGTTGGATGAAAACCAGGATTTTATTTCAAGGAGGCAGTCGGTGAGCGAGGGAGGTGGGAGGGTAGAGTCCGGTTTGGTGGAGATATGGAGCTGGGTGTCGTCTGCGTAGCAGTGGAAGATAATGTGATGTTTCCGGAAGATGTGACCAAGGGGGAGAAGGTAGATGATGAAGAGTAGGGGCCCCAGGACTGAGCCCTGGGGTACGCCTGAGGTTAGTGGGAGTGGTTGTGATGTGAAAGACCTCAGTTGGATAAACTGAGAGCGTCCGGAGAGGTAAGATTTAAACCAGTTGAGAGGAGTGTGAGTGATGCCGATAGAGAGGAGTCTGTCCAGGAGGATGGTGTGAGAGATGGTGTCGAAGGCCGAGCTCAAGTCAAGCAGGATGAGAATGGATAGGAGACCAGAGTCAGCTGCCAGGAGAAGATCATTGGAGATTTTGAGGAGTGCTGTTTCAGTGCTATGGAGTGGGCGAAAACCGGACTGGAATTGTTCAAAAAGATTATTGTGAGATAGGTGGGAGTGGAGCTGAGAGGCAACAGTTTTTTCAAGGATCTTGGAAAGAAATGGAAGATTGGAGATTGGACGGAGGTTATTGAGATCATTCGGGTCTGCACCAGGTTTCTTGAGTATTGGGGTGACAGCAGCTGTTTTGAGGGGTGAGGGAACAATTCCAGTGGTGAGAGAAGAGTGGATTATGTGCGTGATGTGAGGGGCAAGGGAGGGAGCGGTGGCTTTGACAAGAGAAGTTGGGAGGGGGTCTAACTGGCAGGAAGATGGTTTGGATTTTTTAATCAAGTGAGTAATGTCAGAGACTGATGGCAGAACAAATGCTGAGAGTGACTGAGGAGGAGGGAGTGGCAGGGAGTGGAGTATGGAAGGTGGGTCTTGAGAGAAGCTGGGAACAAGTAGTTGATGGATATCATGGATTTTGGTTGTGAAAAAGGAGAGAAGGGAGTTACAGAAGGCGGTGGAATACATCTGTGGGGGGAGACAGTCGGGGCGATGGGTAATCTTGCTGAGAAGTGAGAACAGAGTCTTAGAGTTACCTACGTTTGCATCGATTAAGCTGGAGTAGTAGGTGGATTTGGCTTGTGAGATACAGTTCTTATAGTGGAGAATATGGTTGTGGAAGATATCCTTGTGAACAGTGAGACCAGTCTTATTGTAGAGGCGTTCCAGTTGGCGTCCTTTGGATTTGAGTTGTCTGAGGGCTGGGGTGAACCATGGGGCGGAGCGTGTAAAATTGACAGATCTGGATTTAAGCGGGGCAAAATTGTCCAGGAGGTTATGGAGATTGTTGTTGTAGTGGAGTACCAGTTCATCAGGGGTGGAAAAACTATCAGCATTGGGGAGGGAGTTGATGCTCGCTGAGAGGATGTCCAGATTGATGTCCTTGATATTACGGAAGGAGATAGTACGTGGGGGATTGAGCATGGAAAGTGTAAGGTTGACATTGAAGGATACCAGCATGTGATCAGAAAAGGGGAGGGAAGTTGCGTGACAGTTGACAGGAGAGAGACCAGAGCAGCATATTAAATCCAGAGTGTGACCTTTTGAATGTGTGGGGAAGTTGATAAATTGCTGAAGTCCAAAGCTGTCAATGCAAGATGAAAAATTCCTGGTGAGGGTGTTACTGATATTGTCCATATGGATATTGAAATCCCCCAGAAGTACTATGTTTGGAGATAGCGTGGAAATGTGTGTCAGAAATGAAGCAAAGTCGTTAAAAAATTCTTTGTTCATCTTTGGAGGACGGTACACAGTGGCTACAATGGTGGGTGTGGGACCAGATAATTGCAGGGTGATGGATTCAAATGTGGGGTAGGCAGGGGTAGACACCGACAGGACTTTCCATTTATCGCGATAGAGCATCGCAAGACCTCCCCCCCTGCCAGAAACACGAGGTTGACAGCTGTAAGCAAAACCTGGAGGAGTGGATTCATTAAGTGAAGTATAATCATTAGGCTGCTGCCATGTTTCAGTTAAAGAGAGAAAATCAAATTTGTGGTCGGTGAGAAGATCCTGTATGAGGTGACCTTTGTTAGTGAGGGAGCGGATGTTGAGCAGACCAAATTTGACACTAGTGCGGTCATGCTTGTGAGATGAGGGGGCAGGGGCACTCGGTTTGATGTGTGATAGGTTATTTTTATTTACTGTTCGGAAGGTGACATGGGGACGGAGGGCTCTGACAGTTATGATGGTCTGAATGGGGAGGCCAGCGGTGGATAGGTGTAGTAGTAGCGGGGGCCCGCAGGGGAAGCTGGCAGCAGTGGTACACGGGGAGGGTGTAGTAGGTGAAGAAGAAGAGGAAGGGATACGGGGGGGAGAGAGAAGTCCTGGCCTGTAGGGGGAGAAGCTCCGAGAGGCAGTGCCCTCCGAAGAATAATCCGTAGTAGAAGAAGAGTCAGGAAAAGGGGCGTGGGTGTTGTTTGTCAACAGTCATGCATGTGCTTGTTGACTGGTGGTGCGGACCGCATATTGAAAATTTGCCGCAAGCACACCAGTACCCAGTTTACTTGGGTGGAGACCATCGAGGCGATAGAAAGAGGGGCGATTCTGAAAGGAGTTAAAATTGTCAATGAAATTAAAATCGTAGTAAGTGCAGGCAGCCTGGAGCCAGGAATGGAGCTGTCGGAGCCGACCGAGACGCTCTGCACCTAGTTCGTGAGTGGGAAGTGGGCCGCTGATGAACACTGATTTGCCACAGTCTTTTAATGCAGTGAGCAGTTTGATAAAGGCATTCCTGAGCGGCCCGAACTGACCCCGGACCACATCATTTGTTCCTACATGCACGACAAGACGGTCAGCGGAGGGTGGGAGAGTTTTTATTAGATCTGGGAGTAGATCTGTGATTTTAGCAACTGTGGCTCCCGGGTAACAGTGTGTGGTGGAGTTGAAGAAGTGGATATATTTTATTATGGAATCGCCCACTATCGCAGTGGTTGGGGGAAACAGGGGGCGAGGACGAGGAGGGGGCGCGCCCCGCTGCTCTGCGGGAAGAGTTGTTGGAGAGTCTGGTAATTCAACGGTGACAGATGGTGATTTATTCTTTTCCCAGCGGGGAAAATCACCAGAGCGTCTCGCCGCAAGAGCGGCCTCCCTCACGATCCTACGCCGCGAAGCGGAGGTCGTAGACGGGGGTCTCGGAGCAGATCCGACAACCAGTGGCGGATGAGGCACGGGACAATCAGGAGCCGACTGAGGTGGAGGGAAGTCCTCAACACTCAGGATGTCATATTTATTGTTTGATTTTATCACGGACGGTGGCAGAGATATTGGACCAGATCGATGTTTTTTCCCGTGCACTGAGGACCATAGCTTGGGTGGAGAGCTGTTTGCTCTAGCGCATTTTGGGCTTGAGGTAAAAACGGGCTCTGCTGACTTAGTTGCCCATTTTGGCTTGGCCCCAAACGTCAACCACGGATCCTGGTGGAGAAGCGGAGTTGACGGGGGCAGGGCATTTCGGGGCTCCGGGAGGGAGACTGACAGCTCAGCTGGGGGCGGGGCAACTGGGCTAGAGTCAGCGGCGATCACAGAACCGACATGTGGTGCGCTAGACTCTGGGACAGGGGGAGCTGGACTGGGGTCGATGGCGGGGGCCATCAGGTTAGCAGCGGTCATGGAGCTGACAGGTGGACTAAGTTCTGGGACAGTGGAGTCCATGTCCGCGGGGTTTCCTGGAGGACCAGGACCCATTGCAATCACGGAGTCAATGAGGTCCTCTCCGTCCCTGATACAGTATAGATTGGAGATCCGCCGCTCCAGCTCCGCGATCTTCTGGGACTTCTGAAGGCAACTGCTGCAGTCATGTGGAGAGGTGAGTGGGCCCATCGGGAACAGAGGTAGCCTAATAGTAGGCCTAAGCCTGGCTGCTGCTGCAGCTGCTGCTTGTGGTTGAGCCTGGGCCTGGCTGCTGCTGCTGCTGCCGCTGCTGCTGCCGCCGCTGCTGGTAGTTGGGCCTGGGCCTGGCTGCCGCTGCCGCCGCAGGTAGTTGGCTCGTCTAGGGGTGGAGGGTTCTGGGGAAAGAGCTACGGCCAGTAAGGAGGCCTTTGGTGCGATAGCGTGACGTAGCAACAGACTCTACTGCCGGCTAGCAGTGAGTACCAGTGTAGTGTAGGAGGGATCAGTACTTACCGGCAGAGGCCCATTTCTGGGCCTGCTGCGTTGATTTGGCTTCAGTAAGTAGATCAGGTGGTTAAAGTTGTAGTTTCTCCCGGCCGATGCTGAAATGTTGGTGGTGCAGTAAGCTAAGTGCTGGTAGCGGTTAGCTTAGCCGGTGCAGCTAATAGGCTGAGCCGCCGAATAACAACAACCGTCCCGGTATATGGCGAAGAAGATTTAGTTGATTTAGGTGAAATTACCACCATTAAACATCCACGCGTGTTCCTTTCATCTGCTCATCAGGTGCTGGATACCACATATTCAATGCAATCCAGTCAAGCTGTTTCCTGTTAAATGAATGGTGGTGAATTAAACCACAGCATGCCATCGGCCCTGTGTGAAAGAGCTTCTGCCAGCTGTTACTGCCATGAATTTCAGCCTTAGCAAGAAAAGGAGTCTGAGATAGAGCCACAGTGTACTACCAGCCCAATGAAATAAGTTATATACTTAGCTGCTACTAACACATGTTCCAGCCCAAGTTAACTTTCAGAATCACCTCTCTAAGTGTCACTGCCAGGCACTTCAGTTATTGTATGTCTCCTACATGAGGAGTTCCTTGCTCAGGACATTGAACATTTTCATCCAGACAGCTGTGATCATAATGTTGACAATTATGTCAGGGATTTAGACTAATTGATTTGATCCATGCAACCCAAAGGGAGAAAGTTAAACTTGTATGGAAAACAAGCTCTAAAGCTGTCCATAAGTGTATCCAGTCACAACCTCCCACAGTCAGAGATGACTACTCAGAGCTCTGTCAAGCACTAGAAGAATTCTCTTCTGCTGATGAGATCGGCTCAATGTTTGCAGCCCTCCAAACTAAACAAACCCCATCATGAGCATCCTAGAGATTATTACAAACATTTGAGACGTGTGTACTTTCAAGTCACTCCAAGTCACGATGTTGTGTTGACTTCATGCATGCAAGTTAAATGCATCAACTCAGACTGATGCCTATCCGATACCAAACATTCAGTAGATTCTGGAATCACTGGCTGGATCCTCGATCTTCACCACCATTGATTTAAACAGAGGTTACCACTGAAGAAGTTAATTTTAAAGAGACATTGTAATTGACACGTCTGGGGCAATTCCAACTATATGTTGATCTCTCCTGTCTCTGCTCCCCTGCCGATCACAACTTCCTGATTATGCTCTTTTGTTTACCTTCCCCATCTCCTCTCCCCTGCTGATCAGAGCCTTGATCATGCTACCTGAGTGCCACTCCTTTGTCCGTTTGCCCTTTGTTCTGACCATGTCTTGGAGCCACCCCTGCCCCCTACTGAGTTCACCCTCCTGTGTGAAGTTGCCCTCAGCTGACGGATATACATCCACTATACAATCTAATCAGGAACTGTCTGCAACTTCACCTAGGGACAGGGTATATCTGTGCTCTGGCCTTACATTCAGGGTCAGTCTCTGGTCTCAGACCCACTCTGTGTCGGTAGGCTCACCATGACCTGGAACTCCAATAAACCTCCACCACTTCAGCAAACTTGGAACTAGACTCGGATTGTTTTTTTTCAACACCGGCAGGTGCCAAAGGACGAAGGAAGCAAAGAATAAACAGCTTTCATTTGTCCCCTTGGCCTATTACAATTGGAGATGATGCCCTTCGGTCTTAAAAATGCACCAGCAATGTTACAGAGACTGATGGAGATGGTTTAGAGAGATCTCTGTGGCAAGATTTGCATGGTATGTTTAGATGATCATTATACACTCATCTTCACTGGAACAGCGTCACTTCGACCTGCAAGTGGTCAACAATAAGAGAGGCCGGACATACCGTCAACCTGAAGAAATGCCAGTTCTTCAGAACCTCCCTCAAGTTCCTTGGTCATGTGGCCTCGGTGAATGGTGTTCATGTTGATGAGAAGGCTTGAGCTGTGCAAGCCTTTCCCATTCCAAGGAATCTTAAAAACGTTTTTGGTAATGGCTGGTACCATCGATTCATACCAAGCTTCTCACAAGCAGCCGACCCCCTCAACGCTGTCAAAAGAAAAGGATCCAAATACCTTTGGACGCCTCCATGTCAAGTTGCTTTGACACACTGAAGCAACTTCTTGCCTCTCCAACAAAACTTGGAGCCATCCAGATTACACCTTACCTTTCATTGTCTATACCGATGCTAGTGACGTAGCATTGGATGCTGTCATAGCTCAGCAAACAGGGTTGGGCAGTGAGGCAGTCATTGCTTTTGCTAGACAGACTCCTGCAGAAATACACTATTCAACCACAGAACAAGAGTTCTTGGCAGTAGTGCGGGCATTGGAAATATGGAGCTATTATTTGGAAGGGAAGATGTTCACTGTTGTCACCAATTATTCATCTCTGATCTGGGTTTTCAAAACTCAAAAACCAAACACTAATCCAGTGGGCACTGACACTGCAGGAATTCACATTCACAGTTGAGTATTGAAGAGGAAAGTATATCGTTCCTGACGCCCTGTCCAGAGCCCCTGTGGACTGCCAGTTTCAAATGTATGCTACTGTACAACCAACAAAAAGAGAAATGTCTGAAGCTCTCTCTTTTTCTGTCTCTACTCTTCTGGACTCAAGTAGATGGTTCTTCCATATGAGCTGCTTCTGGTTCTGCTCCTGGTTCTGTTCAAGGTTCCTTTCTCTTAAAGCCAAGTTGTTTTCTTCTGAAGCTCTTCAACTATCTGAGGAGGATGTCTAGAAAGCTGATACAGACATTTTGAAACTGTACTTGCCTCCAGCGATCAACCCATCAACTCTGCCACAAAGTTTACAGTCTCGGGGATCAGCTACTCCACCTTTTCCAGGACCATCCCCTAGCAGGTCACCTAGGGAGATAAAAAAGCTATTAGAGACTGCAAGCACTGGCATACTGGCCTAAAATGTCACAGTACAGTTTTTGTGCTCACGCATCCTTCGTACGTGAAATAATGTAGGTCTGTGTGAATATGATCCAAACTCATGCTGCACCACTAAATCAATACAGAGTGTCCATTGAACTCATCAATACCTTAAAGTCATGATATGATGTTTTGATAAGTACTGTGAGTCTGTGAAGGTTCTCAGTCCTTTAGTTCATGTTGTCCATTAAAGAACAAGCTGAAACAAAGACATCTTGCTGCTCTCTGATGTGTTTCCTGGATGTTGTCTGTCTTGGTCTGTTGTTCTGTTTGGACTCTACCTGCTCATAATGTCTCCTTTGTATTTCTTCTTTTAATGAATGACCTGTTCATCACTGTGGCACCTTTCTGATCTTTGTAGTAAGTCCAGGTCCAGAGTTCAGACATTTTCTTGGCGCTGTATATTTTTATAGCTGCTGTATCTGATCATGTGCAGGTAGCAGCTGACTCACCTTCCCTCCAAGCGTCTCACAGACCAGATCATTAAACTGCAGGAAGTCCAGCTGTGCTGCGTCCTCTCCCGACGTTGTCCTCTCTGCCATGCTGAGCTTTTACTGGAGTTTCTACCGAAGACGGAGAAGAAGTCGCTGGTTGAGCTGAAACCAGAGGTGATTCTGACCTGGAGGTCAAAGTTCATCCACTGAGCAGCTGTTTGTCCACACTGTGTGTGTCTTCACGTGTCTGTGGGAATCTCTTTATTTTTATTGCAGTCACATATTTCTTTCTTTTCTCCTCAACAGTTTCTTGTAGTTTTAGAGTTCAGCTAGAGAAGATTAGTTTTAGTAAAGAATTCAAGTTGTGTCTTTAAATATTCATCTGTATCTTTAATTCCTAATGAAAATCATTGACTTTGTCCCACACAAGTCCAAAGGTTGATCTCTACGTCTACAATCAGATCAATGATTGAAAGGTAACAAGGAGGAGTCAGGAAACGCTCTCTGATCCTTTCTGCTTTATTTCCTCTACAGGTTCACCTGGTTTTAACGTCACTCTGAAGTTCTGAGTAAGTGACGGCGTCCTCACAGAGAGAAAGAGCAGCTTCTTCTCAACACATGAAGGTGGAAAGTGTCTGAAAGTCGGCCTGAAGTGAGTTCAACAGGTGAGAATCCTACCAGAGAAATCTGGAAATGTCTCATTAACTGGATCACTCTCTTTATAGGTTCATTACTATCAGGTTGATTCAAACATCTCTTTAAAAATGCTGCAGCCAGAGCATTGACAGGAATCAGAGAGTTTCAGCTTCTCTTCAGTGGATCTCTGTAAAATCCAGACTTTAAATCCTCCTCCTTCCATCCGAGCTCCTTTAAGGCTCCATCTGATCTCAGAGTCTCATGAAACATGCATCATCTTGTTCTCTACTTTTTATCATATTGATGCTAAACCACATATTTGTGTGACAGATCAATCAATCAATCAGTCAATATTTATTTGTATACCATTGGGTGCTGGAAGGTGCTTTCCAGGGTAAAAACAAGAACAAAAACAATATTACTAAAACATAATTAAGACACAGCTGCACCGCAAAAAGGTGCACAAAGTGCATTCAAGTGTAAAACAAGAATAAAAGCAAAACTACTAAAATAACGTTAGGCCAGCATAAAACACAAAAGAACAACAATCCCAGTTAGTGGCTACGTGTGAAATACGTGTGTTTTTAACTTTGACCTAAAAGTAGTGAGCTCAGTGGCAGATTGAATATGAGCTGGGAGAGCGTTCCACAGTTTAGGGCCTAAAACAGCAATAGACCACCCCCCCAAACTCCTGTACTTGGACCTAGGAATGACCAAGGTGGTGTGATCTGCGGAGCGCAGATTCCTAGCTGGGTTGTACAGCGTTACAAGTTCACTGAAGTAGGCTGGGACCAAGCCATGGATGGCTTTAAACACAAATAAAAGGACTTTGAAGTCCACTCTGTACCGCACCGGGAGCCAGTGAAGGGAACAGGGGACTGGTGCGATGTGTGAGTGTTTGGAGGTGCTGGAGAGAAGGCGTGCTGCTGCATTCTGCACAAGTTGGAGCTTTTGGAGGAGAGAATGGTTAAGTCCAGCATAAAGGGCATTGCAATAGTCAATCCATGAGGTGATGAAGGCGTGAATAGCCTTTTCGAGGTCAGGTCGGGACAAGAATGGTTTGACCTTCGCAAGGAGTCTTAGATGGAAAAAACTCGCCTTTACCACTGCATTTATCTGTTTGTCGTATTTTCATCCATAGTCAAAAATAACACCCAGGTTTCTCACAGAGGGAGCGAATTGAGGTGTTACAGGTTCGAAACAGGGTGAATTTTGTGATGAGTCGCGGCTGAAAAGAATATACTCAGTTTTCCCTTCATTTAAATGAAGGAAATTCTGGGCAAGCCATCCTTTAATATCCTGGAGACAGTTATGAAGAGGTTCCAGTGCAGAACGGTTACTCAGGATCACTGGAAGGTAGATCTGGAGGTCGTCAGCGTAGAAATGGAACTGGATGTTGTGTCTGGTGATGAGTTGTCCAAGTGGCAGCATGTACAGTGCAAACAGAATAGGCCCCAGAATGGATCCTTGGGGCACTCCAGTTGACAGAGGGGAAGATGATGATGAAAAGTCATTTAGCATTACTGAGAAAGTCCAGTTTGTGAGATAGGATGAGACCCATTTGAGCACCACCCCCTGGAGGCCGACAGTGTGTTGAAGCCGGGAGATGAGAATGGCATGATCCACGGTGTCAAATGCAGCAGTCAGGTCCAGTAGCATCAGAACCACTGAAGTTTTTTTGTCCATAGCCACAAGAATGTCATTGTGGACCCTCAGCAATGCAGACTCGGTGCTGTGTCTGGATCTAAAACCTGACTGAAATTTCTCAGCAATGGCATGCAGTTGGAGATGGGCCTGAAGCTGGGAAAAAACAAGCTTCTCCATCAGCTTGGACAGAAAAGGAAGGTGAGATATTGGGCGGAAGTTGGACAGGATGGATGGATCAAGGTTGGGTTTCTTAAGCAGTGGTCGTACAATGGCATGTTTGAGGGCAGCGGGCACAACACCCAAACTCAGACAGCTGTTTATGAAGCGGATGAGGCAGGGGCCTAAGGTGTCAATAGCCTCCTTCATAATTCTGGCAGGGATCATGTCGAGAGGGCAGGTGGTGGCATTCATCTCCTGAACCGCTTTCTTAAGGTCCTCAAGAGCAACTGGTGCAAAAATACTCAAAGATACACTGCAACGCTGAGACGGAAAAACATCAGAAGGGGTATGTGTGATGGATTGTCTGACTGAGGAAACCTTGTCTATAAAATGTTGTTTAAATGTATTGCAAGTATGTACAGAGACATCATGTAAAACAACAGATACGGGATTTATGACAGTGTTGATAGAACTAAAGAGGATTCCAGGGCGGTGGCTATTGCTGTTGATGAGATTTGACATGTTGCTTTAGCATCCTTCACTGCTCTCTGACAGGAGGCTTGACTATTTCTAAAAGTCTCCAGTGACACCTGCAGCCTATCCCTCTTCCATTTACGCTCAGCCCGCCTACACTGACGCCTCAGGGTTTTCATAGTGTCGTTGAGCCAGGGGACAGAGGCACTTTTATTTGATTTTACTTTAAAGGGGGCAACAGAGTCCAGGATGTCAGAACATATGGAAGAGAGGAAAAGGTCTGGACACAGAGGAGATGTCAGTTCGGCACTAGAGTATACATCCGAGGCAGAAAAAGCAGCAGCAAAGTCATTGATGGTGGAGGGGGTAATGATGCGACGCCGTTGAGGGGCAGTGGTTGGAAGTGAAGGTGGTGCAGCAAAAATTTCAAACCGTATGAGAGAGTGGTCAGAGAGGGGGAAAACCTCAACATCACAAGTAGACACAGTCACCCCACGGGAAATGACTAAATCTAATGTGTGGCCTCGCCGATGGGTCAGACAGGATGCAGACTGTGTAAAATCCAGAGATTCTAGTAATGATTTAAAATCATTAGCAAGCAGGTGGATTTATCATCTTGTTTCTCCTCTTCTCTCTCTTTTTCTGTCTCTACTCATCTGGACTCAAGTAGATGGTTCTTCCATATGAGCTGCTTCTGGTTCTGGTTCTATTCAAGGTTCCTTCCTCTTAAAGCCAAGTTGTTTTCTTCTCACTGTCACATTTTCAGGCTGGGTTCTTTAAAGAGTCTTGAGACAAAGAGTTTCTAACAGATGAATGAATCATCATGGATCATACCAATGATCAACTTGACAGGTCACTGTTGTTTTTAACATACAGTAGGTCAGTGTTATGATGTGGACAACTGGAAGGAAAGAACCCAGACGCTAGACTCAAGAGTTCAGGCTCAATGACAGGACTTTAATGAAAACAAAAGTCCAGCAGAGTTCCACATAGACAAAAAGATCAGGAGGAGCTGGCTGCTGAGAAAGGCTGGAGCGTGGGCTGCACCTGGAGCAAACAAAGAAAAGCAGCTTATTCAGACTGGACACCAAGGATATAGACTAAATGACAATAGCTGCTTCTAGAGTAACGACCACGGAGGTAAACTGAAGAACTGGAGACGAGTGGGACAGTGGGACGTCCTTCAGTAGGGTTCAGCTTGAGTTTTTAGATTCTGAGGTTATTGCACCAAATCTAAGGACTATAATAAATATATTGTTGATTCCAGACTTGGAACACAATTTAAAATCTAACCCTGTGTTGAGTAGATGAGATCCTTTCTAACGTACCATTCACTCAGAACAGTTTTTAAGGAACATGTCAGACTGTTAAAGTCTTTGTCTTGTTTTTGTCTCCTGTGTCCAGCTGTGTCCATGGAGACTGATCAGTCTAAGAGTCCACCTGTTGACTTGAAACATGGACAGAAGTCAGCTGATCAGAGGTAAGAGGTAAATCTTCACTAATGTTGCTCAATGAGAAAGAAAGACAAGATATAAATGATATGTTTTCAAGATCTACGTCTAATTTCACATATTTAGATGTAAAAACTTCAATTAGAGGAAATAGCAGCAATAATTTATGGACTCACCAAAGAGTCTGTGTATGAATCTATAGACAGATGGAAGCCCTTACATATATTTACGTATGGTAGGGAGATAAATATCTGGCCATGGTCTAATGACACCAGCAGAACCACATTATCTACAAAGACCCCACTGATAGGTCTGCTCCAGTTGACCCAACTATATCTAATCAGTATCACTCCACCTCCTGCAACAGCTCGGGTTCCTTCACCTCCAGATAGGTGACGTTCCATGAGACTAGAACTTCTTTTGATTCCTGAAGTCAGAACTTCCATGTCCCAGACTTTGCTTGTTGTCCAGCCCACACTGCACCCGACCCCCAGGTGTTTTCCTGCAGGTGGTGGATCCACAGGAAGAAGGCTCCATGTTGTTTAGTAATACCCATACAAGTCAGACCACTCCTCTCTGCACTGAACAACAACTTTGTTTGGGTTTTCATTTAGACCAAGGACTCGTCCACATATCTGAACCAGGAGTTGTTCCTTTGAAGGAGCTCAATGATCTGCTTTCCATCCTCTCTGTGGATAGAAAGGCCTCAATAGTGACATTATAGAAACATGACACAGCCGAGCCTTGGCTTGTAGAAACCTTGATTATATAGAAATATGTGTTAGCTAAGTCAAGAAGGACACATGGATGGTTGGAGTGATGTCACCTGTAGAAAATGTTGTCTTCTTCTTGGAGAGATTTCTAAATTTAATTTAATTTAAATCAATAAATCAAAGATGAGTTTGGATGACATATTATATCCTGTGTTTACCCAGTAAAGTTAATCCACGTTCTGTTTTAACAGGGTCCATCAACGAAGACGAGAACCCTTTGGAATCACATCTGTGTCCATGAAGAGTGACTTGTCTATGGATAAAGCTATTGCCTTCAAACATGGACAGAAATCAGCTGATTCAAGGTATGAAAAGAACAAAAAACGTTATCTGACAGTTATAAAATCAAGAATGGATATATTAGAATGTGTATTAATCTGCATTTTATTTTAACAGGATCCATCAGCAAAGACCAGATCCCTCTGGAATCACATCGTTGTCCATGAAGAGTGACTGGTCTATGGATAAAGCTATTGCCTTCAAACATGGACAGAAATCAGCTGATTCAAGGTATGAAAAGAACAAAAAACGTTATCTGACAGTTATAAAATCAAGAATGGATAGATTAGAATGTGTATTAATCTGCATTTTATTTTAACAGGATCCATCAGCAAAGACCAGATCCCTCTGGAATCACATCTGTGTCCATGAAGAGTGATTGGTCTATGGATAAAGCTATTGCCTTCAAACATGGACGGCAGTCTGCTGATCCAGGGTCAGAATGAACACAGATCTATTAATCATTATTCAGTTCTGTTCATTAGACTGTCATGTTTTAGTCCAGAGTTTATCTGTCATTTAGTTTCCTCTGTTAAAACACCACATTCAGTAATCAGAGCAGTGTTTGTTGTTCTCATCTTGTGTTTGTGGCATCAATAAAATGATGATCATCACCAAAGTGTGTTTGTTAAAGAAGTTAGTTTGAATCAAAGATGTTTCTCCACAGACTTCAGCAGCAGATCTCAGTGGTTTCCAGTGATCATCATCACAAAGACCTGGACTCCATATTCATGGTGAGTAAATGTTCAATCACAGCTACTACTGCTAACCTCAACAAGCACAAACTAGCATTCTGCTTGGAGAAGTCTTCATGTTGAATGCTGTCAACAAGCAGCCTTTCACATCAACATGATTGTGTTCTGATCATTTAAGTTGGATTATTATTCTGTTCCAGCTGCTGGAGGAGAACATCATCAGTTTTATGAAGAACGAGCTGAAGAAGATGCAGAAGGTTCTGAGTCCAGATTACCCAGAATGCTTAGAGAGTCAGAGGGAGGATGAGGAGGTGTTGGAGGGTGAGGATGAAGAGCAGAGGAGGAGCAGCAGAGATTTATTTGTGAAGATCACAGTGAACTTCCTGAGGAGAATGAAGCAGGAGGAGCTGGCTGACTGTCTGCAGAGCAGTAAGAGGATTTAACAGCTTTAACTTGATGGAAAGAGGAAATGGAGGAAACATGGGAGAAGTTTCTATTTCTAGACTCTGATGTTAATATGATGAACACATCTGAATCACATCTATGAATTCTTCTGGACTGAAAACAGTCACATGTGAATGTTATTAAAATGAATGAGTTCACTGATTCATTACATTTCTTCTTCATTCAGGAACTCCTGCCGCAGAGTGTGGACGTAAAGTTAAATCTACTCTGAAGGAGAAGTTCCAGTGTGTGTTTGAGGGGATTGCTAAAGCAGGAAACTCAAGCCTTCTGAATGAGATCTACACAGAGCTCTACATCACAGAGGGAGGGACTGCAGAGGTCAATGATGAACATGAGGTCAGACAGATTGAAACAGCATCCAGGAAACCAGACAGACCAGAAACAAGCATCAGACAAGAAGAGCTCTTTAAAGCCTCACCTGGAAGACATGGACCAATCAGAAGGGTGATGACAAAGGGAGTGGCTGGCATTGGGAAAACAGTCTTAACACAGAAGTTCACTCTGGACTGGGCTGAAGACAAAGCCAACCAGGACATCCTCTTCATATTTCCATTGACTTTCAGAGAGCTGAATGTGTTGAAAGAGAGAAAGTTCAGCTTGGTGGAACTTGTTCATCACTTCTTTCCTGAAACCAAAGAAGCAGGAATCTGCAGCTTTGAAGAGTTCCAGGTTGTGTTTATCTTTGATGGTCTGGATGAGTGTCGACTTCCTCTGGACTTCCACAAGACTGAGATCCTGACTGATGTTACAGAGTCCACCTCAGTGGATGTGCTGCTGACAAACCTCATCAGGGGGAACCTGCTTCCCTCTGCTCGCCTCTGGATAACCACACGACCTGCAGCAGCCAATCAGATCCCTCCTGAGTGTGTTGACATGATGACAGAGGTCAGAGGGTTCACTGACCCCCAGAAGGAGGAGTACTTCAGGAAGAGATTCAGAGATGAGGAGCAGGCCAGCAGGATCATCTCCCACATCAACACATCACGAAGCCTCCACATCATGTGTCACATCCCAGTCTTCTGCTGGATCACTGCTACAGTTCTGGAGGATGTGTTGGAAACCAGAGAGGGAGGAGAGCTGCCCAAGACCCTGACTGAGATGTACATCCACTTCCTGGTGGTTCAGACCAAAGTCAAGAAGGTCAAGTATGATGGAGGAGCTGAGACAGATCCACACTGGAGTCCAGAGAGCAGGAAGATGATTGAGTCTCTGGGAAAACTGGCTTTTGATCAGCTGCAGAAAGGAAACCTGATCTTCTATGAATCAGACCTGACAGAGTGTGGCATCGATATCAGAGCAGCCTCAGTGTACTCAGGAGTGGTCACACAGATCTTTAAAGAGGAGAGAGGACTGTACCAGGACAAGGTGTTCTGCTTCGTCCATCTGAGCGTTCAGGAGTTTCTGGCTGCTCTACATGTCCATCTGACCTTCATCAACTCTGATGTCAACCTGATGGAAGATCAACAAACTACATCTCTGTTGTCTAAACTATTTATACCTAAACGAACACGTCTCCATCAGAGTGCTGTGGACAAGGCCTTACAGAGTCCAAATGGACACCTGGACTTGTTCCTCCGCTTCCTCCTGGGTCTTTCACTGCAGACCAATCAGACTCTCCTACGAGGCCTGCTGACACAGACAGGAAGTAGCTCACAGACCAATCAGAAAACAGTCCAGTACATCAAGAAGAAGATCAGACAGAATCTGTCTGCCGAGAGAAGCATCAATCTGTTCCACTGTCTGAATGAACTGAATGATGGTTCTCTAGTGGAGGAGATCCAACAGTCCCTGAGATCAGGAAGTCTCTCCACAGATAAACTGTCTCCTGCTCAGTGGTCAGCTCTGGTCTTCATCTTACTGTCATCAGAAGAAGATCTGGACGTGTTTGACCTGAAGAAATACTCTGCTTCAGAGAAGGCTCTTCTGAGGCTGCTGCCAGTGGTCAAAGCCTCCAACAAAGCTCTGTAGGTGGATTTAGGAACTATTTGAAACATGATTCATTTAGTAAATGACAAATAAAACATTTGATGTTGATTCAGATTCAGTCAGCAAAGCAAGAGAAGAGAGACCTGCATGTTGTATTCTTAGACCTGGCTAATGCTTTTGGGTTGGTGCCACATACTTTGTTATGGGAAGTATTTAATTTCTTTAGATTTCCAGGTAGTACAGTGGTATGAAAAAGTTTGGGCACCCCTTAGGAAAATCATTGCATCAGTTTGTCACTTGCTGAGCTTTTGAAGCAGGAACTTTATTTTAACAAATGTTATACCTTATGGAAACAGAAACATCTCAGTAGTGAAATCATTTTCATTGGTCTAACAGAAACATTTTTATGTATATTTAACAAAAATAGGCATGTGCATAAATTTGGGTACCCCAAAGAAATAATTCCATTAATATTTAATAGACCCTCCTTTTGCTGCAAGAACAGCCTGTAGACGCCTCCTATAGCCACTGACAAGTCCCTGAAGTCTGGCAGGTGGTACTTTGGCCCATTCCTCCAAACAAAACGCCTCCAGTTCAGTCAGGTTTCTTGGCCTCCGTGCGTAAACAGCCTGCTTCAAATCAATCCATACATTTTCAATGATGTTAAGGTCTGGGGACTGGGATGGCCATTCCAGAAGATTGTACTTGTGCTTCTGCATGAATTCCTTGGTGGATTTTGAACAGTGCTTGGGATCATTGTCCTGCTGAAAAATCCAACCCCGGCGTAGCTTCAACTTTGTGACAGATTCTTGAACATTCTTGTCAAGAATCTGCTGATACTGAGAGGAAATCATGTGGCCCTCAACTTTAACAAGGTTTCCAGTCCCTGTGCTAGCCACACAGCCCCATAACATGATGGACCCTCCACCATATTTCACAGTAGGCAATAAGTTCTTCTCATGGATTCAGTGTGTTTTTTTCTCCATGCATACCTCCTCTTGTTCTGACCAAATAACTCCATCTTAGTCTCATCTGACCACAGTATTTTTTTCCAAAATGCTTCTGGCTTGTCCAGATGTGCTTTTTCATACCTCATGCGACTCTTCTTGTGACGAACACTCAGGAAAGGCTTTTTGAGCATCAGCCTTCCAAAGAGCTTTTCCTGGTGCAAAGTGCGCTGGATTGTGAAACGATGAACAACTACACCATCAGTAGCCAGATGTTCTTGTAGTTCTCTGGAGGTGGTCTGTGGCTTGTCTGTGACCATTCTAACCATCCTTCGTCTGTGTCTTTCCAGTATTTTTTTTGGCCTACCACATCTTTCCTTCACAATGACTGTTCTTCTGGCCTTCCATTTCTGCACCACATTTCTGACTGTGGAGATAGACATCCCAAACCTTCTTGATAATTTCTTGTAGCCTTCTCCTAATTCATGATAATGAATTATCTTAGTTTCTTCATCAGTGGAGAGTTGTTTTGATGCCCCCATGTTGCCAAGAGCCTAGGACAAGCACAGCCAGCAATTGCCTCTGTTAAATAGCCTTTTTCATGATTGGTTTTACCTGTCTTTGTAATTGAAGGTCTCACAAGCTAATCAAAGCAGTTTTGGGCTGCAACATGTGAGCTACAAATCCCTAGAGGTCTTGAAATCAATGTGATTAAAAGGGTGCCCAAACTTTTGCACATACCATTTTTTACGTTTTAATTTATTATAATAAAACTTTGTAATGATACTCTAAGAATTTAGGTCTGGAAAACACTCAAATGTCTACATCTCTGTAGGAAATAAAATCTTTTCAGATTATGGAATCTTAGAGGGGTGCCCAAACTTTTTCATACCACTGTATTAAAAACTTAGTCAAAGCATACTTCTTAGACATTCAGCTCTGCTTTATCACAGCAGAGTACACTACAGCATGGCAGCAGCTGGAGTTAGGCATCATGGCAGGGTGTACAATCTCTCCGCTAGCCTTTACAATGGCAATGGAGGTCATTATTAGGGCTTCCAAATGGGTGGTAGGTGGAGAAAAGCTACAGGGAGGGCTTCGCCTCTCCCCAGTTAGGGCCTACATGGACGACATGACAACAACAACGTCAACCACTCCTTGTACTAGAAGATTGCTGGATAAGTTAAATAGCAACCTGCAGTGGGCTAGGATGAAAGTGAAGCCTACTAAATCTAGGATTATTTCCATTGTTAAAGGAAAAGTGGTAGATAAGAATTTTTTTATAAATGATTCCCACAGTGCTGGAGAAGCCAGTGAAGAGTTTGGGAAGATGGTACGATGCAAGTCTTAGTGATAAGGCGCAGTTTGAAGGGTTGAGGCAGGAAATGATTCAAGGCATTTCAAGCATAGACCGGTCAGGGCTACCAGGCAAGCTAAAATTGTGGTGCTGGCAATTTGGTTTACTGCCCCGGCTAATGTGGCCGCTGACGGTGTATGAGGTTGCCCTTTCAAAGGTAGAAAAGCTAGAAAGAATGAGTAATTAATTTATCAGAAAGTGGCTTGGTGTCCCACACTGCTTAAGTAGCACAGCGTTGTATGGGAAAGGCATACTGGAGCTCCCAGTTACCTCCCAGTTAGGAGGAAGTGGAAGGCAAAAGAGGCAGTGCAGCAAGCACAGGCAGCTGTTAAGCATAGAGATATCATAGGCCATGTACAGCAGGGGCATGGAGGCCTAGGACTGTGTGCAGGGAAACCTCTGTGGAGCAAGGCATCAGCAGTAGAAAGGAGAAAGATGATAGTGGAAGAGGTACAGAAGCAAGAGGAAACGGTTAGATGCTCGAAGGCAGTGTCGCAGGCTAAGCAGGGTCAATGGGTGAACTGGGAGAGTGTGGAGAAAAGGAAGGTGAAGTGGAGAGAGCTTTGGAGCATGGAGGCTAGCAGGATTAGATTTATGTTAGGGGCTACTTATGATGTCCTGCCAACTCCCCAGAACCTGAACCAGTGGGTAGGTGAGGATGCTGCCTGTCCACTGTGCACTTGTGTCTGCACGCTTAGTCATATTCTGACAGGTTGTAAGGTTAGTCTCTCCCAAGGACGTTATACCTGGCGTCACAATCAGGTATTGAAATGTTTAGCAGCTGCAATAGAGGAAAATTCAATGGCCGTTAACGGAGAGAATAGATGTATTAAGTTTGTACGGGAGGGAGAAAAGGCTAGAGTAGCAGGCTTCAGGCATAACACGGGACAGCTAAGGGTAGGAGGAGCCTGGGAGATGAGGGCGGACTTAAATAGCCAACTGGTTGTCCCAGGTGAGATAGCTAGCACTCGACTACGGCCAGATCTGCTGTTGTGGTCTGAGCCAGAGAAAGTAGTCTATTTCATAGAGCTGACTGTCCCGTGGGAAGATAGAGTTGAGGAGGCTAATGAGAGAAAAAGAGCTAAGTATGCAGAGTTAGCAGCAGATGCAGCAGTGACTGGTTATGGGTAGGAAGAATGCTCGTTGGGGAGCTAACTAAGGTAAGGATGTAGGCCGCATGTAGGCCGCGGTTGATTTGTTTGTTGTTTCAGCTTGCATCAACGGAGCGAAGCATGGTAGATTTGTTTGTTTGGCTTGTGGTTATTAGTTTCCACATTAGCTGCTGATAGACTTCGAATGGTGAGGAAGAGAGGGTTGTGTAGTGGCGGTGTGGAGGGGGGTGATTCCAGGACGCTGGAAATCACTGTTAAGCCTTCTTGAGGTGTCGTGGGCCTAACTTAACGAAACATCGGTGAAGGGAGGTGCTCACTTGAAAACCCCAATGATATGCTGCATACTGCTGTTGTTCAGATCAGCAGCTTCTAGTTAGTCTAGGTAGAATATAGGTTATTGGTCATATTACATGACTGTAGGCTTGGTAGAGCCTCTTAGTCGAACAGGGCCTCTAAACATTTGTTTGTTTTGCCTGGGATTTCGGCACAAGGGATAGTAACATCTTGTCCTGTGTATTCTAAATGTTCTTCAGGCTGAGCAGTTGTAACCTCTCAGAGAGAAGCTATGAAGCTCTGTCCTCAGTTCTCAGCTCCCAGTCCTCAAGTCTGAGAGAGCTGGACCTGAGTAACAACAACCTGCAGGATTCAGGAGTGAAGCTGCTGTCTGCTGGACTGGAGAGTCCTCACTGTAAACTGGAAACTCTCAGGTTGGTTTTAAGATACTGCACAAAGTGTAAATGAGACAAATACTGAGAATGACCTAATGTTTATCTAGAGAGTAAATGTCCCCATCTAATTTGCATATTGTGACGTCATATTACGGCGGCCATATTGGATAATGTAATTTCCGTGAAATACTTGATATTTTGAGGTGAGAGGTGAACTTATTTCATCAGATTCATCCCCTCCACACATTTGTTATGTTGTCCACACATCAATTGAACAGGGAAAAAGTAAATTGTAAGCCAACAGTCATAAACTACTATTACTACACAACAAAACTCATGCAAACAGTATGCGTTTTTTTGTTTTTTGTTTTATACCCACCACCACCCCTGGAGGTGGAGGACACTTTTTCTTTTCTTTTTTCTTCTCTTTTTCTTGTTTTGTCCTCTTCTTTAATATATATATATATATATACTGTATATATATTATTATTATTATTATTATTATTATTATTATTATTATTATTACTGACATCTGGGTTAGGCTCCAGCAGACCCCCGCGACCCTTGACAGGAATAAGCGGGTTCAGAAGATGAATGAATGAATGAATTATTATGATTATTATGAATATTATTATTGTTGTTGTTGTTATTATTATTATATGATACTAATAATTATAACAAAGAATAGGAGAAAACAAGAAAATAAAAAGTGTCCTCCAATGGAGTGGTGGTAGGTAAAAAACGAAACAAACAAAAAAAGCATACTGTTTGCATGAGTTTTGTGGTGTAGTAATAGTTTGCATGTACGACTGTAAACGAGAACTATTTGATCAACATAGATGGGCCAAGGGTCGTGTGTTCGTGCTTGTGCGGCCTCAAAGACGCACCGTGACCAACAAGCTCACGATTCGGCCGATCGTCATCTCCCAAACTTAGATTTTCCCCTTCAGAATCAGAATCAGCGAATAGGAGCTCAATCACATTGCTACGTGTTAACTTTTTGCTTGCAATTGGCTTTTATTTCGTCTCAGTAACTCCTAAATCCAGCAACAACAGTTCGGCAAAGTAGCTTCGTAGCGCACTGTTTACGCTCCCTCACCCACCAGTTTGCATGGGACTTCTTCAAATTTTTTGCATTGAAGCATGACGTTTTTCTAAGCTATGGTCTTAGTACATGATGTCTGCCAACTAGTGGTGGGGAGTATGAACAACATGTAACACTCTATTCAGAGAAAACAGCCGTTTTGTTGAGTACCGTCGCTTGTCGCAAAATTGCGACTGTGGCGCCTAAAGGGTTAAGATATGGTGCTGTCCATTTCCTGCTTTCTCTTCATCATCTCCATGATGCCACTATCTCTATCTAGAGAGAGATGGAACCATATTTTGATGGTGGAGTCTATTTCTTGGTCTGTGGTCAATTACACCAACAGCAGCTGAAACATACACAAACAAACTACAAATGATTGGAAATTAACACTTACTGTACTACTGTAATGCTATTAAAACTGATCCTGATGATCCTATTCTGGAGACAGATAATTGTTTTCCCTACATCTACTGCTTGGTTTAATTTATGTAAAAAACAATGACTTGTGTTACACAAACTGTGAGTAGTCAGTATCAATATGTAATCAATAGAGTCTTAAGTTTGTTAACACAACATTCAAACTGACTCGGCTTATGGATGTTTACACAAACAATAGTTTTAGTATAAACATGGATTTAGGTTACTTTTTCATTAATTGGATTCCAGAGATCTAGTATGAAGTTATTGTAGATGTGAACCAGAAAGAACTCAGGGTTGGAGACTGTTCCAGATATTGTTCTACCAGGTGATTCAGGTTAGCTAGCATAGGTGCTATCTTGTCCAGATCAAAGACCTGCTCATAAACACAATGAATATTTCACAAACACTATGAATGATGCTGTTAATCTCCAGCAGGTCTGATTACAGTCTATGTATACATGTTATTAATTGAGATCTTAAGGTGAAGATGAAAAAGTAACTGTGAACTTTGCTTACTAATGGAACAGTTTTCAAACATCATGGATCAAAACTATTGATGAGTAGTGTTGATACTACAAGGACACAAAATCAAAAAACATAATATTTAATTACAAATGAGTATGTTTAATTTTTTCAGACTGAGCCGTTGTAACCTCTCAGAGAGAAGCTGTGAAGCTCTGTCCTCCGTTCTCAGCTCCCAGTCCTCCAGTCTGAGAGAGCTGGACCTGAGTGACAACAACCTGCAGGATTCAGGAGTGAAGCTGCTGTCTGCTGGACTGGAGAGTCCTCACTGTAAACTGGAAACTCTCAGGTCAGGATACAGCTGCTTGTTGATCAGTTAAATCCTGATTTAGGTTCATGTTGGTGCAGAAGTTCAACATCTGGAGGATTTTCCTTCTTCTTCTTGAGTTTCTGATATTTTTCTATCTGCAGTCTGGCGTATTGTCTGATCTCAGAGGAAGGCTGTTCTTCTCTGGCCTCAGCTCTGAGCTCCAACCCCTCCCATCTGAGAGAGCTGGACCTGAGCTACAACCATCCAGGAGACAAGGGAGTGAAGCTGCTGTCTGCTGGACTGGAGGATCCACTCTGGAGACTGGACACTCTCAGGTATGGACAGACAACAGGAGCTTGTCCAATATCTAAATTCTTTGGAGTCACAGTAAACCTCAGAGGATGAACCCTCCTCTATCAGCTGGTTTACAGTTTTAGGTTTTAGTGAAATATATCAACAACTGTTGATGGATGGATTGTTGGTGTAAAGTGTAGAGAGAATAATCTTCTGTGACTGTGATTATTCAGAGAATTTTAATATGTCCAAGACTTTGGATTCAACTTTTGTTTCTTTTAAAAGACACTTTCATCTTAAGTATTCTACATTTAAGGCAGAAAGAATGAGCAGATTTATAAACAGTGATAAAATGACATGTTACAAATAAGCTGCTGCTGAAATCCTTTATTGGTTCCTTTATTCTCTGGTAACCTCAAAGATTTATCTAAGGGTTAACTTTCAAATACAGTCTTTATGATATGGACTAAGCACTTTCCATCATTAGAGCCTCTATCTGGAATATGTAAATGAACACAATCAACTGAATGTGGAGGTTAGACTGATCTGTGAACAGTCTGAAAACTGTTTAGTTGTTGATGTGTGAATGTTGGTCAAACTGTTGATGTCAGACAGTGAAACATCAGAGACAGTCTATACTGATGAGTTTCAGTCTGTTTCTGTGTCTCACTGATAAACTGATGAACTCTGCTTCATGTTGAACAGCAGTTAGGACTCATGTTGGATAGAAAATCATTCTGACTGTGTTTCTTCCTCCAGGATGGACCATGGTGGAGAGCAGAGGTTAAAACCTGGTGTCAGGAAGTGTAAGTTTGACTAATGATGATAAAACATCAACGTGTCAGTTTGTGCTGGACTTCTGGTTATGGCGCTGCGCTAGGTGGAAGCGTGACAGAGCTCTCCCGTGTAAAGTTTGGAGAATAACAGTCGGGTAGTCATAAGAAATTGTGTACAGCTTTAGTGAACAGCCACTTCAGTGTCTGAAACCGCATTAACAACTAAAATGTTTAAACCTTCAAAGATGACAAGATGAGATGCCTCCTCTAGCCCGGTGCAGCTTCACAGCTCTCGGGAAGAAGCTGTATCTCAGTCTGTTGGTTGTGGCTTTGATGTTTTTGTACCTTTTCCATGAATGAAGAGGTACAAACAGTCCATGGTCCAGGTGGGTGGGGTCTGTTGTGATGTGTCTGGCCCTCTTCTGGACTCAGGCAGCATACACAGAGTCCAGATCTGGTAGATGACAGCCCATAATCCCCTGTACTGTCCTCAGCACCCGAGCTAAGTCCTTCCTGTTCTGTGCAGCTGCTGTACCACACTGTCACACTGAGACACAGAATGCTTTCTATGGTGGCTCTATAGAAGTTAATGAGCAGCTTTCAAGAGAGTCCACTCCGCTTTAACTTCCTAAGGAACGTTCCTAAAGAAACGTTGTTGAGCCTTCTTCACCAGGTGTGAAGTGTTCACTGCCTCCCCATGTAAGCAGAGAGGAGTGTGTTCAGTCTTTCTGGTCCTCCTGTGGTCTACTATGTCCTCCTTGGTCTTGCTGATGTCCAGGATGAGATTATTCCTGGAGAACCACTGAGTTAGATACTGGGCCGCTCCTCTGTAGTGGGTCTCATCGTTGTTGGATATGAGACCCACCACGGTGGTGTCCTCCACAAACTTCACAACTGTATTTGTGGGGTGGGTGGCTGAGCAGCAGTCAGAGTCAGGGTGGAGAGAGTGAAGAGGGCAGGGCTGAGCACACAACCTTGTGGCGTGCCTGTGTTGAGGATCAGTGGGGCAGATGTGGACACCGCTATCATCACCACCTGGGGTCTGTTGGTGAGGAAATCCCTGATCCAGGAGCAGAGCGATGCTGACAAACCCAGATTATGGAGCTTCAAGACTAACATGTCCTGGAGCACAGTGCTGAAGGCTGAACTGAAGTCCACAAATAGATAGGATAGATAGGCTTTTATTTGTCACATGCACAGTTATACATAGTACAATGCACAGTGAAATGTATTTTTGTACCTGCAGAATATAGGTACTACAGTAAACAGTAGTAATATAAGTGTAATGTACACCTATAGAGAAGTAACACCAACAGAGAAATAAAATATAAAATATAGAATTCAAAAATAAGAGATAAAAGAATAGAAATGTAGACTGAATAAAAATAAAGATATAGACTGGTAAACAGAGGGAGTGAAGTTGTATATTTTATTTATTTATTTATTTATTAACCTTTATTTTACCAGGCAAATTGCTTGAGATAAAAAAATCTCTTTTACGAGCAAGGCCTGGCCAAGAAAGCAGCAACAAGATAATATACACACAAAAAAGTGAGGACGAATATGAGAGAGAGAGAAAAGAGAGAGAGAGAGAGAGAAAGAGAGAGAGAGAGAGAGAAAAAAAAACGAATGACGTCCAGAATTCTACAGTCCGGCAGGGATATGGGGGAAAAAGAAAGAGGGCGGGAGGGCTGTGTGGTACAAGGGGAGGCTGTACCAGGGGATCCTGAAGGAAGAGAGATTATGTTAAATCAGCCAGAGCAGAACAGAACAGAACAATGCACAAGAATACACACTAAAAGAACGCTAATCCAGTGATGCTAAAATACTAAACAGTAAAACAATTACACACTCCATGATTTGCCAATAAAAAACAGTTAAGTCTGGTTTTAAAATCGGAAAGGGAGATGAATGCCTGAAGTTTTAGTGTTGTTTGGAGATTGTTCCAGCCAGAGGGAGCAGAGTACATGAATGCCCTCTTCCCAAACTCAGTACGAGTTCTGGGGACAGAGGCAGATAGAAAGTCCAGAGAGCGCAGTCTGTATGATGAGTTTGATGTGAGAGTGAGGTAGGTGCAGAGGTATGAGGGAAGTAGTCCAATAATTGCTTTATAGATGAAGATGTACCAGTGCAGAAGCCTACGTGCAGACAAAGACAGCCAGCCTACTTTAGCATACAGAGTACAATGATGAGTAAGTGACTTACAGCCGGTAATGTATCTTAAAGCACAATGATAAATGGCATCCAGCATATGCAAAGAAGTAGAGCAGGCATTCATGTACAAAACGTCACCATAATCCAACAAAGGAATAAAAGTAGCTGCAACAAGCCTTTTTTTAGAAACAATAGAAAAACAAGATTCATTTCTGAAATAAAAGCCCAGTCTCACTTTTAGCTTCTTTACCAGGTTTTCAATATGAGGTTTAAAAGACAGATTGTCATCAAGGATGATGCCTAGGTATTTAAAAGTAGAAACAGTCTCAATAAGGGTACCTTGAGAAGTGTATAGAGTAGGACGATAATTAGTTTTGTCTCTAGATTTAGTAAAAATCATCATTTTTGTTTTATCAGCATTAAGCACCAATTTCAAGAACCGGAGTTGGGCTTCTATTTCCTTAAAAGCAGCTTGCAAGTGGTCTACAGCCATCAGCACAGTGCTTCCAAAACAATAAATCACAGTATCGTCGGCATAAAAATGGAAATTTGCATTGTCAACATTTTTCCCCAAATCATTTATATAAATTGTAAAAAGCAGGGGACCGAGCACAGAGCCTTGTGGCACCCCCTTATGGACAGCCAGGGTATCAGAGGAGTAGCCATCAACTTTAACACATTGAGCCCTGTCTGATAGATAGTTAGAAAACCAACTAACAGCAGAATCAGAGAGTCCTATATTAGCTAATCTATGCAGCAAAACATTATGGTCCACAGTATCAAAGGCCTTAGAGAAATCAATAAAAAGGGAAGCACAATGTTGTTTGCTATCCAGGGCCATAAAAATATCATTAACTACTTTCGTAGCAGCAGTGACTGTACTATGTGATTTTCTAAAACCAGATTGATAGCATGATAAAATTTCATTATGTACATGTATTTACAGTAGTAAAGTAGCAGTAAGTATTTAGCAGCTATTTATTTTTTTATTTTTTTATACATGAATAAAGTGCAGTGATATTTAAGTCGGTTAAGGCTCAGAGTTGAGCAGGCGGATGGCGTGAGGATAGAAACTCTTCTTCAGCCTCTCAGTCTTTGCCCTCAGGCATCAGAAAACGCGTGTCCGGGGTGACTGGGCTGTTTCAGGATCTTCTTGGCCTTTAACCTTCAACGTTTGGTGTAAATGTCCTGCAGGTTGGGGGGGGGGGTTCTGATGGTCCGCTCCACTGAACGGACCACCCTCTTGAGAGCCAGGAAGTCCTGCCTGGTACAGTTTCTCATCCAGGTGGTGATGCTCCCACACAAGATGCTCTGGATGGTGCAGGTGTAAAAGTTCCTGAGCACCTTGAGAGGGAGCTTAAAGTCTCTGAGGCGTCTGAGGAGGTAGAGACGCTGTCTGGCCTTCTTCACCATGATGTTCAGATGGTGAGTCCATGACAGGTCCTGTGAGATGGTCACTCCCAGGTATCTGAAGGTGTCCACTCTTTCCACCTCAGAGCCACAGATAATGAGTGGATGTTAGTCCCTCTGCTGTTTCCTGCTGCAGTCCACTATCAGTTCCTTAGTTTTGCTGACGTTCAGCAGGAGGTGGTTCTCCCGGCACTAGTCCTCCAGGTGGGACACCTCCCTCCTGTAGGCTGTCTGGTCGTCGTGGGAGATTAGTCCTACAACAGCGGTGTCGTCAGCAAACTTGATGATGATGATGATGGAGTCTGAAGTGGCCTCTCAGTCGTGTGTGTACAGCGAGTACAGCAGAGGGCTGAGCACACAGCCCTGGGGGGATCCAGTGCTGAGAGTCAGGGGGGCTGAAGTGTGGTGACCCACTCGGACCACCTGTGGTCTGCCGGTCAGGAAGCTGTAGATCCACCTGCACAGGGAGGAATCCAGGCCCAGGTCATGCAGCTTAGCAGCCAGTCTGGAGGGAACTATGGTATTGAATGCTGAGCTGTAGTCAACAAACAGCACTCTCACATAGTTTCCCTTACCAGTGTCTACGTGGGAGAGGGTCTTGTAGAGGAGGAGGTTTATGGCGTCATCTGTGGATCTGTCCGGCCGGTATGCAAACTGTAGTGGATCCAGGGTGGTGGGCAGTGTGGAGGTGATGAATGTCTTGATGAGTCTCTCCAAACATTTCATCACCACAGATGTGAGGGCTATGGGCCTGAAGTCATTGGGGCTGCTGGGGTGTGGTTTCTCTGGGACAGGGACTATTGTGGACTTCTTGAAGCAGGCTGGGATCACACACTGTCTGAGTGAGAGGTTGAATATCACTGTAAACAGAGGAGCCAGCTCATCAGCGCAGGTTCTGAGGTCACGCCCACTAATCCCGTCTGGTCCAGCTGCTTTCCTGATGTTAACACTTTTAAACACCCTCCTCACTTCGTGCTCCGTCACAGTAAGTGTGACCTCCCCTCCGGCTGGGAGCGCAGCAGGCAGTCGGTTTCCGGACTCAAAGCGCGCAAAAAAGGTGTTGAGTTCGTCAGCCAGAGAGCGTCGGCGCTCACCGGTGGGGCGTGTGCTGCTTTGTAGTCCGTGATTGTTCGTAGTCCCTGCCACAGTCCCCTGAAATCAGACTGTCCCATCAGTTTCTCCAGTCTTTGGCCGTAACGGTAGAGCACTGTAAGAGGCCGACTTGTAGTCCTCCATGTTCCCAGAAGCGAGTCCGGAGTTGTAGGCAGCGGTGCGGGAACGCAGAGCGTCGCGGACAGATCGATCCACCCACGGCTTCTGGTTGGGAAAAGTCCTGATGGTTTTCCTCGGCGTGGTATCATCCACAACTTTCCCAATAAATCCCACAACCGTGTCCGTAAACTCCTCGATATCTCCACCCGCACTGCTGTGAAACATGTCCCAGTCAGCTGAATCCAGCGCACCCTGCAGAGCAGCCTCCGTTTGATCTGTCCACAGCGTCACTTCTCTCACAGCAGGGGGTTCCTGCTTCAGCCGTTGTTTGTATTTTGGTATGAGAAAGACAGCGGCGTGATCCGATTTTCCAAACGGGGGGAGAGGTTTCGCTTTGTAGCCTTCTTTGAATGGGGAGTAGCAGTGGTCTAGAGTCCGTACTCCTCTGGTGGGGCAGTCGATGTGTTGAATGAACTCCGGTATCACCTTTTTCAGATTAGCACTGTTAAAGTCTCCTGCTACAATAAGGGCCGCTTCACGATGGTTAGTCTGAAGGGTGGAAATCGCCTCATGTAGCTTGGACAGTGCAGATTCCGTGGCCGCCTGGGGTGGGATGTAGACGGCGCTGATGATGACCGAAGTAAACTCACTGGGCAGGTAGTGGGGACGGCATTTAATGGTTAGGAGCTCCAGGTTAGGCGAGCATGATTGTATGAGAGGGACAACGTTCCTACTGTCACACCAGTTGTTATTGACCATAAGACATACTCCACCTCCCTTTGATTTCCCCGACTCACTCGTTCTGTCCATGCGGTGAACTGTAAGGAACTCTGCAGGTTGAATGGCGAAGTCCGGTACGAGAGCAGTGGTGTGCTCTTCGGCTCAGCCTTTCTCTTACGCCAGCTCTTTTCCCCCGAGGCCGTCTGCGTGACCTGGGGCTCCCGCGTCTTCCATTGTTTGTGTCGGCTCCCTGGCGCAGGATGTCCTGGGGCCACAACGGTCAGAAGAAAATGGTTGTAAAAAAAAGTTTGAGTAGTGTAATCTGATATTTATGAGTGCCTGTCTGTCATAAGTGATATGACACAGGGTAGGTGAGCTGAATAAGTTAAAAATAAAAGCAAAAAGCACTATATACAAAGAAAGTGTCGGAGCAGGTACGACGGCTGCTGACCTCACCGGCGCCATCTTGGAGGCCATCTTGGAGGCTTCCTGACATAGCATCCTGACATAGGTGTTAGGATGCTGCAGGTCAGGTCCGTGTGAAGTGCTAGCGAGACAGAATCCTCTGTAGAACGGTTCTCCCTGTAGGTGAACTGTAGGCTGTCCAGTCCAGCTGGGATGGCATCCTTGATGTATTTTAGGAGAATCCTCTTGAAGTACTTTATGATGATTGGGGTCAGAGCGACGGGAAGGTAATCATTGAGGCAGGTGATGGTGTTTTTTTGGGCACAGGCACAATGATGGAGGACTTCAAGCAGACAGGGACCAAGGAAAGCCGCATGGACTGGTTGAAGATGTCCAGAAAAACTTCTGCCAGTTGGAAGAGTGGCCTGGCATAGCTCCCTCTCTGTTCCATGTGAGTGAGTGTGGAGAGCTGTAGCAATGGTTTCTTCTCTAGACCTGTTTGTCCTGTAAACAAACTGTCAGGGATCAAATGTGGGTGGCAGGCTTGCTGTGATGTGACTCTGACCAGTTTCTGGAAACACTTCATTATGATGGGTGTGAGCTCCACTGGCCGGTAGTCGTTGAGGCTGGTGTTGGTCTTCTTTGGTAAAGGAATGATGGTGGAGGACTTGAGGCAGGGGGGGATCAAGCACTGGGACAGGGACTGGTTGAAAATGCTGGTGAATAGACCAGCCAGCTGGTCAGCACAGTCTCTCAGCAGCCTCCCAGTGACAGCGTCTGGTCCAGCAGCTTTCCTGGGATTCACTGCCTGCAGAGTGTGTCCTGCCTCCTGTGGCTGCACTGTGAGGATGTGGCTGCTGGGGGCTGGTGAATGTGGTCTTTCTGTCTCTGGTGACCCAGCCTCAAAGCAGGTGAAGAAGTGATTTAGCTCCTGGGCCAGTGAGGCGTCACCTTCAGCTGCAGTTAAGTTGCTGGACCTGTAGTTGGTGATGTTTTGGAATCCTTGCTACACCTGCTGTATGTTGTTGCTGCTGAAGTGGTCCTCAGTCTTCCTCTTCTATGTTGTTCTGGCCTCCCTGATGCCTTTTCTCAAGTTGGTTCTGGCAGCCCTGTACTGGGTTTCATCCCCAGACCTAAAGGTGCTGTTCCTCTCCTTCAACAGCCCTCTGACCTCCTTTGTCATCCACGGCTTCTAGAGGATTGAAGCTATTCCATTGGGTTGATGATTGTAAATCTGTCATGAACCTCATCACACGTCACTGGTGTACACCAAGCTGAGCCACCTGCTCTGTTCCCTAAAATCCTCAGATGGATCCTCTTCTTCTATCTGTCCCTGAGCCTATGCTCTTTGTTATTTATGTTGGTAGGTTTGTTTGTTTGGGTCGTGGTTCATAAAGGACTAGGCTAATGATTGAAATATTAGTTGCTGATATGGTGAGATAAATGGGGTTGTGCAGTGTCAGCGTGTCATGGGCCTAACTTAAAACAAAAACAGCTCAGGTTTGTTGCTCCGGTTGAAGCTCGGTCAGAGCGGAGATTCATCTGTGGTGTGTGGGCAACACAAACACGATGGCGAGCCAGAGCCAGTGACCTTTGTTTCTCATCATCCTCATCTTCATCGTGCCAGTAATGGGTTGAGGGGACATAATGTTTTGGCTCTCTGTAATGGGTTGAGGGGTCCCAATGTTTTGGCACTCTGTAATGGGTTGAGGGGTCCTAATGTTTTGGCACTTTGTAATGGGTTGAGGGGTCCTAATGTTTTGGCATTTTGTAATGGGTTGAGGGGTCCTAATTTTTTGGGCACTGTAATGGGTTGAGGGGTCCTAATGTTTAGGCACTTTGTAATGGGTTGAGGGGTCCTAATGTTTTGGCATTTTGTAATGGGTTGAGGGGTCCTAATTTTTTGGGCTCTCTGTAATGGGTTGAGGGGTCATAATGTTTTGGCTCTCTGTAATGGTTGAGGGGTCCTAATGTTTTGGCTCCTCTTCTGCTGCCTGTGTCAGCCTGTGTCAGCTCGTTAGGGTCCGGTTGTCATGGCTACCAGGGCCAGCTGCTGCTGAAGTCTCCTTCTGCCTCTCACCTCTGCCTGAGTCAGAGGGAGGTCCAACAAAACTGGACCCTAGGTTTAGTGGTCCCAACTAATGCTCATAAATCAAAAACTACAAGTCATAACGGGAAAACCAACACATCCTGGGTGTCAGCCGCTTGTCCTCAACGATTATGTGTATTTCCATGCACGTACTGTGAAAACTGTGGCCTCAGTCGATTGAGAAAGGCGTTTTTATGTATTATCTCTGTACCTCAAAAACTGTGGCCACACCATAAGAATGAAACGTTTTTTGTTTTTTGTTTTAAATTTGAAGAAACTTTGAATTTAGAGTGAGAGTTTGAGTGCGGTCATATCGAAACGCCGTTTTCAGGAAAGTAAAGCCACACTTCCCGTGCCGTGTACGAACTTCCAATGATTTTTCTACTGCAAAGCACAGCCGAGTAATCGCTCAGTAAAGCACAGCTGGACATTTTGTAATTTTGCCCATTTTTCCGGCCTTCTCCATTCATTTCAAAACGCCTGATTATTTGCCCGATTGTTCTCGACATGCGCCTGATAAAGGATTATGGCTCCTAGGGGTCCTAATGTTTTGGCAGTCTGTGTGATCCACTGAGAACATATCTTCTAGCACAAAGTATCATCATTCAACTTTCTATTAATGAATAACAGATCAGTGAGGAAAGAAAGATGTGTCAGATGATAAACTGCAGCTGTGTTGTGTCTTTTTCTCTCCATCAGATTTCTGTCAACTTGAAGTGGACACAAACTCAGTCAACAGAAACCTCAAACTGTCTGACAACAACAGGAAGGTGACACATGTGAAGGAGGAGCAGCCATATCCTGATCATCCAGACAGATTTGATTACTGGAATCAGCTGCTGTGTAGAAATGTTCTGACTGATCGCTGTTACTGGGAGGTTGAGTGGAGTGGAAACGTTTATATATCAGTGAGTTACAGAGGAATCAGTAGGAGAGGAAACATGAAGGACTGCTTGTTTGGAAATAATGATCAGTCCTGGAGTCTGTACTGCTCTGATCGTGATGGTTACTATGTCAGTCACAATAACAGATCAACATTAATCTCCTCCCCCTCTGTCTATAACAAAGTATCAGTCTATGTGAACTGTCCTGCTGGAACTCTGTCCTTCTACAGAGTCTCCTCTGACAAACTGATCCACCTCTACACCTTCAACACCACATTCACTCAACCTCTCTATGCTGGATTTGGATTCTTGTTATATGGTTCCTCAGTGTCTCTGTGTTCTCTGTAGGAAGGAGAGTCTTTGAAGTGACAGCAGCTTCAACTCTGATCTTTAAATGTTGATGGTGGATGATGTTTCTCTTTGGTTTCCAGTTGAATGACTGATTGTGATTTGATCAGGTCAGAATATGTTTGGTCTTAGAAGTAGTGAAATGATCTCCTAACCACTGAACTCCTGGAAGAACTGGACTGACTTTGATGATGACTTCTATCTGGATAATCCTGGACACATGAACATCAAACTACTTCTTCTTCTTCTTCTCTTGTGTTTAACAGCAGATGCATGATGGGAAGGGTTAGGTCATCATTTTTATAATTCCTATATTTATCCTAAATAACTCCCATTTAACATCCATTTTAATGAACAGGTTTTAAGGGTAAATGTGGTATTTTAAAACATCTTTTTAATAGTTTTAGTATTATTTAGTATTTTCTGCACATGCTCAGTTCCAATGATGGGCAAGCTACTTGATATGTGTAGTGAGCTAAGCTACCACCAATACACAAGAAAATAAATACACATCAGAGCACATTTTTAGCTCTAGTTACACATGAATGCCTTTTGAAATGTAAATAAAATAAAGTAAGTAAAAATTATAGCAATGAGCCTGAATAGGACAAAAATAGGAGTTTACAAATGAACATTGTATTTTCATTACAAATGAACATTGTAATTGTATTTTCCTAAGACCTGTTATTTAACTGTAATTTAACTTAATTGCTATATTTCAGCCAGAATGCCCTCTGAAATGATAAATAAAATACAGTAAGTCAATAAAAAACATGATAGCGATGAGCTGTGTGTTTGAACGTGTGTTCTTGTGTTTGTGTTCCAGGTCGTTGACGTCGACAGGAACCTTTTCTTTGGGTTGCACAGAAGGCATCTGAAAATATCTTTCTTTTCCCTGGTCTCCACTAAAGTGACATACTCTTGAAGGTATGGCCACGGTGGATGCTCATGCTCTTCCACGGATCTTTCAAACAGCACTTTATTTCCAGTTTGTGTAGAACAAACAAACAGTTGTATGATCAATAAGTCAGGTTAGAAATGGTGCAGTCATTCATTCTCCGTTGATCATCCTACACAGCAGCTCCTTATGAGCCCTCTGCTGTTTAAACTCATCTATGTTTCCTGTGACTCTGTGGAAGCCAAACTCCAGCCTCAGTCTGGTCTTCACGCTGGACTTCCACAGGGTCACAGGGTCAACACTCGGCCCACCCTGCACTCTGTCTCTACCAGTCACATAAATGGACATTTTGGCTTCTCCAATTAAAAAGTTCAGGAGCTGGCACTTTGCTTTTTCTGTTCTTTTAAAGACAACTCCACAAATAAATAGAGATTAAAAACACGGGTTAAAACATTAAACATCTCTGCCAATCTCCTGCACTCAGTAAAAACATGGAGACCACATGGGCACTCATTTACAGCACTAACATTAAGAACAGATAAAAAGGCCTTGGTTGCTATGGCACCATGTAAAATCCTCCACTGGAGATCTCTGCTTCTCTTTCTTAGAGGAGCTTTATATAAAGTTCTCCACTGTGGGCTCAGCCCCCCCAGCCTCTCAGTCCACACACTCTCTGCTCTGTCGTTCAGACACCTTTTATTGATGGTTTTAACACAGTTAGTGTACAGAGTCTTCTTGTCGGCCTTCTGCAGGCTCAGATTTTTCTCTTCACTATGTTTTAGAAGAGGCCCGCTGAGTTCTGTGAACCCGGGGCACAGGTGGATCTCTGGGTACGGGTCTGAGGGGTCGGGCTCAGCTTCTCCTCTGCTGTATTTGAGGAGGAGGACTCTCTCCTTCTCCGTCAGCCTCTTCCTCCAGAGCTCCAGGATCCTCTGTGTCCCAGCACGGAGCTCAGAGCCTGGCTTTCCGTCAGCGCCGGTCCTGCTGCATCTACCAGCTGACTCAGGCAGACAGCGCCCCCATCAGCCCAGGCACGGTGCTGCAGGACACGGACAGATTATGGGCTCCTTCAACAACCAGCACAGAGAGTCACTCTCTATACAGCTGGCTATGTCTCTCCACACCAGATCCTCAGGTCCAGTCAGGTATCTTTGGATAAACTGGAGCCTGAAGGTGGCTGTCCTACTAGCCAAGTGGACCAGGCCCTGCCCCCCCTCATCTCTGGATAAAAACAACACTGACTGAGGTATCCAATGTAATTTATCCCAGAAGAAGTTAACCATCTTAGCCTGGATCTGGGCAATGAGACTTGATGGAGGGTCCAGACAGGCTAAGCGTTGCCAACATCTCGAATGAGGTAGATATTATCTACCATAGACCTTCTGGGCACACAGTACGTCTGGTCCCGGTGGAGGATCTGGTCCATGGCTCCTCTCAGCCTGCTGGCGAAGGCTTTGGACATTATTTTATAGTCCGTGCAGAGGAGAGAGACAGGACGCCAGTTTCTGATCTCCTGCAGGTTGCCTTTCTTGGGCAGGAGGGTGAGGACGGCTCTCTGGCATGGCTGGGGAAGTGATCCAGACGACAAACTCTCATTAAAAACATCCAGGATGTCTTGAGCCACGATGTCCCAGAAAGCCTTGTAGAACTCAAGCGTGAGGCAGTCGATGCCCGGAGCCTTTGGCCCCTGCATGCTCTGCAGAGCTGTGTGCAGCTCCTCCACCGTCAGAGGGCTGTCCAGCTGTGAGTTGGTCTCTGTGGATACCTGAGGAAGTCCAGTACACATCTCCATCAGTTCTTCATTCTCTTTATATTCATTTTTGAAAAGAGATGCGTAAAACTCCACAGCTCTTCTCCTGATCAAACCTGGCTCTGACAGCTCTTCTCCTGTCTCAGAGAGCAGACAGTGAATCTGTCTCTTCTGTCCTTGTCTCTTTTCTAGTCCAAAAAAATAGGCTGATGGAGCGTCCATCTCCCTGATGTTCTGGACCCGGGACCGGACCAGCGCTCCCTGTACTTTGGTGTCCAGCAGGTTGGCTAAAGCCATCTTTTTAGTCTTGAGGATTTCAATATATCCTCCATTTCCTGTAGACTCACTTACTTTCTGTAGGTCTACAACATCAGTCTCCAGATCTCTAACAGATCTGGTGATGTCACGTGTGACATTGAGCGTGTGCTGCTGACACAAGAGTTTAATCTGGACTTTTCCATGGTCCCACCACTGCCTCAGACTGGCAAACTCATGTTTGTTCTGTCTGAAATCATTCCAAAAGAAACTAAAAGCTTCCCTGAAAGACTTGTCAACAGTTAAAACAGAGTTAAAATGCCAATAGAAGCTTTTTGGTGAAATGTTTCTGATGAAAACGCTTCATAAAACCAATGAATATTCAGTGAAACCAACTGGTAAAATCTTACACATTTTAAAAACACCAAATCTGAGCTTCAAACCATAAAAACGATCCAGTCTGGCCGAGGAGATCCTGTTTTCTCTAGCGTGGGACCATGTGTACTGTCTGCAGCCTGTGTGCATCCTTCTCCATACGTCCACCAGGTCATAGGAGGAGACCAGCTGCCTCAAGGCATGCTGGGATGCTGGATGAGGCTCTGCATGATTACCATCTAAAAACTCAGTGTTCTCAGTAAAATCTCCAGCCATGAATAAATAATCCTCTGAGCTGCAGCTATTTAAGACATTATTCACCTTTTCAAAGAAGTGTTTCCTCTCTGTCCCGTTATTAGGAGCATAGATGTTGATAAAAACCACATGTTCAAAACAAGCTGTGACTAAGAGACACCTCCCCTCCACAACATGTCTGACCTCCACAGAGTTTGGAGTGAAGCCTGCAGAGAACAGGAAGCCCACTCCTCCACTGAGGCTGCTTCCTCGTCCCATTCTCTGCTCCAGTCTGTCTCATTCTCATCGTCGCTGTGTGTTTCTTGGAGAAATAAAACATCAATGTGTTTCATTCTGCTCATCTCAAACACTACAGCTCTTTTCCCAGCTTCTCTGGCTCCATTTATATTTAAACTGCTGACTTTAAAAACATCCATAATGATAAAATTATTAAGAACAAGAGTAAAAACAATCAATAAAATAAATAGAAATAGAATCTCTACCTGCAGCATCATTATGAAACTATTCGTTTAGTGACTTTAACCATCAGTTTGTTTCATCTAAGAAGTTCTTGTTCAGTCATGTCAGACTCTGCTCTGTGCATAGCAGCGTATCTGAGTTCTAGAAGTCCTGTCTGTCTGCAAAGTGCTGCTCTAAAACCACATTTCTCATTCCTTTGCTCTGATTTTGTGAGCAGGATACACCTGATCAGCAACCTGTTGAGTGTGAGACAGGTCACTGATATCTGAGCCATCCCTCACTGTCACTGTTGTCAGACAGAGCTGCAGCACTCAGTGCACCTGACAGACGTCCAGTCTTTCCACCGTCCTCCACAGTCACCACCTTTCTCCTCTTCCAGCGCTGTTTGAGGGGAGCAGACTCCCACCCAGCCTCACAGGTCTCCATCACCTCAGCTTCAGCTGCTGCTCCTCCCTCACTCACTTCACCTGTTATCTCACCTGCCTTTCTCTCCTGATGACCTGTTGCTTTACCTGCTTTACCCACCTCACCTACAGCCTCACCAACCACGGTTCGGACGGGCCCTGATTAAATGTCCCCCGTCACCACATCCTAAACATTTAATAGAATCATCCACTGGGACTCTGAGCCTGTAGTCAAACTCTTCATCTTTGTTATTGAGGATGATGAAGAGTTGTCTCAGCAGAGGAGACTTACAGCCTGATAACACCTTCCTTATAGGTGACACTACCTTACCATGTCTTGATAGCTCTTTGATCAAGAACTCATCACTGATAAAAGGTGGGACGTTTGACAGAGTTATGTTTGTCTCTGGTTGTGTCAGCGGCTCAAACATGCCGTTCACCGTGATACCTGTCTCCACCTTCTCCAGGAACAGGACTGTTCATCTGAGCAGCAGATCTCACAGAGACAGAGACAGAGATACAGAGACAGATGGAGACAGAGACAGAGAGACAGAGACAGAGAGACAGAGACAGATGGAGACAGAGACAGAGGGTAGACATAGACAGTGTGTCTCTCTGTCTCTGTCTCGCTCAGCGAGCGGCCAAGGTCAACCCCAGAGGCGGAGGCGGCTGACTCCCCCGTCCGGAGCGATGATGAGACGGACGTGGCTGACGGGACGACTCAGCTTCAGCTCTGCTTGACCGTAGTGATGACGGTGATGAGGACGCAGCTGCAGCAGAGACAAAGACGACGGTGACCAAGATGAGTTCATGAAAGATATGTGAGAGGTGAAACACTCACCTTCTGAGGGGGGAGGAGGACCTCCCATTTCCCACAATTCCACCTGGTCCTGATGCACTCGGCCTCCTCCTCAGGGGTCAGCGTGCACGCCTCCATCCTGCAGGAGTCCGGGGAAGTTACCTGGACGCAAGAACAAAGAAAAGCTGAGTTTGATTTCAGAGGAAATGAAACTCCACCTTCATGACGCGTCTCCACCTTTGAAGTGGTTGGTGTCCACTTCAATGTCACGGATCAGTCCGGCTTGACCGAGACGAAACACGGCCCACTCCCAGCCCGGGACCTGCAGGATGCCCCGCTGGTCTGCCTGCAAGACAACAGCCAGGGAGGCATTTAACACAGCGTGGACCAAAGACAGGAGGACAGAGAGGACACTGGGTGGAGTCAAGAGTGTGACGTGTTTTAGACAGTCTGAGGACGTCTGGAGACATTTATGAAAGTGAGGACGTTTATTAAAGTTGTTTCTGGCTCATTTTCTCCTTCTTGTCAAAGTGTTGTTACTTCCTGTTTAAGGGACTCAAACTTCCTTCTACTGTCTGCGTTCAGACCTTCAGTTCTTTGGCTCGGTCCAGTCTACCCAAAGAACTGAATCTGGGAAACAAAAATTGTCTAAACAACTGGAAATGAACGCTGATGTCTGCACGGAAAAAGTTAGGCGAACAACTGTTTTGTCTCCCATCATTCCACTCACCCATGACCTGCCCATCAGACAAAAACCCGACCACTGTTTCCCAGTACAACTACAGGAAATGATGCAACATATTGAAGTAATATAACCACATCTCCATTTGCCGCTCCAGTAGTCCTAGGTCCCAAAAAGAATCATTACAAGTCATGATTTTGTGTTGACTTCATGCATGCAGGTTAAATGCATCAACTCAGACTGATGCCTATCCGATGCCAAACATTCAGGAGATTCTGGAATCACTGGCTGGATCCTCGGTCTTCACCACCATTGACTTTAACAGAGGTTACTGGCAGGTGCCAAAGGACAAAGGAAGCAAAGAATAAACAGCTTTCATTTGTCCCCTTGGCCTATTTCAGTTGGAGGTGATGCCCTTCAGTCACAAAAATGCCAGTTCTTCAGAACCTCCCTCACGTTCTTTGGTCATGTGGCCTCGGTGAATGGTGTTCACATTGATGAGGAGAAGACTGAGCTGTGCAAGCCTTTCCCATTCCAAGGAATCCTAAAAAGGTTTTTGGTGATGGCAGGCTGGTACCATCGATTCGTACCAAGCTTCTCACAAGCAGCCGACCCCCTCACTGCTCTCAAGAGAAAAGGTTCCAAATACCTTTGGATGTTCACTGTCACCGATCATTCATCTCTGATCTGGGTTTTCAAAACTAAAAAACGGAGCACTTGGCTAATCCAGTGGGCACTGAGACTGCAGGAATTCACATCCACAGTTGAGTATAGAAAAAGGGAAGTACAACATTGTTCCTGACGCCCTGTCCAGAGCTCCCATGGACTGCCACTGTGCCACCGTACAACCAGCAAGAAATGTCTGAGGAAGCTCTTCAAATATCTGATGAGGACGTCTGGAAAGCTCAGCAGGCTGATACAGACATCTGGAAACTATGAATCCATACTTGCCTGCAGTGATCAACCCATCAACTCTGACACAAAGTTTACAGTCTTGGAGGACAAAGTGAACAGGATTGTGCAGCTTCCTCATAAAACTCTATCAAGTATACATTCCATCATCTCTTGGGGATCAGCTCCTCCATCTTTTCCAGGACCATCCCCTAGCAGGTCACCTAGGGAGATACAAAACCTGAGACTGCAAGCACTGGCAAAATGTCACAGTACAGAATGTTTTTATGCTCACGCAGCCTTCGTACATGAGGCCTCAGGACTGAGGACCAGAGTGAAATAATGTAGGTCTGTGTGAATATGATCCAAACTCCTGCTGCTCCACTACATCTATTAGATGATCAGTTGTCTCCATCTAGTGGACAGACAGTAGAACTGCACCATCTGCTTTGAGATACAGTGATTGTAACTCAGGTTAGACTGGTTTTAACGTCACTCTGATGTGTTTTTAGATCAAATCCAGGACTGACGAGGGACAGTGAGCAGCTTCTTCTCAACACATGAAGGTGGAAAGTGTCTGAAAGTCGACCTGAAGTGATTCAACAGGTGAGAATCTGGAAATGTCTCATTAACTGGATCACTGTGATTCTATTCAGTTTGATCACTGAACTGTAGAAGTCTTTCTTGATCCTGATTGGCTGTTTCAGTTCCTTTAAATGCTGTAGAATACATATGTGGGTTAAAGTACAGTGGTTGTAGAACGATTTCATGTGTCTCTGTTAGTGGTTATGAGATGAAACCAACAGCAGTTTGACTGTAATCTGATCTGAGTCATCAGAGTCTGAACTGCTCTGACAGCTTTGATCAACTTGACTGAGTTTATTTTTAACTCTTTCAACACTGGATAACTCTTGGTTTCTCTAAAGCAGTTCATGTGTTCAGTCAATGGTTGTAAAGGAACTTTGTGGCCCCTTAGGGCCCCTCAGTCATCAGGGGCCCACAAAGGAATACAGACAGCAGCCTATAGTCAGTCTGGTGGTTCTTGATGGATCCATTCATTCTCCTCCCTTTGCACCGAGGTGTTAGTCTTGATGATGTGGTTGAGCGTCCGCTGGTGACACTGGTCTTCAGGACAGCTGTGTCTCATTGGAGCTTGGTATGCTGCTGTCAGAGGAGGGCGCTGTTTCAGCCCTTCCTCTCTGCTGCTCTTAGGTCACTATGTTCTTCTCTTTCTGGTCTTCAGCCAGTTGTCAAAGTGAACATCAGGGTGGGGGTCTAAAACCAGCTCCTACATCTTTGAGTGAACTGATGGGTGAACTCTTTTCAGTTTATTGATGGATCAGCTGACAAAACATTCAGTTCACTTCCTGTAAAATGTGACTCACAAGAATAAAGGCCTGCTCTTCATTTTATTTTGAAGTTTATTTTGGAGTCCTTTAAAAGTCACATGATGCTGTGTTGGTTCAGTGATTCATTACTGATCTTCTGGTCGTCGTCTTTTTTTCTGTTTCACTGTATTAAATAAAAAAAAATAAAAAAAGAAAGAAAGAAAGTCTTGAGAGGAAGTTGAGTGTTTTTTCGTGATTTTTCATCGTTTTGTAAGTAAACACTTTTTCCACCAATCAGATGGCGGCTCTGGCTGAAGAGAGGGAGGAGCCTGTGATTCTGGAGTTATCGGTTATTGAGTAGCTTCATGTCTGAGGCTTTTATTTTGGTATTTCCTGATATTTTGAGGCTTTTAATTTGGAATCTTTTTTTTTTTTGTTTGTTTACATCCACTGCTTCATCGTTGTTCATGAAGAGAATAAACCTTAAATGAATAAAACTCTTCTTGCTCTTCATTAGTCTGGAATTGATGCATCAGACAGAAACCTGATGGTGTTGATGATGTCGTGTAGATGAAGAGGGAGGAGCAATGAAAGTGAAAGTGTTCAGTCTGTTTGTTCAGACTCCATGTTGAGACGACGGAGCAGAAAGAAGAGAAGTGAGCCTGAAGCAGAGTGAGTGATAACACAACTTTATGATCATTTACTGTCTGTCAGTTTGCTCTTTATGATCATTTACTGTCTGTCAGTTTGCTCTTTATGGAACGTGGAGGGAAGAAGAATCAGACATGAACATGGTTCATTATTGATGTGATCATGTTGACGTATGAGGAGCTGTGTGTGGTTCACTTCCTGTTTAATCACCAGCGTCTTTAGTTCCTTTTATTACCAGCTTACGGTGCATACGGAAATGTTCAGGGTTGAGTTTAATTCTGAGTTTCGTGCAGGTCTCTAAATAACTAATGTCAGGGTGGAGATCTAGAAATAACTTAAGGTGTGAAGACAAAGTCATGACGCACACACCTGAAGGTTGGTCACATGAGATCAGGTCTGAACAGGCTCAGCCATGCCCACAGCTCCACCTCCCTGAATCAGGAATGAAGCTGTTGTTCTGATCGACTGCTTCAAGCCTCTTGGACGATGAACTGAACTTTGAACCAGTCACCACAGAAGCTGTCTCCCACACATTCACTGTATCTGGAAAGTCTTCTCAGAGCTTCACTGTGTCTCAGGTCGTTATGTTACAGCCTGATCTCAAAGTGGATCAAAGTCATTTTTTCCCCTCAAATTCTACAAACAACATCCCATAATAGTAACATCAAAAACGTTTTGGAATTTTTTTTTACAAATTTATTAAAAATAAAAACCTAATAAATCACATGTACAGAGTCTTTGCTCAGTACTTGATTGTGCTGAAGAAAAAACGATCCAAGTCTAGTTCAAAGTTTGCTGAAGTGGTGCAAGTTTATTGGAGTTCTAGGTCATGGTGAGCCTACTGATACAGAGTAGGTCTGAGACCAGAGACTGACCCTGAATGCAGGCCCAGAGCCCAGATATAGCCTGTCCCCAGGTCTGGTTGCAGACAGTTCCTGAATAGATCGTATAGTGGATGTATACTGGTCAGTCGAGGGCCACTTTACACAGGAGGGTGAACTCAGGAGGGGGCAGAGGTGGCTCCTAGACATGGTGATAAGTACTGAGAGTCTGTGAAGGTTCTCAGTCCTTTAGATCATGGTATCAATTAAAGAACAAGCTGGAACAAAGACATCTGGACTTGTTCCAAGTCTCCAAGTCCAATGTGACCTACAGGTGGACTCCAGCCACAGATGTTCCTGATAAAAACCTAAAGTCTCCAGCAGACATTTAGAGCTGAAGGACTTGGAGGACACGTCTTCTACAAACACAACATGTCCACATGAGTTTGTCTCAGCTTGTTCTTTCATTGACCCATGAGCTGAAGGACTGAGAACCTTCACAGACTCACAGTAACACACACTTTGGATTCCTTCTATTTCCTCTTTTATTTTCTAATCTCTTCTGTCTTTCCATTGACGTTAGTTTTCCTTCCTGTCTTTGTCTTTTCCTGTCTCTGTGATTGTCCTCACCTGTCTTCCCTTGTGTTCCCTCATTCCTTCCTCCTGGCTGCTCTCTGACTGTGTTTCCTGGATGTTGTCTGTCTTGGTCTGTTGTTCTGTTTGGACTCTACCTGCTCATAATGTCTCCTTTGTATTTCTTCTTTGAATGAATGACCTGTTCATCACTGTGGCACCTTTCTGATCTTTTTAGTAAGTCCAGGTCCAGAGTTCAGACATTTTCTTGGCGCTATATATTTTTATAGCTGCTGTATCTGATCATGTGCAGGTAGCAGCTGACTCACCTTCCCTCCAAGCGTCTCACAGACCAGATCATTAAACTGCAGGAAGTCCAGCTGTGCTGCCTCCTCTCCCGACGTCGTCCTCTCTGCCATGCTGAGCTTTTCCTGGAGTTTCTACTGAAGACGGAGAAGAAGTCGCTGGTTGAGCTGAAGCCTGAAACCAGAGGTGATTCCGACCTGGAGGTCAAAGTTCATCCACTGAGCAGCTGTTTGTTCACACTGTGTGTGTCTTCATGTGTCTGTGGGAGAAGATTAGTTTTAGTAAAGAATTCAAGTTGTGTCTTTAAATATTCATCTGTATCTTTAAATCCTAATGAAAATCATTGACTTTGTGCCAAACAAGTCCAAAGGTTGATCTCTACGTCTACAATCAGATTAATGATTGAAAGGTAACAAGGAGGAGTCAGGAAACGCTCTCTGATCCTTTCTGCTTTATTTCCTCTTCAGGTTCAACTGGTTTTAACGTCACTCTGAAGTTCTGAGGAAGTGACGGCGTCCTCACAGAGAGAAAGAGCAGCTTCTTCTCAACACATGAAGGTGGAAAGTGTCTGAAAGTCGACCTGAAGTGAGTTCAACAGGTGAGAATCCTACCAGAGAAATCTGGAAATGTCTCATTAACTGGATCACTCTCTTTATTGTTCATTATTATCAGGTTGATTCAAACATCTCTTTAAAAATGCTGCAGCCAGAGCATTGACAGGAATCAGAGAGTTTCAGCTTCTCTTCAGTGGATCTCTGTAAAATCCAGACTTTAAATCCTCCTCCTTCCATCCGAGCTCCTTTAAGGCTCCATCTGATCTCAGAGTCTCATGAAACATGCATCATCTTGTTCTCTACTTTTTATCATATTGATGCTAAACCACATATTTGTGTGACAGATGGATTTATCATCTTGTTCCTCCTCTTCTCTCTCTTTTTCTGTCTCTACTCATCTGGTTCCTCCATATGAGCTGCTTCTGGTTCTGGTTCTGTTCAAGGTTCCTTCCTCTTAAAGCCAAGTTGTTTTCTTCTCACCGTCACATTTTCAGGCTGGGTTCTTTAAAGAGTCTGGAGACAAAGAGTTTCTAACAGATGAATGAATCATCATGGATCATACCAATGATCAACTTGACAGCTCACTGTTGTTTTTAACATACAGTAGGTCAGTGTTATGATGTGGACAACTGGAAGGAAAGAACCCAGACGCTAGAGTCAAGAGTTCAGGCTCAAGGACAGGACTTTAATGAAAACAAAAGTCCAGCAGAGTTCCATATAGACAAAAAGATCAGGAGGAGCTGGCTGGTGAGAAAGGCTGGAGCGTGGGCTGCACCTGGAGCAAACAAAGAAAAGCAGCTTATTCAGACTGGACACCAAGGAAATAGACTAAATGACAACAGCTGCTTCTAGAGTAACTACCACGGAGGTAAACTGAAGAACTGGACACGAGTGGGACAGTGGGACGTCCTTCAGTAGGGTTCAGCTTGACTGGATGATGAGAAGCAGGTGAGATGTCAGCCCCGCCCCAGAATAACGACCAGCAGCTCAACTCCAAACACCTGAGGCAAAAAAAGAAACCAAACAAAGACAAAAGCAAACCAATAGAGGGCGACAAGTCACCTCTGAACAGTCAGACTGTTTTCTCTCACATAGGTCAGACAAACAAACAACTTCATTTATGTCATTGCAACACTTTCCTCTCTGGATCACTTGTGGATTATTCACATAAAGAACCATGTGAAGTTGTTTCTACTTCAGCTCTGTTAAAACATTAAAGGAATAAACTCAATATTTTGACTGTCACACATTTGAGGTCATGTTCACCACTTTGGGATGAAACGTCATCTTGAGTTTTTAGATTCTGAGGTTATTGCACCAAATCTAAGGACTATAATAAATATATTGTTGATTCCAGACTTGGAACACAATTTAAAATCTAACCCTGTGTTGAGTAGATGAGATCCTTTCTAACGTACCATTCACTCAGAACAGTTTTTAAGGACCATGTCAGACTGTTAAAGTCTTTGTCTTGTCTTTGTCTCCTGTGTCCAGTTGAGTCCATGGAGACTGATCAGTCTAAGAGTCCACCTGTTGACTTGAAACATGGACAGAAGTCAGCTGATCAGAGGTAAGAAAACTGAAGGTACATAAAGTATCAAAGACATTTTAGCATCAGGTCTGAACTGAGACCACAGTGCACTCAACACTACAACCAGAATAATACCTTATAGTACTATCTGGTGTTGATCTGACTGGAAGTCTTAATGTGTCCTTCATCTGGACATCACCTTCATCCATTCATCCATTGTTGTCCACTCATGAGACAAAAGCTAATGAAGGTATTCCATGGTAATATCTCTGGTTATAAAGTAAACCCTTTAAATCTTCACTAATGTTGCTCAATGAGAAAGAAAGACAAGATATAAATGATATGTTTCAAGATCTACGTCTAATTTCACATATTTGGATGTTAAAACTTAAATTAGAGGAAATAGCAGCAATAATTTATGGACTCACCAAAGAGTCTGTGTATGAATCTATAGACAGATGGAAGCCCTTACATATATTTACGTATGGTAGGGAGATAAATATCTGGCTATGGTCTAATGACACCAGCAGAACCACATTATCTACAAAGACCCCACTGATAGGTCTGCTCCAGTTGACCCCAACTATATCTAATCAGTATCGCTCCACCTCCTGCAACAGCTCGGGTTCCTTCACCTCCAGATAGGTGACGTTCCATGAGACTAGAACTTCTTTTGATTCCTGAAGTCAGAACTTCCATGTCCCAGACTTTGCCTGTTGTCCAGCCCACACTGCACCCGACCCCCAGGTGTTTTCCTGCAGGTGGTGGATCCACAGGAAGAAGGCTCCATGTTGTTTAGTAATACCCATACAAGTCAGACCACTCCTCTCTGCACTGAACAACAACTTTGTTTGGGTTTTCATTTAGACCAAGGACTCGTCCACATATCTGAACCAGGAGTTGTTCCTTTGAAGGAGCTCAATGATCTGCTTTCCATCCTCTCTGTGGATAGAAAGGCCTCAATGCTGTAGAAAATGTTGTCTTCTTCTTGGAGAGATTTCTAAATTTAATTTAATTTAAATAAATGAATCAAAGATGAGTCTTGATGACATATTATATCCTGTGTTTACCCAGTACAGTTAATCCACGTTCTGTTTTAACAGGATCCATCAACGAAGACGAGAACCCTCTGGAACCACATCTGTGTCCATGAAGAGTGACCGGTCTATGGATAAACCTATTACCTTCAAACATGGACAGAAATCAGCTGATTCAAGGTATGAAAACAACAAAAAACGGTATCTGACAGTTATAAAAGCCAGAATGGATAGATTAGAAAGTGTATTAATCTGCATTTTATTTTAACAGGATCCATCAGCAAAGACCAGATCCCTCTGGAACCACATCTGTGTCCATGAAGAGTGACCGGTCTATGGATAAACCTATTACCTTCAAACATGGACAGAAATCAGCTGATTCAAGGTATGAAAACAACAAAAAACGGTATCTGACAGTTATAAAAGCCAGAATGGATAGATTAGAAAGTGTATTAATCTGCATTTTATTTTAACAGGATCCATCAGCAAAGACCAGATCCCTCTGGAATCACATCTGTGTCCATGAAGAGTGACTGGTCTATGGATAAACGTATTGACTTCAAAGATGAACATCAGTCTGCTGATCCAGGGTCAGAATGAACACAGATCTATTAATCATTATTCAGTTCTGTTCATTAGACTGTCATGTTTTAGTCCAGAGTTTATCTGTCATTTAGTTTCCTCTGTTAAAACACCACATTCAGTAATCAGAGCAGTGTTTGTTGTTCTCATCTTGTGTTTGTGGCATCAATAAAATGATGATCATCACCAAAGTGTGTTTGTTAAAGAAGTTAGTTTGAATCAAAGATGTTTCTCCACAGACTTCAGCAGCAGATCTCAGTGGTTTCCAGTGATCATCATCACAAAGACCTGGACTCCATATTCATGGTGAGTAAACATACCTGCCAACTTTTCAAACAACCTTGGAGTGAGATTTTGTCGTGGGTTACCAAAGTTATGTCGTGCACGCAGACACACAAATTGGTGGCTCAGATATATAATCTGAGCCTTTTCTTACTGTGGCTTGAAAACGGGACCAGAGAAACCATTTTCGTTCCTTCATATGTACCAACATGTGTAGAAATGACAATAAAGAATCCTTGAATCCTTGAATCCTTGAATCCTTGAATAATTGATATTAATTTGATGTTGTAAAGGTCCACCCCCAGGAGATTTTGGATTAAGTAGATGTGGTTTCCAGCATTCTAGATGTGCAATACCTGAACTTATTCATGTTTGGCATCATGACTTGTAGGTCTTAGTCTGTAGACTTGAGCTGAACATTCAACCAGAAAACTATTGGTGTGCCTAAATGACGTTATTCATAGATCAGTGTTTAAGATTTGACCTAGGTAGGTTGATTGATATTGTGATTAAAATGGTATTAAACTAATTCTTAACTAAAACCTAACCTATGTTGTGAGTAACTGTATTCTGAAGAGCACTTAATAATTTATGTTCAGCCAAAAACAACACAAGATTATTTAGGACTTTATTCTTCATTCAAAGTCTCCCACCACATGGTCCATCAGAGACAAAGTGCTTGAACAGTACAACTTTTTCAAGCAATAAAACAGATGAATGTATTACAAAAAATGAGGCATAATCAGTATCAGATGCAGATCAGAAGCTGTCCTTGTCTATGATCTGTGTGCAACGGCAGCAAGCCTCTCAAATTCTTTGGCTCCTGTCACCTATGGAAAATGGTAATACTGTAAGAATACTGTAGGTTGATCCATTAACAAAGGAAAAACACTTGGATGGTTCTTTAAAAAAAGAAAAGGTTTCACTGTTGTCCTGGCAAAGGTCTATTATGGAACATCTTTGAAACCTTAAAGAATTCAAATGGTCACATGGTTTAATATCTCTACTCTCAGTTACAAACACATGCCCATCTCTACTGCACACATGTCCTGTATTTATGTTAAATTCTTTGAAACACATCTTTCCTGTTTTCCTGGTCCAACAGAAAAAGTCTTCATCCACAGTGAGCCCTTTACTTTGGCCTGTTAATAAAAAGTGATAAAAAAGTGTGAGTAAATAAAGCTATGAGCTGATGTTTTGAGAATGCAGTAGCCTAATACTACGTTAACAAGGCGCTCTTCAGCTGCTTACGACAGCTGAGTTTACATTCACCACACTAAATCATGCTAACACGGACAAACACAAACAAATAATTTCCTTCAACATTTAAAGTTTAAGAGAGTGAGTATATTAATTGGACGACATTTCATTGTTACATACATAGTCTCAGCTCAGATTCTCTTCTTTGTCAGACTTCTCAAAATTATTTCTGGTTTCTCCTGCTGTCTCTGTCTCTGTATCTCTTCTTCTTCTTCTGTCTACTTCGGGGTGCAGGCATAGATAGTAAAGGTGTGCACTGCAGGTGTAGCGCAGCGCAAAGGTTCAGGGGCGCTCATCAGCGCCATCTATCGTCGTGGAGTTTGAAAAGGAACGGAGTCTCGGACCGGACCAAGATCGGATTTTATTTATTTATTTTTGCGTGAGAAATTGGATGGGTGGCGTGAGTGCGTGTGAAAACAGGCAAAACCGTGTGTCACACGGCGAAAGCGTGAGAGTTGGCAGCTCTGAGTAAATGTTCAATCACAGCTACTACTGCTAACCTCAACAAGCACAAACTAGCATTCTGCTTGGAGAAGTCTTCATGTTGAATGCTGTCAACAAGCAGCCTTTCACATCAACATGATTGTGTTCTGATCATTTAAGTTGGATTATTATTCTGTTCCAGCTGCTGGAGGAGAACATCATCAGTTTTATGAAGAACGAGCTGAAGAAGATCCAGAAGGTTCTGAGTCCAGA
>SRSE01000574.1:0-94858 GCA_005024645.1 Planiliza haematocheilus | reverse complement strand
GGAAGAGGAGTAAGAGGAAGAAAAGAGGAGGGAAAAGGATGAAGAAGAAGAGCAAGGAGAGGAGGAGGAGAAAGAGGAGGAAGAGGAGGAGGAGGAGGAGGAGGAAGAGGCGGGAGAGAGAGGAGAGGGGAAGAGGAGGAGGAGGAGGAGGAGGAAGAGGAGGAGGGGAGGAGGAGGGGGAGAGGAGGAAGAGGAGGAGGAGGAGGAGGAAGAGGAAGAGGAAGAAGAGGAGGAGGAGGAAGAGGAGGAGGAAGAGGAGGAGGAGGAGGAAGAGGAGGAGGAGGAGGAAGAGGAAGAGGAGGCGGAGAAAGAGGAGGAAGAGGAAGGATGGAAGAACAATTATTATTTTGTAACATCTTTTATTTTAATTGAATTTGTTTTAACTGGTTTTACTTTGTTAAACATTAATTATTCATGTGCTACATTAACCCCTTAGCCGCGCTCAGAATTTTTATTTTGTAAATGTGCCGGAAGCTCGGGGCACTTCCGGTGTCTGACTTCCTGCGCGGCTCCGCTCCGCTGTCTGTGACGCTGCTCCGTCAAAGTGTCGCTTCTGTACCGCGCTGCGGCGATTTAGGACCAGAGGAGGAGACGAGGAGGAGGAGAGAAGGAGGAGAGAAGGAGGGGAGAGGAGAGGAGGAGACGAGGAGGAGGAGAGAAGGAGGCGAAGAGGAGCCGCGGTAAAAAGGCGTCTGGACACAAACAACGGCGTCGGAGTTGAGTCGCAGGTAAACCACACCGACATCGGTCCGGTCCGGTCCGGTTACTGAGCCGCTTCAGGTTCAACGCCATGACCAGGACCTGCACCAGGAGATCTGATGGTCGATGTATACTGATGATTGATAGGTGACTGATGGAGCCAGGACCAGGACCAGGACCAGAACCAGAACCCCTCTGAGTGTATATCTATATAATGGGAATGACTGGGGCACCCAGACACAGCCTACCTGTTATCAGGTCAGTCTACATACCTGGATGATGTCATCTCTGAGGACCCATGACCCACGATTAGCTTGTTGATAACAGTGGGCAGTAGCACTAGAGTGTCACAGTCCTCAGAACTAGCTGTGGTTTAATCTGTGGATTAACCTGTGGTTTAACCTGTGGTTCAACCTGTGGTTTAACCTGTGGTTCAACCTGTGGTTTAACCTGTGGTTCAACCTGTGGATTAATCTGTGGTTCAACCTATGGTTTAATCTGTGGATTAACCTGTGGTTCAACCTGTGGTTTAATCTGTGGTTTAACCTGTGGTTTAATCTGTGGTTTAACCTGTGGTTTAATCTGTGGTTTAATCTGTGGTTCAACCTGCGGTTTAATCTGTGGTTCAACCTGTGGTTTAATCTGTGGTTCAACCTGTGGTTTAATCTGTGGATTAACCTGTGGTTCAACCTGTGGTTTAACCTGTGGTTCAACCTGTGGATTAACCTGTGGTTTAATCTGTGGATTAACCTGTGGTTTAACCTGTGGTTCAACCTGTGGTTTAACCTGTGGTTCAACCTGTGGTTTAACCTGTGGTTCAACCTGTGGATTAATCTGTGGTTCAACCTATGGTTTAATCTGTGGATTAACCTGTGGTTCAACCTGTGGTTTAATCTGTGGTTTAACCTGTGGTTTAATCTGTGGTTTAACCTGTGGTTTAATCTGTGGTTTAACCTGTGGTTTAACCTGTGGTTTAATCTGTGGTTTAATCTGTGGTTCAACCTGCGGTTTAATCTGTGGTTCAACCTGTGGTTTAATCTGTGGTTCAACCTGTGGTTTAATCTGTGGATTAACCTGTGGTTCAACCTGTGGTTTAACCTGTGGTTCAACCTGTGGATTAACCTGTGGTTCAACCTGTGGTTTAATCTGTGGATTAGCCTGTGGTTTAATCTGTGGTTCAACCTGTGGATTAATCTGTGGTTCAACCTATGGTTTAATCTGTGGATTAACCTGTGGTTCAACCTGTGGTTTAATCTGTGGATTAACCTGTGGATTAATCTGTGGATTAATCTGTGGTTCAACATGTGGATTAATCTGTGGTTCAACCTGTGGTTTAATCTGTGGTTCAATCTGTGGTTTAATCTGTGGATTAACCTGTGGATTAATCTGTGGATTAACCTGTGGTTCAACCTGTGGACTAACCTGTGGTTCAACCTGTGGTTTAATCTGTGGTTTAATCTGTGGATTATTCTGTGGTTTAATCTGTGGATTATTCTGTGGTTTAATCTGTGGATTATTCTGTGGTTTAACCTGTGGTTTAATCTGTGGATTAACCTGTGGTTTAATCTGTGGATTAATCTGTGGTTTAATCTGTGGATTAACCTGTGGTTTAATATGTGGATTAACCTGTGGATTAATCTGTGGTTTAATCTGTGGTTTAACATGTGGATTAACATGTGGATTAACCTGTGGTTTAATCTGTGGATTAACATGTGGATTAACCTGTGGTTTAATCTGTGGGTCAGCCTGTGGTTTAATCTGTGGATTAATTCCACTTTATTAAAGCAGAAGCGATCCACCAGGGTCAGTCATAGACCTCCGTATTAAATCTGCATCTTTCCATCCTGCTACTAAAACCAGTTTCACCTGGTTAAACTGCAGAGGGAAGAGGCGTGGCCTGTTAGACTGACAGGTGGGTAGCTAGCTAGCTAGCTGTCTTTTGCCTCAGCTCCACCCATGTTGGGAGTTAGGTGGAGTTGGGCAAAGCTGGAGAAGGATGGAGACACGGAGGTGCATCATCTTCATAGACAGGAAGTGGGCGTATCGCCATGGTTACCATGTTTGTTCACTGTTATAACTGTGGCTCCAGAACCATTGATGGATTATAATCCTCAGATTATCAGACATGCTGTAAGGGAGGAGGAAGAGGCAGAGGACAACATGGCTGCTGAGCTTTTCTCCACCAGCCTCCCTCACAGCGAGGAGGTGATGGAGATGATGGAGGCGAACAAGAGTTTCATCCAACTGTGTCAACCAGAACCGACGGACGAGCACGACGACGAGGGAACGAACACCGACGACACGGAGGAGACCGAAGACTGGCAGACCCCGCCCACCCTCAGAGAGAGGTAGGTAGCCCCCCCGCCCACCCACCACCCACCCCGCCCCCCAGAGAGAGAGGTGGAGCCCCCCACGCCCACCCTCACGGAGGGTAAGCCCCCACACCCCCCCCGCCCACCCTCAGAGAAAGGGAGTAGCCCCCCCAGCCCACCCGCCCCCTCAGAGGGGTAGAGCCCCCCCACGCACAAGGAGAGGGTAGCGTAGCCCCCCCCGCCCACCCTCAGAGAGAGGGGTAGGTAGCCCCCCCCACCGCCCACCCTCAGAGAGAGGGGTAGGTAGCCCCCCCCACCGCCCACCCCACCCCACCCCACCCTCAGAGAGGGGTAGGTAGCCCCCCCACCGCCCACCCCACCCCACCCCACCCTCAGAGAGGGGTAGGTAGCCCCCCCCCCGCCCCCCCCCCCCACCCTCAGAGAGAGGGGTAGGCTATGCCCCCCCACCGCCCACCCCACCCTCAGAGAGAGAGGTAGGCTATGCCCCCCCCCCCCCAGAAGCAGGCTGTTCGTCTGTTGCTGGTCACTAATCCTTACTCCGGGGGGGGGGTCTGTAAATGTGCAGGAACGCTCTGATGTTCAACAACGAACAAATGGCTGACGTTCACTTCATCGTCGGCGCTCCAGGAGAAACTCTGACAGTTCCCGCTCACAAGGTACAGAACCTCATCGTCTACTCTACTTCCTGTCACGTTTCTTCGTCTGCTTCCTGTCTTGGACTTCCTGTCTTGGACTTCCTGTCCTGTCCTGTCTCCTGCAGTATGTCCTGGCCGTGGGCAGCTCGGTGTTTGGTGCCATGTTTTATGGAGATCTGGCTGAAGGTCAATCTGTGATCCACATTCCTGATGTGGAGCCGGCAGCTTTCCTTCTCCTGTTAAAGTGAGTCCACACCACGTCTCCATGTCCAACACAGAGGACCAGGGGCCTCATGTACTAACGTTGCGTACGTACAAAAACGTTCCGTACGTACTCGCTCACGTAAAAGTTCAGATGTATCAAGAGAGAAATGTCCGTGAATTTTGTACGTGCCAACGGCAACTACGTGGCTGGCGTACGTAGGATTCTACAGATGTGGATCCTTTGGCGACACTTAGAGGTCATGCAGGGAAACTGTCATTAATGTGAAAACTATTACTCCGACCGATCGGGACTGTGCTGGCGCTGTGCAGCCATAAGCCGTGTGGGACGGAGTTCTCCTCATGTCAGCCAGGTAGATCAGATTCCCATACAATCTGAACAGGTCAACATTAAAGAGCAATCTGCAGCGAGAGACGGTTTCTGAATGGAATCAGAGCTATGGACTGCACACACATTGATAGAAAAGCACCATGGCATGAATTAGTAAATGTCAACAGGAAACATTTTCATTCATCAGTGTACAGATCATACGTGATGAACAAATGCAAGTAAACATTGAGGCTTATTCTTATGTTTTGGTTTTCTGATCGGGCAGACAGGGGAATCTCAGGTGCAGGGTCAATTTAAATATAATTTGCATATTTAAAAGAGGCGTGAACGGGGAGGAGTCAGGTACGCTGGATTGGGATGTACAAAGGAAATGTGCTTTGAAATGCTTGTAAATCTGAGCTTACGTCACGATTTAGAAGGAAATCTACGCAACTGTTAGTACATGAGGCCCCTGGAGTCTTTAACATGTCTGTCATCAGTTGGTTGTGTCTTTGGAGCATAAAGTACAAAAGTATCCTGAGCCTGAACTTTTCTCTGGGGACGCAGTGAGTCCATCGCACACGCTAGGCAATTTGACGGCTACCGTGTGAGCAGGATAGACAGATTAGAGAGATTAGAGATTAGACAGATTAGACTAGAGAGATTAGACAGATTATAGAGATTAGAGCTTTAAGCAGCGTACACAGGCTGAGATACCTCGTACCTCCACCAGTGATGAGCTTCCTGACGTTATAGAGCATGTGATACTTAATCTGAGGAATTATTCTGTTAGCAGCATTTAAACCAGTGAAGGACCATTTATATAAAACCTTTATAATCAGCCTTTGTCCATGTTCTATAGGGGCTTCATCAAGAACATTAAGACCTTTGTCCATGTTCTAAAGGGGCTTCATCAAGAACATTAAGACCTTTGTCCATGTTCTATAGGGGCTTCATCAAGAACTTTAAGACCTTTGTCCATGTTCTATAGGGGCTTCATCAAGAACATTAAGACCTTTGTCCATGTTCTGTAGGGTCTTCATCAAGAACATTAAGACCTTTGTCCATGTTCTATAGGGGCTTCATCAACATTAAGACGTAAGACGTAAGTTAAGCTGTTGGACCCAGGATACTTGAAGCCCTGTGTCTTGCTGAAGGACACAACTCTGATTGAACCATCGTCTTCATACTCTGTCCCATGTGGAGCTAAAGTCTCTCTTCCAATTGTCCTCAGGGTTTGATGAGACTTTTTTAGTCAAGTCCTGTAAAAGATCATTGGTTCTACACAGAGTTTTAGGACTGGGGGGTCCAACAGGCATCAGGGGTCCTCAGAGCGGACAGCACAGTCTGCATGTCTCCTTAGTAGTAACCTGAATCTACTGTGATAAATAAATCCAGAGTACTGTTGCCATTGGTGAAGTAGAAACCCTGATGATGTCCTTCTTGTGTCTAACTCCATGTGGTCCTCTATGGATTAACTTTGTCTCAGGCGTCTCATGTCTCAGGTGTCTCATGTCCGTGCTCTGTTGTCTCAGGTACATGTACAGTGATGAGATCGATCTGGAGACCGACACCGTTCTGGCCACGCTGTATGCTGCTAAGAAGTACATCGTCCCTGCCCTGGCCAAGGCCTGCGTCTCCTTCCTTGAAACGAGCCTGGAGGTGAAGAACGCCTGTGTGCTCCTGTCCCAGAGCCGGTTGTTTGAGGAGCAGGAGCTGACCGAGCGCTGCTGGGAGGTGATCGATGCTCAGGCTGAGCTGGCGTTACGCTCTGAAGGCTTCTGTGAGATCGACCTGCCGACTCTGGAGATCATCCTGCAGAGAGAAACACTCAACACTACTGAGGTTGTGGTGTTTCAGGCGGCGCTGAGCTGGGCAGCAGCTGAGTGTAGGAGGCAGGGCCTGGTGGTAACACCAAGGAACCAGCGGACGGCTCTGGGTAAGGCTCTATACCTGGTCCGGATCCCCTCCATGACGCTGCAAGAGTTTGCAGATGGAGCAGCACAGTCGGACGTGTTGACACTGACAGAAACCAACAACATCTTCCTGTGGTACACGGCCTCCAACAAACCCAGGCTGGACTTCCCAGCGGTGAAGCGGGCCGGCCTGGTACCGCACAGGTGCCACCGCTTCCAGTCCTCAGCGTACCGCAGCAACCAGTGGCGTTACAAGGGCCGGTGCGACAGCATCCAGTTTGCAGTGGATCGGAGGATTTTCATGGCTGGGCTCAGTCTTTACGGCTCCAGCGGCGGGAAGGCTGAATACAAGGTAAGAATTGAACTGAAGAGGCAGGGAACCGTTGTGGCCCAGAACTTCACCAAGTTCCTGTCAGACGGGTCGAGCAGCACGTTTCCTGTGTGGTTTGAACACCCGGTCCAAGTGGAACAGGACACCTTCTACACAGTCAGCGCCATCCTGGACGGGAACGAGCTCAGCTACTTCGGTCAGGAGGGCATGACCGAGGTTCAGTGTGGGAAAGTGACCTTCCAGTTCCAGTGTTCATCAGACAGCACCAATGGCACCGGAGTACAGGGAGGACAAATCCCAGAACTGGTCTTCTACTGTTGAACCAAAACCTGATGGACCAGTCCGTCCACAGCGAGGACGTCAGAGACCGTCGCTCTGGTTCTGACTGAAGGACCAGTGACCTGAAAGCTCATCTGTCACTGATGGACCGTCTGGTGTTTGTTTTTAATTTTTATCATGACAAATGTTTTTAATAAATGAAGTTCAGACACATGTATCTGTCCTCAGTAGATAAATGTTCTTCTGTAACTTCACTGCAGCGGCTGAAGGAGGATCTCTGACACAGTAGAATAGAAATGGAATAGGGTAGGTTTTACTGGAATGCTTGTGTGAGTCAGGCTTTTCCTAAAACAATGAAAGTACAGTAGGTAATTGCACTAAATGATTTCACACTGAGGTCTCTGTGTGACAGAGGGACAGGCCAGTCTGTGAGGTGTGATGTCAGAAGGCCTTTCACCACCATTGTTGTCTTCAAAGGAGTGTCCTATGTCCCTTAGGTGGACACTCCTTTGAAGATAACAACGACCAGATCTTAGCCAGAGAAGACAGATGGTTTGAAAGAGGAGTAAAGGAAGCATCTATGTCAGACTGGAAAAGTATTCTCTGAACAGAGGAGGTGGACTGAGATTTAACCTGACATCTATTTACAGTTTGAACTTGAAGAAGTTTCAGTCTCATTCAGACGTGGACACTGGAGCCTCAGATGGACAAGAGTCGTTAGAGAACCATTCATAGGGAGGAGGACAGGGACAAAAACAGTCCCCCCTCAACAACAGGTAAGTACCCAGTCGTTAGTGGAAATAGCTGCACCAGTTTCTGGTTATTAGTCCTATCATCCCGACAGTGTCTGGAAAGAAGTTGTAGAAGTGTGACCTGTGAGTGTTGATGCTCTCTGATTGTATATTGAGTCCCTCCACCTGAGCAGAGAGTAAGCTGGGTGGTGTTGGTCGCAGTGCTGGATATAAAGTGTGTCCATGGAGGGGAGGTCAGAGTCCATGATCCTCTCTCTCATTGAAGAGCTTTTCTGTCAGCTGTGGTGCTGATGCTACCGGTGAGACTGCTCTCAGTGAGTCCTCTGTAGACCTGGATGAGGGGCTGACGTCTCAGTCCGGCCTCACTGGGACCTTGGTACTGGTGTGGAGTGACGCGCCGGGTCCACTGTGTCATCCACTGATCTGTTAGGGTGGTAGGCAAACTGTAGGGGGTCCACTCTGTCCGAGACCACAGAGTTAATGGACTGAAGGATCAGTTACATCACGACTGATCTCAGTGCCGCTGGCCTGAAGTCACTCAGTGTCGATGCATTTGAGTGTTTAGCAAAAGCTACTAGAACAGACTTGAGGACCTGCAGCCTTGTGGGGGTTCACCTGCCTTAGAGCTTTCATAACCCACAGTCCTGTACGTTACAGAGGGACTCTGCTGGCATCTCTGTTCTAGTTGTGTCGTGGATCTCAGTTCCGTTTGGTCCTGTCCTACACTTCATAATGGTGTCGTCTGAGGGTTTAAAGTCACATCAGGTGCTAGGCATGGCCCCTGCACAAGGATAACAGGCTAATTCATGAAGCATTTCCACATTTGAAGGCGTTCTGGAGTAGTGGTTAGAGGTGCATCTTGGGACCGGGGGGATCAATACAGTATCAATAATTAATTACTGGAAGATGAGCATGAGGTTGTTGGTTCAACGCTGCGCTCTGTGTCATATAATAAACGCCTTCAGAGAGTAACTCACCGATGGCTGGAGCGTTGATGCAGAGCTCACGGGCCAGCAGCAGGAAGGTCTTTCCCAGGATGTAGACATTCACCTGGACACATGAAATAACAGTGACTCCTGTGACCAGAGAGCCTGTGAGGAGACAGGTGTGAGGACAGTCGTACCTGCAGCAGGTCGCTCAGGTCCAGCAGCATGTCTGAAACACAGCTAAGGAAAAGCAGCAGAAGCTCTGACAGTGGAGATTAATGGCAGCGGTTGCTAGGATACGTGGCGTCCCCTCAGTGCGACACACCAGGTAGAGGCATGCAGCGATGACGTGCTCCGTCTTGCGTCCCCGGGTCAGGTGTTTACTGACCACCAGCTTGAAGAAGTTGAAGGCCGTGTCCAGACAGTGTTGATTGAGCTGCAGCTGACTGCCCAGCTGCTGGATCTGACGTTTGGCTGCAGACAGAAAAACTCCATCATGCCCTGGACACACCTCCGTAAACACAGGTACTACAGGTGTGTGGAAGCTGTTAGAGATGTACTTACCGCTCTGTAAGGTCTGAGCTCTGGACTCTTTACCGGCACTGGTGTGGAACCCAGAACCAAGAAGTGGAGCTTTAACTGGACCTGCAGACAGAGACACCAAGTCAATCAATCAGTTCATGGTTCCTGCTTCACTTCTACTCAACAACCAGCTCTAATCAGACTCAATCACACTCACCTGATGCTGTGTTACCATGACAACCAGGTGATTAGCTCACCTGGCTGAAGAGGCAGAGTTTCTCCTCCACAAACAGTCAAACACACTTCAAAGTATTTCTGTCTCTGCAGCATCAACATGAAAACTGCCGTGTTCCTCATTAGGTGAGTTCAACACAACATCTCACCTGCACAGGTAACACGAGTAAAACAACATCTCACCTGCACAGGTAACACGAGTAAAACAGCATCTCACCTGCACAGGTAACACGAGTAAAACAACATCTCACCTGCACAGGTAACACGAGTAAAACAACATCTCACCTGCACAGGTAACACGAGTAAAACAACATCTCACCTGCACAGGTAACACGAGTAAAACAACATCTCACCTGCACAGGTAACACGAGTAAAACAACATCTCACCTGCACAGGTAACACGAGTAAAACAACATCTCACCTGCACAGGTAACACGAGTAAAACAACATCTCACCTGCACAGGTAACACGAGTAAAACAACATCTTACTGCTTTGTTTTCTCAGACTAATGTTCATCTACTCTGGGTTCATTAAAAGAATGACAGCTGAAGACCAACTGGAAGGTGAGGTGTGTGTGTGTGTGTGTGTGTGTGTGGGTGTGTGTGTGTGTGTGGGTGTGTGCGCGCGTATGCGTGCGCGCGTGTTGACCAGCATTTCTGTCCCAGCAGGTTTCGTCCAGTCCGAGTGTCGAGATCGTTACCTGTGGATCCATGTGGCTTCAAGACAGACTCCTCGCTTTGAGGCCCTTGGTGAGTTGTTCCTCCTCTTCCTCATCTTCATCTTAAGCTTTGGGGCCCTTGGTGAGTTGCTCTTCCTCCTCCTCCTCTTCCTCATCTTGATCTTAAGCTTTGGGGCCCTTGGTAAGTTGCTCCTCCTCTTCCTCATCTTCGTCTTAAATACTGTCAGTCTGTCCTGACACAGATGGAAATGAAATCCACTCCATCAGCAAGCAGCTGGCCTCACGCTGTGGTTACACCATCAGTACCTTCAAGATGGACGGCTTCACCACCTTCAGAGCCTCCTACTACGCCTGCTACACCCACAACCAGGTAGCTCCGCCCCTCCACAGGTGTGAGTCACGTCAAGGCCGCTCCTCTTGATCAGATGTGATGAGGTCAGTGTGTTGTCTCCTTCCAGAACGACCAGGTGTTTACCTTCAGGTTTAATGTGATGGTGAGTGACGGTGACGGCAGGTGGACCAGCAGGTCGGTCTCTGCCACCTGCTCTGGTCTTATCTGGACTCCCAGAGAGATCATCTGTGAGGAGGACTACATGGAGGTCAGAACATGGCCTTGTACCAGCATACTGTTCTTCTCAGCTCTCTGGTCGATTGTCACTTTAAACTGTGGGCGATGTGGTGTCAACAGGTGAACGTGAACAAAGAGGCTTCATGTGGAGGTCAGGAAGGGCAGGGCAGACAGGTGTGGCAGGAGGCCTTCACTCAGGTAAACCTCAGTCAATCAGTGTTTTTAACGGCCTCCTCCTCCATCATGTTCACCATGTTCAGGTGTTCTGGTATACAGCAGGGCTCAGTTCAGATCCTGGTGGACACAGTGTGAGAGCTCAGTCAGAGGCTCTACTGATCAAAGCTGCTCATTTATAGAAACGGTTCATTATGGAGTCTATGAACCTGCTTCAGGGTTAAAAGACCTGGACTAAAAACTTGAACTAGTTGACTTCTGTCTGTGTAAACGTTTTGGCAGTTGATCAGAGTCTCTTCAAACTTGTTTGAGGCTTTGACTTTGAACATGATATCAGGTGATAGCAGATAAAGGATCAAATGAAGCCTACAAAGTATTAATAGTCGGGTTTGAAAAGAACTGGAGGCTTATAGAACAGGTAGACATGGATACCTCTCTGTGACTGAAACAAATCCTGAGTACTTGATGTTGAGGTTTGTTTCTTGTTCAGAGGACGGCCTCATTGAACTGGCAGCTGATGTTCCTGCAGCGTGATGGCCAAGCAGTGCGCATACCCATCAATGAGGCCCAGAGGTGGGGCTACAGCCTGACCGTCTCCCCCCAGAGGGTGGTGCTTCGATCTCCAAACGCACAGCCTCATGCTGAGGTCATGATGGTGGGTAACATCCTGGTGGTTCACTCAGTCTACCATAGATTCATGTTTTCACTGCTTTGTCATCAGCAGGTCAGACCCTTGGCTCCTTCGTGATGGCTGTGGTCTGGACTCGTTGACATTTAGAGCATCAGACTTGTCTACTACTTAACAGAAGGTTGTTGTTGTCAGGTGGACGGCGTTCCTGTCAAGGTTGTCCAGGTGTTTCTGTTCTTCAAGCAGAAGCTGATGGTGGTGATGATGAACATGTCCATGGCCTGCACGCTCAGTAAGTTGTGCCTCAAGTGTCTGAGCTGAAGGCTGGTTTCCTGTCTGAGCCTCAGGGTCACTGTGGTTGTTGTGTTTTTTAGATCCGGGTACATTTGACGGAGCCCAGCTGCTGTGGGACGTCCCCCAGGTTGCGACTCCTCTGGTTGAAGACGGAGCAGCATTTGAGAGTCGAAGCTTCAGTCTAGGGGTGGAGAGTGTCCTGCTGGATGAACCCACTGCTGCCTCCAGAGGATTGACGATGGTCCAACAAGGAGGATGGGTCCAGATCAAGGTTCCTTTTGGGGCAGAAGGCGGCTACAGGAAGGTAGTGTCATCCAGACTTCAGACGGAGAGTTTAAATGACTCTGACCTGAGGAGCAGCTGCTGATGGTAGATGTGATGTTCTCTGCAGAGTCTGGTGGTGGACAACGTGTATAGGGAGATGTACGTGATCTTCCTGTTATACGAACACATCTTCTCTCTCCTGTATGACGACGGCAGCAGCATCGACACCAGACACCGGATGCTCAGAGTGTTGGACACGCCGCTCATCTGCCGCCAGCCTTTCAGCCTCAACCGTAAGTTCAGGATATGGATCAGTCATCAGCTCACTGCACCAACAACGTCAGAACATTCAGCTGCTACAAACTATTTAATAGATTTAAGACTAGCTGTCTGTGGTTTTTGTTGCTTTAATTAATAAAATGATGACTCAACAAAGAATCAGAGCATAGAGCAGATAAATGATATATAATATAACGCAGAGACCATCAGTGAACAGCAGGTGTTCAGCGTCTACTTGGGTAATATTCCTGCTGATGTGGTTTTGGAGGAAGTCTGGATCAACGGGCAGCGGATGCTGACAGCAGAGACCCCAGACCAAGGCTTCAGCATCAGTCCAGTCGTTCACATGAACGGCAGCCGAGCCTATGAGCTCCGGCTGCCCTTTGAAGACCCCGCTGTGGACTGGACGGTGAGACTCCACCCAGATCCTCTTTCCTTTGGTAGTTTAGCTACTAGTCTACTACTGTCAACAAAAAGCTCCCTGAAATACACGAGTCAGTGAGTTTAGTCTTAATGTGTCACAAAGGTGATACCCCAGTAGGCTGGATCTGCCTTAGAAATGATATTTACCGTGTCCTGACATCGAGAATGCTGAACGTACCTGATGAAGCTCGTCTCTCCAACAGTATCTGGGTGGAGGTGTAGTGCAGTACTTCATAGATACCAACTTCTCTTTAACCGTCATGCCCCAGAGACAGTCCTACTACCACCACACATTCATCACTGCAAGAGCATTGAATGCCTGTAAGCTCAGCCTTCTGTGCGTCAGACACTTTGGTGGAGATTTAAACTGAAGAGTTGTTCTAAAACAATGTTCTCCTTGGAAGTTCCTCCAGAGATCACCGCTCAGTGTCTGGATGAAGGAATCTCCTTCAGTATGGTCCGACTGCCTCGGGCTCACAATCTATGGGAGGTGAGCATCGACCTTGAGCCTCTGACCTCAGAGCTGGCAGCTAAGAGAGGATACCACCTCTACAACGACAGCCTGAGAACCACCCTGGAAGTCCCGCTGTTCTCCACTGGATACACCTATGAAGTAAGAGGAACACCTACAGCTGGGCTGCTTCCTGAAACCACGAACAAGATGAAGTTCCTTCAGGTTCACGGTGAACATTTTTGGGGATTAGAAGGAAACGCTGTGAACTGAAACATTTCTGTAGTTTATATACCGTTTCATAGCTCATTCATTAATGAATTCATCATTGTAGACATGATCCAAAGCCTTTCTGGTTTTAATTTCTGTTTCCAGGAAATCAACCTGTCAAACTTCTATGCAACATTCAGGCTTCTACTGAGAGACTCCAAAATGCTGGAGGTCCAGACGTCCACCTCTAAACGCTGCCTCTTCAGAACGGAGGACATGATCGGTACCACCACCTCGTTCTACCAGTCACATGATCTGTGTAATCCTAAAAGGCTTCAGCGGATAAAACGTGTTCTAGACAAGCGTAAATGAAGATGAAACTGACAGCCCTCAGGTTGGACAAACCTGGTCTGAGTCAGGACCAGCGCTAACGTTAACCGTCTATGGTGTCAGTCTGTTCTGCAGACGGGACCGTGACTGTAGTGGCAACCCCGACCTCCACCTGGCCCAAGGTGCATCCTGACAGAACCAGCCTTCTGGACCGCACCTGTCGACCCAAACAGACCGACGGAGTCAGAGTCCTCTTTGAGTTCCACCTGGACTCCTGTGGGACAAAAGCCATGGTACAACAGGTCCTCTTTAAGCAGAGACGTCCTGAGTGTTTTTTGTCAAACAGAAGACTAAACACTACAATAAGGGTTTAGCATTAACTTATTTAACACATCCAGGTGATGGTGAAGGTTCTCAGAGTCTGAAGCTAACTCACAAGTTTTCACAGGTTGGAGATTGGTACATGGTTTATGAGAATGAGATCGTACACGACCGGCTTCTGATCGCTGACGGACCAAACTCCATCTCCAGAGAATCTCAGTTCAAGTGAGTATCTCAAAGAAGCATCAGCGTAAACCAGTAACATGGACGTGACTCTGAGTCTGATTCTCAAACAGGATGACGATGAGGTGCTTCTATCCACTCGCTTCAGTCAACAGACTGTCTGTGGACAGGATCTTCAGATCAACCACTCCTGGTTCTGGTTCAGTCAAAGTATTCCAGAGCCATAAAGGTCAGAGTTTTAGTGCTGGGGTGCAGTTTGGTTTCAGTCTTAAAGCTTTAAACATCTTTTCTCTTCACAGACTCGAATTGTTCACATCGGGGTTCGGATGATGCCATCAGCGCTCCACACGGCCAGGTCCATCCAACGTCGGCCACAGAGGGAGTTCTTCCTCGGTCCGGTCTCAGGCCTCAGTCCGGTCTCAGGCCACAGCCCAAACCTGGGTCCAGCCACTTCATCACGGTACCAGGAGGACACAGCAGGCTGATGTCAACCTCTCCAAACCTGAATCATCCTCCAGAAACTCAGACCCACCGAGTTTTTGGACCAGTTTCATCTCAGCTCACGTCACAAATGAAAGAACAAAACGTTTTCTTGCCTCCAGCTTACTCCAGCTCTCCTCCCAGATACCATCCCTTGTCTCGTGGCAGAGTCCAACCTTCTGTCTCTAGCCAGAGCTTGGACTCAGAAGTGAGAGGGGTAAGTCCAGGAAGAGACTACCCGTCCACCAGCACTGATTCATACCACAGGAGTCCTGATGCTCCAGAACATTTAGGAAGCTCAAGTCAAACTTCAACATTTCACAGTGGCAGCATCTCGCGTGCAGACCTGATCCGGGACCCGTCTACTTCTAGTCAAGTTGGAGTCATTAAGCAAAACCAGGACCTGCAGAGTCTGGCAGCGGATCCTTCTCCCAGCATGCTGGACTGGAACCAGCAACGCGAGACCGGTGAACATCTAGACCGTCATAGACCCCTCAGTGGTGGGACCATGGAAAGTCCAACAAACCAGTACCAGCCGTCTGAGACCGGTCTTCGACCACATCAACAACCAACAGTTCAGACACAGCACATCCACAGATGCTGTCCCTGAACCACTGCTGTCCAACGGAGACAAACAAATGTCCACTGCAGACGGTGAAGTTCATCACAGACCAAACACTGTCTGAGACGCTGTCTGTCTGAGAGAGAGAAGCTGTGATGTGTCTTTATGACCTCACTAATTCATATTCATGTATAATTATTACATCTGTTTAATAAATGACTGAAACTGTCTCGTCAAAATAAAAGTCTCCACCTGGATTTAACTGATAAACAGGTATTCACCTCCTCTGTCCTACTGTCCTCTGACCCTCTGTCCTACTGTCCTGTCCTCTGACCCTCTGTCCTACTGTCCTCTGACCCTCTGTCCTACTGTCCTCCTGTCCTGTCCTCTGACCCTCTGTCCTACTGTCCTCTGACAGCTCTGGTTAAAGTTACCAATGATCTCCTCATGGCTTCAGATAGTGGACTTGTCTCTATACTGGTTCTGCTAGATCTTAGTGCTGCATTTGACACTATTGATCATAATATTTTACTACAGAGACTTGAAAGTGAGATCCAGATTAAAGGAACTGCATTAGATTGGTTTGAATCCTATCTGTCTGACAGATTCCAGTTTGTTCATATCAACCATGATTCCTCTACTTATACAAAAGTAAGTTATGGTGTTCCTCAGGGTTCTGTGCTAGGACCAATACTCTTCACATTATACATGTTGCCATTAGGGAAGATTATTAGAAAACATGGCTTAAACTTCCATTGTTACGCAGATGACACCCAGCTATATTTATCTATGAAACCAGATGAAACTAATCAGCTGGTTAAACTCCAAGCATGCCTTAAAGACATAAAGGCTTGGATGACGTGTAATTTCTTACTCTTGAACTCAGACAAAACAGAAGTTATTGTATTTGGTCCTAAGCATCTCAGAGATTCATTATCTAATCACGTGGTTTCTTTGGATGGCATTACCTTGGCCTCCAGTACTACTGTGAAAAACCTTGGTGTTATATTTGACGAGGATATGTCCTTTAAATGTCACATTAAGCAAGTAACCAGGACTGCCTTCTTTCATCTACGTAATATCATCAACATCAGGAACATCCTGTCTCAGAGTGACGCTGAGAAACTAGTTCATGCATTTGTGTCTTCCAGACTGGATTATTGTAATTCATTACTGTCTGGATCCAAATACTCTTTAAAAAGCCTCCAACTGATTCAAAATGCTGCATCCAGAGCATTGACAGGAATTAGCAAGAGAGATCATATTACTCCAGTTTTAGCTTCTCTTAACTGGCTCCCCTTAAAGTCTAGAATAGACTTTAAAATCCTCCTCCTTACATCCAAGGCCCTCAAAGGCCTAGCTCCATCATATCTTAAAGACCTCATGGTACCATATCATCCCAACAGATCACTTCGGTCTGAAAGTGCAGGCCTACTTGTGGTTCCTAGAATTTCAAAGAGTAGAATGGGAGGTAGAGCTTTCAGCTATCAGGCTCCTCTCCTGTGGAACCAGCTCCCAGTTTGGGTTCAAGAAGCAGACACTCTCTCTATTTTTAAGGTCAGGCTTAAGACTTTCCTTTTTGATCAAGCTTATAGTTAGAGCTGGACTAAACCATCCCTTAGTTATGCTGCTATAGGCCTAGGCTGCTGGGGGACAATGCACCAAACACATGTTCTCCTTCTTTCTTCTCTCTCCTCTCTCGTGTCCTCCACTTTCTTTTTCTCTGGCTCAGAGCTCCTCCCTCTAAATTCCTATCTGCTACTAGTCATGACATTCTGTGCTATTACTATGTAGAATGTTTACTGCTGCTCTCCCTTCTTCCGAGTATCTCTGGCCTGGAGTTGAGTGTTTCCTGTGGAGCTCCATACTACATCTGTTGTCGTGGTCTCATCATTCTGCCCAGTCTCCATGAATCCTGCTGTTATCCACTCCTACCTGAATGAACAATTCTCCAACCTGCCTATGATTCCTCTTACATTTTCAAACTGTCATGTAACATCATTAGTTTGAATCATAGCATCCAACTTGTATGCTTTAGTCAGATATGTGTATTTATGACAGATGTATGTTTATCTTGCTGTTCTCTTTTTCTGTCTGTACCCGGCTGGCCTTAGGCAGATGGGTTCCTCCATATGAGCTGGTTCTGGTTCTGGTTCTGCTCAAGGTTTCTTCCTGTTAAAGGGAGTTTTTCCTTGCCACCGTCTCCTTCAGGCTGCTCTGGGGGTTTCAGGCCGGGTCTTGTAAAACGTCTTGAGACAATTTGTATTGTTATTGACGCTATATAAATAAAACTGAATTGAATTGAATTGACCCTCTGTCCTACTGTCCTCTGACCCACTGTCCTCTGACCCTCTGTCCTACTGTCCTCTGGCCCTCTGTCCTTTCCTCTGACCCACTGTCCTCTGTCCTACTGTCCTCTGACCCTCTGTCCTACTGTCCTCTGGCCCTCTGTCCTTTCCTCTGACCCACTGTCCTCTGACCCTCAGACTCCATTCAGAAACGTGACATGTAAGTTTGTCCCTGGAGATCAGAGGAAGTGTCTCTCACCGTCAGCTGAGACGAACTGTCCCACAGCAGAAGAGACGCCACCGCTCCCCTCCACAAACTGGACCTCTGAGACGATGATGTTGTCCTCCAGGACCGAGCCACAGCTGGTGCACACAGCGCTGCCCCGGGCCTGGTCCACATCGATGTCGGACCCCCCACAGGTCCTGCACACTCTGGAGCTCATGGTTCAGCAGAGTCCTGGACCGGGTCAAAACTAAAACCAGACTCCGTGTAGGACCATTAAAGACACTCTGTCCAAACGGGTCTTGAACCCGGGACGCTACAGCGAAGACGAGGCTGACAAACCGCGAGGCCACGGAGCAGCTGGGTCCTGCTCCAGAACCAGAACTGCTTGAATCTGGTTAGTCCGGGTTGAGTCCGGCTGGTAGACCCTCACGGTGCGTTCATGTGTTCCTCTTTATCCGTCCTTGGTCCTGGATCACTTAGTGGATCCGCTTCTAATCTCTGGTTTCATGGTTTGTTTTCTTCCTGTGGCGCGAAGAAATGACGTCACAGGCGTCAGGGTGAGTGCGTGGGCGATGTTGCGATTTGATTTATATTCAAACTATGTCTAAATAAAATAGATATATTTATAAACATAAACAACAATAAACGTCATATCCTGAGTTATTATATGACGTCTGATTGCGTCATCTCTGCTTTAAACAGACCTCCCCACAGAACGATCTAAATGGTTCAGTCCGGCGCCTGGTGATGACGTGTAGCGTTCCGGCGGGTACTTGTAGTTGTTGTGGAGCAGCTGTTAGAGCCGGACCCGGGTCTGGTCCAGGCTCCGGCCGCACCAGGTGACCTCAGCGGGGATGAACGTGGATCACCTGGAGCTCAGCCCGGAGATCAGCGGCGCCCTGCGGAGAGGTAGCACAGCACCAGAGTCCATTCACAAATATCACACTTTAACACTGCAGCGCTCTGCGTCACGTGCTGATACAGACACAGTGTGGCTGATCACGTGACCGTACTCTCCGTTCTTTAGTAGTAACATCGGCGTGACTTTGAATCCATCTAATTCTGTCTGTGTTAGTTTATTCACTCTAAAGTCAGACTAATGAGGACGGAGCTCTGTTAAATCAGATGGTTTCTCTATGGAGCTCCTTGTTTCTTCACAATGTCACATCACTGATGACTGACTGATCGTTGCTATGGTAACCGATGGTCTCCTCCTCCTCCTCCAGCTGATCTGAAGTCTGTCAGAGAGGTGTTGTGTTGTTCTGCCTCAGACCTGCAGAGACTCACCGGTCTGTCCCGTCCTGACGTCCAGCAGCTGCTCGCCACCACCGCCGCCGCCTGCAGGAGACGTCCTCCAGTCACAGGTCAGAGAGGGACGCGTCCTGCCACAGGTCAGAGACGGACGTGTCTGGGACGCCGTGTCCTAATCTGTGTTGTGTTTTCAGCCCTCCAGCTGCAGCGTGGTGAGTGTCTCTGGTTGGCGTCCAGCCTCAGACTCAGCGTGGGATGTCCCGTCCTGGACCAGCTGCTGAGGGGAGGTCTGCTCGTAGGAGGCGTCACCGAACTGTCTGGAGAGAGCGGAGCGGGAAAGACGCAACTGGCCCTGCAGCTGTGTCTGAGCGTACAGTACCCGGCCCAGTACGGAGGACTGGACTCAGGTCAGTGAACGCACCGTCAGGTCAGTCAACGCATCAACCAATGAGTGACGGTGCAGTAACCGGGGTTCTCGTGGTTCCAGGGGCGCTGTACATCTGCACCGAGGACGCGTTTCCCAGCCGGCGTCTTCATCAGCTGATCAGACATCAGTCCATCCTTCATCCTGACGTTCCTCAACATCTGATTGGCTCCCTCAGCTTCAGCGATCGTATTTATGTTGAACATGCTGCCGACCTGGTGAGTCTGTCTGCACAGGCCGTGATCCTAAAGGATCCTAAAGGTTCCTAAAGGTTCCTAGAGGATCCTAAAAGTTCCTAAAGGTTCCTAGAGGATCCTAAAGGTTCCTAAAGGTTCCTAGAGGATCCTAAAGGTACCTAAACGTTCCTAGAGGATCCTGAAGGTTCTTAAAGGACCCTGAAGGTTCCTAGATGTTCCTAAAGGATCCTGAAGGTTCCTAAAGGAGGTCCCTAAAGGATCCTAAACGTTCCTAGAGGATCCTAAATGTTCCTAGAGGATCCTAAAGTTTCCTAGAGGATCCTAAAGGCTCCTAAAGTTTCCTAGAGGATCCTAAAGGCTCCTAAAGTTTCCTAGAGGATCCTAAAGGTTCTTAAAGTTTCCTAGAGGATCCTAAAGGTTCTTAAAGGTTCCTAGAGGATCCTAAAGGTTCTTAAAGGTTCCTAGAGGTTCCTAGAGGTTCCTAAAGGTTCCTAAAGGTTCCTAGAGGTTCCAAAAGTTCCTAAAGGTTCCTAGAGGATCCTAAAGGTTCCTCTCAGAGCTCTTAACTCTAAACGCCTGTTCTCAGAGAACCCTGATCTCAGTGAGGAGGTGCTAGACCTGCTGTGTCAGATAAATAGAGTCATAATAGAAATAAACAGCAGCTCTACTCAGATAATGTCTGATTAAAGTGTCACAGTTCTGCTTCATCTTCTTAGAGTTTGGTCTCTAGGACAAACTCTAAGAAGATGAAACTCCTCAGGGACAAGTCCCCAGGTCTCTGATTGACTGACAGACAGAGGTTGATGGTGGACTGACTTGTCTCTGTCTACAGGACAGCCTCCAGGTGTGTCTGTCCCGCCGGGCCCCCGTCCTGCTGGCTCAGGGTCTGGTCCGGCTCCTGGTTGTGGACTCTGTGGCGGCTCTGTTCAGGTCTGAGTTCCAGGATGATGATTGGCTGGAGAGAAACCAGCAGCTGCTCAGCTTCTCCTCCACCCTGCACCACCTGAGCCAGGAGTTCTCCACACCTGTCCTCTGCATCAACCAGGTACCACACCAGTGATCAGGAACCAGGACTGGGTTCCTGGGTTCTGTATCGACTGTATTTGCTCAGATGATTGTGTCCTGAGGGTTCTGAGTCTCATCTTGGTACGGGACCAGGGTTAGGGGTAATGGTTCCCCTCGTCCTCACAAAACCAAGACCGACCCATATGGTCCCCCTTACACTAAAGTCTTGGGTCTCTGGGTGGACGAGAGTCCATGAGGAGCCAGTGGACCTCAGTGCTGGTTGTCCTCTAGAGCAGGGCTGCCCAAATTGGGGCCCGCGGGCCAAAGTTGGCCCGCGACTGATTATTTTTGGCCCGTGGCTCATGCTAATTTTTTTTTTAATAATTACATTATTACTATTTTCCCACTGCCAGCAGTCGGAATATCTCTCTATTTATTGTTGCACTTGCTCTCCTGACCACAAATTAGCATTGTGTTACATTGGGGGTAGGGTGGCGCTGTTTAGCTCCCGTCAATTCAAATCCGGCCGGAAACCCATGACCAGAGAGTGAGAAGATGATGGTATGGAGGCCAGCCATGGGCTCCATAGACATGCGCTCAATGCACGGGCTCCAGGGTGAATCTACGTTCAGCCGTCCACTTCCAGGCTGCTCAGCCGCGGAGGCTGCACAAGCGCTACCCTCAACAACAACCAGCGCAACCAATCAGAGCTCATGCGGCATCTATTCGAAGCGAGTGAGCGCGACTCGTTTGAACACGAAGCGATAAGCGCAGTGAGCCACCGAGCGAACTGCTTTAAGTTAGACGCAAACTACTTTTTGAAGTAATTTAGATATTTAAGCTAGTTGATTGCTTCGACTAATGCAAATGAAACGAGAGCTAGATTTTACGAAATTACAAATATATTTTTTTGCAAATTATAGAAGCAACACCACACAGAGTATTTTTGTAAATAAACTGGTTCGTTTATATATGTTAGACATTTTTAATTGCAAGTTCCTGCTAGCGTTAGCATAGCTTGTTTGTTTGTTGATACAAAAGGCACTAGCCTACAAGGCTAATTTCAGAGAGTAGTGCCTTGCAGGCTGATTATTAGGCTAACGATGATTTCATATTGCAATCATTATGATTTGATAATTATGAAATCATAAAAAAGAGCTGAAGCAGTTGTGCACTTATATTACTATTTTAAAATGACTGTTCAAGGCAGCAGAGAGTGTAATATTTCAGTCTAGTTGGCACATCACATCTGATGAAGACGCTGGAGCGGCTCTTCCTCAAGCTCCTCAGACCCCAGGTGCAGCACGCTGAGGACCCTCTACAGTTCGCCTACCGGGCAGAGGTTGGTGTAGAGGATGCCATCCTCTACCTTCTACACAGAGCCCACTCGCATCTGGACAAGGGAAAAGGCACCGTAAGGATTACCTTCCTGGATTTTTCTAGTGCCTTTAATACAATCCAGCCCCTTGTACTCCAGGAAAAACTCTCCAGTATGCGAGTGGACCCCTGCCTGGTTGCTTGGATTTCCAGCTACCTCACCGACAGACCACAGTACGTCAGGCTGAAGGACATCACGTCTGACACTGTGGTCAGCAACACTGGAGCTCCACAGGGGACTGTACTTTCCCCTATCCTCTTCACTCTCTACACTGCGGACTTCTGTTACAACTCGGACACGTGTCACATCCAGAAGTTCGCAGATGACACGGCCATCATGGGGTGCATCAGCAACGATGAAGAGGAGGAGTACAGGAGCCTGGTGAGGGATTTTGCTGTCTGGAGCCACAAGAACAACTTACAGCTCAACACCTCTAAGACTAAGGAACTGGTCATTGACTTTGGGAGGGACAGACCCAACCCCAGACCAGTTCGGATAGGAACAGAGGAGGTGGAGGTCGTGCAGACCTATAAATATCTTGGGCTGTGGCTGGACAACAAGCTGGACTGGACAAGCAACACGGAGCAGCTGTACAAGAAGACCCAGAGCAGGATGTACTTCTTGAGGAGGTTACGATCGTTTAACATCTGCAAGAAGCTCCTGGGGATCTTCTACCAGTCTGTGGTCGCCAGCGTTCTGTCCTACGCGGTGGTGTGCTGGGGTGGGAGCACCTCAAGGACAGACCTCTCCAGGTTGGAGAAGCTGATCAGGAGGGCTGGCTCTGTGGTTGGCACAAGGCTGGACCCTCTGGCTGCTGTAGCAGAGAGCAGGACTCTTAAAAAATTAACATGTATCCTGGACAATGCCAGCCACCCTCTGCACATGACCATCAGCAGCCAGAGAAGCACCTTCAGTGGGAGGCTGCTCCTCCCGAGGTGCAGGACAAATAGACTCAAGAACTCCTTTGTCCCCCGTGCCATCAAACTTTACAACCACCACTCACTCGGGGTTGGGGGGACAAAAAGGAAAGGGGCTAAATGACTTTTTCTCAATTAACCCATAACGAGTGCAATATTGAAGTGCAATAACACTATGCATCTGGTATTCTTCCTTTGTGCAATAATCATGTATGTACAGTACAGTCACAATATTTATTTTATCTTATTCTATTACTATTATTATTCTTTTCTGGGTGTCTTGGTTTTTGGGACTAGAGTTCGTGTACATGTATGTCTGACAGTGCTGTATGCGATGGAGATGTCAATTTCCCTGCGGGAACCTCCCAAAAGGATCAATAAAGTTGTCTATCTATCTATCTATCTATCTATCTATGTTGTCTCATGTTATTGAAGACATAGGCCTGGTAGCCTTATTATTATTTTTCTGCTTGCAATAAACAGAAGTGTCATTCATTTTCAAAATTCAATATGATTGTTTATTTTGCACAGTTATATTATAGTCGTATTCAATTAAATGCACTGCAACATGAATGTTTAGTTTTGGCCCGTGACCCTCCACCCCGATTCATTTTTGGCCCTCCACTGAGAAGTATTTGGGCGCCCCTGCTCTAGAGGAACCAGACTGAGCAGAAGCAGGGAGTCCAGACCATCAGAGTCTAGATGAGAGGAGTCTAGATCGGAGTCTGGACTGGACCGTCCTCTCTGGGTGCTGGTGGTGGACATGTCTCTGATGACAGTTGCTGATCATCTCTAAAGTCTTGTGTGTTGTCGTTGCAGGTTTCTGATGTTTTCAGCGACTCCAGCAGTTTGGGGTAAAAACAGTTTCTTTCTCGTCTCATTAACGTTTGTGTGAGTGAAGGAACCAAATCATTGAAGATTTCATCTTCTTTATCATGACCAAGCTCTTCTTTCTGTCTCAGTCCTTCGTCCTCCACCGTGTCCCCAGCTCTGGGTTTGGCGTGGGCCAATCAGGTGATTGTTCGACTGATGATGCGCCGTCTCCAGTCTACTGTTGCCCGTGGCGACCAGACCAGTGTCCTCCGTAGGCTGGAGGTGATGTTTGCGCCTCACCTTCCCCGAGACGGACGAGACGCCGCCGTCTGGAGAGAGGGCGTCCAAGGAGTCCTGAGCTCTGGGACTGAATAAACTTTATTAACATGATCAATAAATGAACAATAAACTTTATTCATTTACAATAACCTTTATTAATAACATCAACATATTCACAATAAACTTTATTTACACCGATGACATGTTCCTTACCGCAGATAGTTAGACGCTTCACTGAGCGCTGCTGCCTACAGGGCGGCCATCTTGGAACAGGGCCACTCTCTCCTACAGTGCATTACATCTTTCTACACAGTAACAGTCATCATAAATCGTTCAGGTGAAGTCCGGCATCTTTTCTTTACAATCCTCTGTCAGAAGCTAGTCTGCTGATAACATTAAGTAAAATTTGTATGTGGGTAGTAAAACCATATTTTTATCATAGCTACATGTGTGACGTTTTTACAGATCAATACGTTTGGAAATCGGTCCAAAATTCAGCGAATAATTCTACTTTGAGATTGAGGAGAACCTCTTTCCTTCGTATGCTCATGCACCGCTGCCTATGCTAGCCCTGTACCAAGATGGCGGCGCTTTAGGCACGTCCCTCCACAGTCCATGCAGCGTCTGTGTTCGTTACCATAGATAAATACATCTGCCAACAGGAAACAGACCATAATGTTTCTAACTCTTTCAGAATAAAAGCATGGTTGTTTGGAAGTATGACGTCACACATAATCGAGTATTCCACTTTTAGTGTCGAAGGCTGACCGGATGCGGTACTGTTTCCGGTGTTAGTCTGTGCGCGAACTTGACGGTGATGCGCAGCGCGTGAAGGTTTAGAGAAACGAGACTTGACCAGAACCCGGAGCTGAAGATCCAGAGAAGAAGAAGCTGAAGATCCAGAGAAGAAGAAGCTAAAGGTCAGTGTGGTCGAGAGTTTGCTGCTTATCGTCGACATTTTGATCAATAACTCATCGATACATCAGCTTCTCCGTCTTCTTCTGATCATTATTGTCGCCGCGGACTGCAGCTGATCAATACATGACGTCACGATAGGTGTGACTGATCGGACAGTACAGGAACAACCTTCCAAATTAAAAGCCTGGTTAGTAAACAAAAACAGATGAGGTCACCAGACGTGGAGGGCGCGGCCGCAGACCGGAAGTACGTGTTGTGATCGATGGCGTTATTGAGCAGGACGTTGAGGTTTTATTTTGAATGACAGCCTTTGCTTTTAATCAAGATTGACAGTGAAGATTGATCCGTTTGATTGGTTCGTTGTAGTGTCCTGAGAGCCAATCAGATGCATTTTATTCTGAAGGATCAATAACAAACCAGAACCAGAACCAGAACCAGCTGGAGGGACACGTCTGCTTGAGGCCAGGTAGAGAGAGGACGAGAAAGGACAAAGAGACAGAGTGACTCAGCTAAACACAGCAGGAGTATTAATAGAGGACAGGAGGACAGGAGCCCTGAGAGACAGAGGACAGGAGGACAGGAGCCCTGAGATACAGAGGACAGGAGGACAGGAGCCCTGAGATACAGAGTGACTCAGCTAAACACAGCAGGACTACAGTGGCGGCTGCTGGTCTTTCACATAGGGGAAGCCCAGTTTTGTAAAACTGGCCAATTATTACATCATTAAATTTAACAGGGTTACTAATTAATTCTCCTTATATTGTATATGTCTGTGAAGGCTCTCAGTCATCCAGGTCATGGTAATCCTTTTCAAAAAAGGCAACTGGACTTGTAGATTTTTGGAGAAGACGTTTCACCACTCATCTGAGTAGCTTGTCACGTGCTGATTTGGGTTGATTTGGGCGGAGTCTGAGCCGGTCGGCCATGATGGAGGCGCGACGAAACATTCCAGAGCTCGTTAATTTTTGCGCGTTTATTATTTCGGCGGGACAGATACTAGAAAAGTAAGAAAGTAAAGCAATGGAGAAAGTTAAGTGGAAAGAAAATGGACCTTACAGGGACAAGCTTACACAAAACAGTATTTGGAGCTCTCAGACATTAAACACATAGACCCATACGAGCTCCCTATATGGCCCGGAAACCCGGACCATTTACCTCCGTGCACGTATATGGATATTATAAAGGACCTTGTTGTGAGTTACTACACGATGCAGGAATTTAAAAGTCTTTGGAAAGTTACGAGGCTTTCTGCTGTGGCTGGCGTTTCGGTAACCTAAAAAACTGTATTCCATTGTTCCTATGTTTTCCATATGTATCGTGTGAGGTACTGGAGCAGTTTTTAACGCAGCAGTCAGTTCCATGGTATTAATTCAATTCAATTCAATTCAATTTTATTTATATAGCGTCAATAACAATACAAATCGTCTCAAGACACTTTACAAGACCCGGCCTGAAACCCCCAGAGCAGCCTGAAGGCGACGGTGGCAGGAAAAACTCCTTTTAACAGGAAGAAACCTTGAGCAGAACCAGAACCAGAACCAGCTCATATGGAGGAACCATCTGCCTAAGGCCAGCCGGGTACAGACAGAGAAAGAGAACAGCAAGATAAACATACATCTGTCATAAATACACATATCTGACTAAAGCATACAAGTTGGATGCCATGATTCAAACTAATGATGTTACATGACAGTTTGAAAATATAAGAGGAATCATAGGCAGGTTGGAGAATTGTTCATTCAGGTAGGAGTGGATAACAGCAGGATTCATGGAGACTGGGCAGAATGATGAGACCACGACAACAGATGTAGTATGGAGCTCCACAGGAAACACTCAACTCCAGGCCAGAGATACTCGGAAGAAGAGAGAGCAGCAGTAAACATTCTACATAGTAATAGCACAGAATTGCAGTGCGGAAATGTGAGAACCTCCTCTACTACCGAGTTAACAACACATGTAAACAATCATGTTTCGCCGCTAATCCTGCCAACATGGCGGAGAGGGGGAGGATCCCGCGATATTGAGGGGAGGGGCTCTGTAGCATGACGACAACTCCTCACTCTCTATAGTCTTAAAGCGCTGTCAATCACGACGAGTTCCAGCCATGTTAACAGTTCATCCAATCATCATACAGAAGCGTCCAGGTACATCCCACTGCCCATTCACTCCCTGAGACGCCCGGCTTCCCTGGAAGTGACGATTGTGGAGCGTTTGTCCAATAAATGTCCAGCTTTTTTGCCCTGAGATCGGCCCATTCTGAAGCCCCATTGAAAGTCCATTGAAGCCGAGCCTCAGTGGGTTTTTAAACGGACCGTACCATTACAGCAATATGAGAAAAAAAATCACGATAGATGAACGGCTAAAACTTATTAATGATTGTGTTATTATAAGAAGTAGCCATGAAGTCGATCATGTTCTAGCACATTTTAGTAGGATGCTGCCTGTCCACTGTGCACTTGTGTCTGCACGCTTAGTCATATTCTGACAGGTTGTAAGGTTAGTCTCTCCCAAGGACGTTATACCTGGCGTCACAATCAGGTATTGAAATGTTTAGCAGCTGCAATAGAGGAAAAACGGGTGAATGTAAATTCCGTGGCTGTTAACAGAGAGAATAGAGGTATTAAGTTTGTACGGGAGGGAGAAAAGGCTAGAGGAGCAAGCTTCAGGCATAACACGGGACGGCTAAGAGTAGGAGGAGCCTGGGAGATGAGGGCGGACTTAAATAGCCAACTGGTTATCCCAGGTGAGATAGCTAGCACTCGACTACGGCCAGATCTGCTGTTGTGGTCTGAGCCAGAGAAAGTAGTCTATTTCATAGAGCTGACTGTCCCGTGGGAGGATAGAGTTGAGGAGGCTAACGAGAGAAAAAGAGCTAAGTATGCAGAGTTAGCAGCAGATGCAGAGCAAAATGGATGGACGGCTTATGTCTGCCCGGTAGAAGTGGGCTGCTGAGGATTTGTGGCAAAGTCTGTCATTGCTCTGCTGAGTGAGCTGGGCATACGAGGAAGAAGCCAGAGGACTACGGTTAGCAATATGTCCCGGGCAGCAGAGAGAGCCAGTGACTGGTTATGGGTGCGCAGGAAGCATGCTAGCTGGGGAGCTAACTAAGGTAAGGATGTAGGCCGCATGGAGGCCGCATGTAGGCCACAGTTGATTTGTTTGCTGCTTTAGCTTGCATCAACGGAGCAAAGCATGGTAGATTTGTTTGCTTGTTACAGATTTGTTTGTTACGTGCTTCAGCTCGCATCCACGGAGCGGAGCATGGTAGATTTGTTTGTTTGGCTCGTGGTTATTAGTTTCCATACTAGTTGCTGATAGACATCAAATGGTGAGGAAGAGAGGGTTGTGTAGTGGCGTTGTGGAGGGGGGTGATTCCAGGACGCTGGAAATCACTGTTAAGCCTTCTTGAGGTGTCGTGGGCCTAACTTAACGAAACATCGGTGAAGGGAGGTGCCCACTTGAAAACCCCAATGATATGCTGCATACTGCTGTTGTTCAGATCATGTTCTCATGTTACTTGGTAGCCATGGTTTGCTGCTGAGCGGGCCATACAAGCCAGCAGCGTTTAGTTAGGTATGTTTTACAATGTCTGAGGTATCCTCTGCTGCTCAATGGGCTTACAAGCCAGCAGCTTCCAGTTAGCCTAGGTAGAATATAGGTTATTGGTCATATTAGATGACTGTAGGCTTGGTAGGGCCTCTTAGTCAAACAGGGCCTCTAAACGTGTTTTGCCTGGGATTTCGGCACAAGGGATTGTAACATCTTGTCCTGTGTATTTCTAAAAAAGTGAGTAGTAATGTAAATTCGTAGTATTTGACGAAATTGCCAGTGATATTTTAGGGGAGGCTGAGCTTCCCCTGTAGTCTTAGAGCAATCGCCTCTGCAGGAGTATTAATAGAGGACAGGAGGACAGGAGCCCTGAGATACAGAGGACAGGAGGACAGGAGCCCTGAGAGACAGAGGACAGGAGGACAGGAGCCCTGAGCAGCCTAGGTCTATAGCAGCATCACTACGGGACAGTTCAGTCCAGCTCTAACTACCAGCTTCATCAAAGACCTGGGGGGGTCTGTCTCCTGAGCCCAGACTGGAGAGGGTCCTGATAGATGAAGGTTCTACCTCCCATTCTACGTTAGAACCTCTAGGAGCCACAAGTAGACGTGAACTTTGAGACGGTCTGGTCCAATGAGGTCTTCGATATGATGGAGCTACGTCTCTAAGGGCCTTGGGTGGAAGGAGGAGTCTGGAGATAAACCTGGACTCATCTGGTCTCTGGTTCATTGCTACAACAGTTTCAAGAGTATGTGGAGGCAGACGGTGATCCAGCCTGGAAGACACCAAAGCATCACTAGAGACAGGATGTCCCTGATGCAGGAGACAGAAGACAGTCCTGGTCCCTGTGTGAAGCCATGAGGAGGTCATTGGTGACTTTAACCAGAGCTGCTTCAACAACAAACCGCTCACAACTGATGAGAAACAGCTTTAACCTTTAAAGTTTGGACAATAAGAGTCAACATTTCTTTATTTTATACTTTAAGAAACATTTCTCTCTCACACACACATGAAAGAACATGGATATATAAAAATATAGGAAATAAATAGAAGTCATGCTGAGTACAACAGTGTCCGAGCTTTGGGTTTACCCAGGAAGCTAAAACATCTGGATCTAGACTGAGGCACATATCCTGTTATTAACCATCAGGTCATCTGGGTCAGTATGGAGGTGTTCGTTAGTTCATTAGTGGATTGGATCTAGAAGACAGGTTGATGGTTTAGATGCTTTAATTACTGAAGAGAGCTCAGAGATCTACTGGAGAGAAGGATTCCAGATGTTGATAAGGTCTAACAGAAGTTTCTAATGTCACTGTACTTCCATGTTTGACAGCTGGAGGAAGAATGCCTTGAATGTTTTCTCTAATGTCTCCAGTTTAATTAGTAAAGAAGCTGATGAAGTCATTACTAAAGGAATAGATGGCTCAACAATATAAAATATAATAATGTGCTGTTCTAATGTCACACAGAGCTTTTTAGAAGCTGTTCAACTATCCTACCAGGCTACGTGAGCTTCATCAGATTCTTTCCATCGTTTAGACTGTCTGCTTTGATCTGATCAGCTGTGAATGATACCAGGGAGCTAGAGTTAGTTCATTCATCAGCTTCTTCATCAGAGGAGCAGCTGAGTTTAGAGCTGAACTAAGAGAAGCTGCAGAGCCATCAGCAAAATCATCTGTTAGTGCAGGAGTTAAACTGTGGTTACTGGTTTAAATGAGGAGCTCAGGTCATCACTGACAACATCTACATGGATGTTAAAGTCTCCTCCTAGAACCCTGACCCCAACCCTAGCTAAGACTGAGAGGAAGATGAGAGGAAGATGAGAGGGAGATGAGAGGAAGATGAGAGAAAGATGAGAGGAAGATGAGAGGAAGATGAGAGGAAGACTATGAGGGAGATGAGAGGAAGATGAGAGAAAGATGAGAGGAAGATGAGAGGGAGATGAGAGGGAGATGAGAGGAAGATGAGAGGAAGATGAGAGAAAGATGAGAGGAAGATGAGAGGAAGATGAGAGGAAGAGAGAGAGAGAGATGAGAGATGAGAGGAAGATGAGAGGAAGATGAGAGAAAGATGAGAGAAAGATGAGAGGAAGATGAGAAGACTAAGGCTGAGAGAGAGGAGGAAGATGAGAGAAAGATGAGAGGAAGATGAGAGGAAGATGAGAGGAAGACTATGAGGGAGATGAGAGGAAGATGAGAAAGATGAGAGGAAGATGAGAGGGAGATGAGAGGAAGATGAGAGAAAGATGAGAGGAAGATGAGAGGAAGATGAGAGGAAGACTATGAGGGAGATGAGAGGAAGATGAGAGAAAGATGAGAGGGAGATGAGAGGGAGATGAGAGGAAGATGAGAGGAAGATGAGAGAAAGATGAGAGGAAGATGAGAGGAAGATGAGAGGAAGATGAGAGGAAGATGAGAGAAAGAGATGAGAGGAAAGATGAGAGGAAGATGAGAGGAAGATGAGCGAAAGATGAAGCGAAAGATGAGAGGAAGATGAGAGGAAGACTATGAGGGAGATGAGAGGAAGATGAGGAAAGATGAGAGGAAGATGAGAGGAGGAGATGAGAGGAAGATGAGAGAAAGATGAGAGGAAGATGAGAGGAAGATGAGAGGAAGACTATGAGGGAGATGAGAGGAAGATGAGAGGAAGATGAGAGGGAGATGAGAGGAAGACTATGAGGGAGATGAGAGGAAGATGAGAGGGAGATGAGAGGAAGATGAGAGGAAGATGAGAGAAAGATGAGAGGAAGACTATGAGGGAGATGAGAGGAAGATGAGAGAAAGATGAGAGGAAGATGAGAGGAAGATTAAGAGGAAGACTATGAGGAAGAGAGAGGAAGATGAGAGAAGATGAGAGGAAGATGAGAGGAAGATTAGCGGAAGAGAGAAGATGAGAGGAAGATGAGAGGGAGATGAGAGGAAGATGAGAGGAAGATGAGAGGAAGATGAGAGGAAGACTATGAGGGAGATGAGAGGAAGATGAGAGAAAGATGAGAGGGAGATGAGAGGGAGATGAGAGGGAGATGAGAGGAAGATGAGAGGAAGATGAGAGAAAGATGAGAGGAAGATGAGAGGAACGATGAGAGGAAGATGAGAGGAAGATGAGAGAAAGATGAGAGGAAGATGAGAGGAAGATGAGAGGAAGATGAGAAAAGATGAGAGAGATGAGAGGAAGATGAGAGGAAGACTATGGGGAGATGAGAGGAAGATGAGAGAGAAAAGAGAGGGAAGATGAGAGGAAGATGGAGGAAGACTATGAGGGAGATGAGAGGAAGATGAGAGGAAGATGAGAGGAGATGAGAGGAAGATGATGAGGAGGAGATGAGAGGAAGATGAGAGGAAGATGAGAGGAAGATGAGAGAAAGATGAGAGGAAGATGAGAGGAAGACTATGAGGGAGATGAGAGGAAGATGAGAGAAAGATGAGAGGAAGATGAGAGGAAGATGAGAGGAAGATGAGAGGAAGATGAGAGGAAGATGAGAGAAATGAGAGGAAGATGAGAGGAAGATTAAGAGGAAGATGAGAGGAAGATGAGAGGAAGATGAGAGAAAGATGAGAGGAAGATGAGAGGAAGACTATGAGGGAGATGAGAGGAAGATGAGAGAAAGATGAGAGGAAGATGAGAGGGAGATGAGAGGGAGATGAGAGGAAGATGAGAGGAAGATGAGAGGGAGATGAGAGGGAGATGAGAGGAAGATGAGAGGAAGATGAGAGGAAGATGAGAGAAAGATGAGAGGAAGATGAGAGGAAGATGAGGGAGATGAGAGGAAGATGAGAGGGAGATGAGAGGAAGATGAGAGGGAGATGAGAGGAAGATGAGAGAAAGATGAGAGGGAGATGAGAGGAAGATGAGAGGAAGACTCTGACTTAAAGCTCTGCGTAGGTCTGGGGTTAATAGATGAATCAGAGAGGAAGATCGCTGCCTCTTCATCATCAGGTCACTGATAATCAGTTAATTGGACCTTTGACTGACCAGTGTGTTTCTCATCTCATCTAGCAGAGGACACCATGTCTCCCTCCGTCCCTTGGTCCCTAGCCGCCGTCCTCCTGGTCTTCCTGCTGAGTCCGGCGTCCTCTGAGACCACGGAGTCATCGGTGGAGGACCTGTCCAACAGGAACGCTGACTTTGCTGTCCGGCTGTACCGCGCCATCGCCAGCCGCACTGATGACAATGTCTTTGTCTCTCCGTTCTGTCTGTCCACTGGACTCCTGTCCCTGCTGAGCGCCACCAGCGGTACCACCCGGGACCAGCTGCTGCAGGGCCTCACGCTGACGGGCCTGGATCCTCAGAGCATCCCAGGTAGGCATCGGTGGTCGCGGGTCAGGAGCTGCGGTTCCATCGTCTGGTTCTGAAGGGTTCTGTTCTGTTCTCAGATCTTTTTCAGACACTGAGGACCAGCGTCCTCCGTGAGGGTGGAGACACGAGTGTGCGGCAGGGCGTGGCCATCCTGCCCTCCCAGAACCTCCAGGTGTCCTCGTCCTACCTAGACCTGGTTCAGACTAAGTTCGGGGGGACTGTCCAGAGTCTGTCCTATTCTGTGCCACCTGAGGCCATTGATGCCATCAACCTGTGGGTCCAGGAGCAGACCGGAGACCAGGTCCAGGAGCTGGTGTCCAACCTGGACCCTCAGACTCAGCTGCTGCTCGCCACCGCTGCGTCCTACCAGAGTCTGTATCACCTGTCAGAGGGCGGGGTTACCCAGCAGTGTGTCCTGTCGTGTCTCTGTGTGTAAATAAAGTTTTTCTGTGTGTCTCAGCCCGGTTCAGTCCGCCCTTCAACTCCTCGTCCACTCAGGACGAGCGTTTCTACGTGGACAGATACCGCGTGGTCATGGTTCCCATGATGTTCAGGGCCGATAAGTACTTCCTGGCGTACGACCGCTCTGTGAAGGCCGGCGTGTTGAAGCTGCAGATGACGGACGGGGCGGCCATGTTGGCGGTGCTGCCCGATGAAGGCGTAGACATCATCGCCGTGGAGGAGGAGGTGACGGCTGAGAAAGTCCAGAGCTGGATCCGACGTCTGAAGAAGACGTGAGACACTTTTTATTAATGATCGCTCTCTGCTGCTCTGACCCTAACCCTAAATGACAGAACGAAGACACCACATGGACATGGACACGGGTTCTGCTTAAGCAAACACGTGGACATGTTCTGTGGACAAATGTTTTTATCTTCAGTTAATAAAACAACACTGTGGTTTTATTTTGTTAACAGGAAGTTGGAGGTGCAGCTTCCTCGCTTCCTGTTACAGCGCTCTTACTCTCTGAAGGACGTCCTGCAGACTCTAAACATCACTCAGGTGTTTCAGGATGACGCTGACATCAGCAACATGGGCGGAGCTAAAGGACCTAAACTCAACCAGGTGAGTCACATGAAGCGACTGCAGCTACGTGCTGAAAGACACCATCACAGGAGTCCCTCAGCACCGAGGCCTGAACAAAGGTTCCCACCTGAAGACACCTGGACATGTCAAACATGCCTGAGGGAACGCCGGCGCCAACAAACCTCTTTTATTTTAGTTCTTGGGTCAAAACAGGAAGTGAAGCAGAGACTCGAGTCGTCTCTGTTCACACCTCCACCTTCACCAGGATGTCAAGACCCCACCAGCCTCCAGTCTGCTCGTCCCCTTGTCCTCTTGTTTTCTTGTCTTGCTCTCGTTAGCTCTTGTTAGCTCCTGTTAGCTCCCATTAACTCCCGTTAGCTCCTGTTAGCTCCCATTAACTCCTGTTAGCTCCCGTTAGCTCCCGTTAGCTCCCGTTAGCGCCCATTAGCTCCCATTAGCTCCCATTAGCTCCCGTAAGCGCTTACACTTGCAGCCAGTCAGTCTGCGTGGTGGTTGGTGAGGTGTAAACGCTAATGATCCAGATGTTTGTGTGTTTTAGTTTCTATCCGGCGTCAGCAGAAAGCCATGAGGCTGAAGTCCAGCCCAGCAGAGCCTCAGAGTTTACATTTAATCTGTGTTTATTTGAAGTTTTTTATAATGAAGCTGTTCTTCTTTTATTTACCAGTTTGTCTTTGTCTTGTGTCCAGGTCTATCATAAATCTGTTGTCTCTGTGGACGAGAGCAACGGAGCTATGACCTCAGGAGACACCGTGTTCTCCACCCCCCCTCCTCGTCTCACCTTCAACAGACCCTTCATCTTCATCGTCTACCAGCAGACCACCACCAGCCTGCTGTTCATGGGCCGAGTCACTGACCCCACCCAGAAATAGATCACTTTACCTGACAGCTTGTTAAGCCCCGCCCACCTGCTTGTTTTTCATACTCCCCTGAGGATGAACTGGGAGGACTGTCCTCTGATGTTAGCTGCAGTGCTAATGTGTTATATAATCTGTTGTAGCTGCTAGCATAGCATAGCGCCATGCTGATGTTAGTGTTTATTTAACATGGCGCCCTCTGCTGGTGGAAACTGTCCTTTGTTTTATAACGGAGTTCATTCAGATCAAGATGTGACTTCCTTTGACAACAGGAAGTTGTTGTGTTTAGAGCTAATGAGCATGTTAGCATGACAGCCACTATGACATGGTGTGTACTGAATATTCACTGTCTGAATAAACGAGTTATGTTAAAGATGCTGTGATGTCATTCAGCCACAAACAGAATCACATGATAATAAACGGTTTAGTGTGTTTAGTGACCGTCAGTGAGCTCGTCATGTCCTTGTCATGTCCTCGTCTACACTAGAGGACAAGTCATTTATACAGTGTGAATGTAAGAGGCAGCCTCAGCAGATAGATGACATTAATGTGGAACCAGAACCACTGATGAGACACAGGCTCCGCCCGCACAGGTACGACCTGTTTAGACTCCTCCCCTCAGACCAGCTACAGAGCTCCACCCAACACAGAGAGTGAGACCATCCACATGAACACTTTATATCTGCTGTCATCCCTTTTCTCTCCTTTTTATTCTATTTTTATTTTAGAGTAAAAGTTAGCGGAGTCACATTCCCTGTATGTGCTTGGCCACTGAAGCTGATTCTGTGTCATGCTCTAGGTTTTTCACAGTCATGGTTTAATGTTTCCTGTTTTATTTTGTTAAGTTGTGGATTTCCTGTTTGTGTTTGCTTTCTCCTTGTGTCTTGATTAGTCTCACCTGTGTCTCGTCTCTGTCCTAGCCCTGTTGTCCCCTTCCTTCCTTGTTGTGTCGTACTGTTTGTTTGCTAACGTCATGTTTTGCATGCCATAGTTTTTCATAGTGTTTTGGTTTTTGTCGTTCCTCATCAGCAGTGCTTTGGATTTTTGGTCTTTTTTATTAAATACTTTTTCGCCTACTCTTGTCTCTGCCTCTTAAGTCCTGGATTCTGATAAACATATAGTAGGAACAAATGCACCCTGGTTTAAATGTATTTAAACATTTTTGAATTACATCATTGAACAGTTTTGTTAAATATTTGGGTGTCGCTGCTGTGCTGTGTAAGGTTTTCTCTTTAAATCCATTTATTTTATACATTTTGGTGTAAAAGGTTGCATGTGTTTGAGACCTTTAATATGAGTTTTCTGGAGGTTTGGAGACTAAACCAGCCCCCCAGCAGCCTAGACCTAAAGCATGATGGGAAGTGCCCCAGTAGCCTAGACCTATAGCATGATGGGAAGTCCCCCAGTAGTCTAGACCTACAGCATGATGGGAAGTCCCCCAGTAGTCTAGACCTACAGCTTGATGGGAAGTCCCCCAGTAGTCTAGATCTATAGCATGATGGGAAGTCCCCCAGTAGTCTAGATCTATAGCATGATGGGAAGTCCCCCAGTAGTCTAGATCTATAGCATGATGGGAAGTGCCCCAGTAGTCTAGATCTATAGCATGATGGGAAGTCCCCCAGTAGTCTAGACCTACAGCATGATGGGAAGTGCCCCAGCAGCCTAGACCTATAGCATGATGGGACGTCCCCCAGCAGTCTAGACCTATAACATGATGGGAAGTCCCCCAGTAGTCTAGACCTATAGCATGATGGGAGGTGACCAGCAGCCTAGATCTATAGCATGATGGGAAGTGCCCCAGTAGTCTAGATCTATAGCATGATGGGAAGTGCCCCAGTAGTCTAGATCTATAGCATGATGGGAAGTGCCCCAGTAGTCTAGATCTATAGCATGATGGGAAGTGCCCCAGTAGTCTAGATCTATAGCATGATGGGAAGTGCCCCAGTAGTCTAGATCTATAGCATGATGGGAAGTGCCCCAGCAGCCTATACCTATAGCATGATGGGATGCTATAGGTCTATGCTACTGGGGCACTTCCCTTGATTCTATAGCATCATCATCTGGTCAGATATCAATAGAACTGGAGGCCAAGCTAACTCCACCCAGAGAAACTAGATGATCAGAGAATGAAGCTCTGAGGAGTTTATCACCAGAACTCCATGACTACCTTTAGTATAAGCTGAAGAATCTGTCTGACAGATAGGATTCAAACCTTTAATCACATATGCTGATGAATGGAGTCGAACTCAGCACTAAGGTCTAACAGGACCAGGACAGAGACATGTCCACTGAGTTAAAGTTTAGTCATTAAGCATCTCATGAAGTCATCAAAGGTCAGCCTGGCTACAGACATGAAACTAACCTGTTAATGATGAATAATGTGTCATTCACTTTAGAAAACACAGTGAGATCATTTTCATCAAATCTATGGTTTTATCTATAGATTTGATGAATATTAGTTCCTGATGTCAACGCTCATCCAGCCAATCACACATGTCCAACAAGAACACACCAATAGTTTGTAAGGTGAGTTTACTGACCAATCAGGTGGCAGGATGAGATCATTAGAATACACAGTGCTCAGTAGATGCAAATAGAAGTCAGATTCTACTGTCTCTGTTTGTGACTGTAAGGCAGACATGATGTCCCGTTGCAATCTGGGTAATGTCCTGAAGCTGCTGATTGGCTGATGGCCCGGTGGAGGTGTGACAATCAGGTGATCTTCAGTCTTGTCCTGACTGGATGCTGAAGGAGTTTGACTTCCTGCTTCTAAAAATTTAAAGAACAGACACAAGCAGCTCATGGATCACTTTTAAACTGGACTCAGATTATTTAAAAGAACAATGAAACATAAACTGAAAGCAGAAGAGTTTTGGACCAGGTGGGTAGTATATATATATATATATATATATACACAGATAGTATGTAGACTACTAAATAAAGACGTCACCAGACTCTGATTCTAAGACCAAGGGAATCTTTTGATGAGTGTGTAAGTTCTTGATATAGTTGTAAACTTGATACAGAATATTTAAAGATTTAGACTGTGGCCTCAGCATGAAGTGAAATTAACGATGGCTCTTTATTACTATTATTTACAGTAAATAGTAAAAACTAAATATATTTTCGGATGTTTTTTCTTACCGGAAAAGTAAAACAAATTTGGGACAAAGAGTAAAAGCAGTCTACAGTGGTAAGTAGTTATCAACGCTATGTGTCACTAATCAGTCACTAAAACACTGACACTGTGGAAGGACTAGCTGAACACTACAACTCACCAACCACCAATGACAAATAAATGGTGGTCCTACTTCCCAACTGTGGAGTGTGAAAGCACCATAAGTGCTAATGGTGAGTGTGAGCCACAGTCTGGGTTCTGGGTTCTCAAAGCCCCAGGGTTAAATAGGGTCTTTACCAGGGTCAGGGTCTAAAACATGAAACAATGATCCAGGTGGTTTAGTGGAGGATTTAATGAGACAGACCAGGAAGGTTAGATTAGTTTTAGTGGAAGGACCTGTTTGTTATTTTACCATGGGCTTAAACTCACATAGATAGCTTCCTGGACTGGTTGTCCTTCACCCCACACCCCCGGTCCATCGTTTTACTGCGCAGGTCCATGGTACTGGTCCTGTGGTCCAAGGTACTAGTCCTGTGGTCCAAGGTACTGATCCTGTGGTCCAAGGTACTGGTCCTGTGGTCCATCTTATTGTTCCTGTGGTCCATGTTATTAGTTCTGTGGTCTAGTGGACTGGTTCTATGGTCTCTCTGGTCATGGCTACTGGCCCTGTCTAGGAGGCTTGTGGTGTTGCTGCGGATCAGGACTGGCATAGGGGAGGAGGACTGGGTCGCCATGGTGAAATGTGTTGTCCTCAGGGAGTCATCTGTGAGACACAGGAAGTGATGTAAGAATAAAGACAGTCACAGAGGATGTTCACTGTTGCTGCTGTTTGGGGAGGAGCTACCTTTGCTGGACAACATGGACGACTTCCCGGGTCCAGAGGAACTGCTCAGATCTTTAACCTTCCTGAAACACAAAAACATTCACTGAACCTCAGTTTAGTCACAACAAACACCAGACCTGCACCCTGGACTGAGCCTGAAACTGGTCCAGCATTTATACAGTGATGCGTTCAGGTCCCGGCCTGCATGTGTCTTCACTGTGATGACATCATCCATACAAATCACACCAGGTCACAGTTTAGTGGCATACTACTTCCTGCCTATTGATCCTGTTCCTGGTTTCCAGACCTGATCTCTGTGAGACAGAAGGAGGAGCTTGTTCTTACAGAGGTCTGTCTGAGTTCAAAGGTTTGGACGACGTTGGTTGACTGCTTAGGGACCGGCTCCGAGACAGTTTAGCCTTCCTCATCTCTTTACCTGCACAGAGGAGACATCATCATCATCATCATCTTCATCATCATACTCATATTCATGATCATCATCTTCATCATCTTGTCTTCATACTTACCAGATGAAGAGGAGGTTGCAGCAGACGAGGACACAGACATAGACATGGACTTGGTTGCAGACAGACTGGTTTTGCTGTCTCTTCCTGTCAAAGAGTGATAGTTTACTACTGAACTGAGAATGGAAACGTTTCATGAATAAAACATGAACTCACGTTTCCTCTCGTGTTTGTCAGAGTTCATCTTTGCGTCGGTCTGATGGCGCTCCAGCTGTTCCTGACAACATAAAGACGCCGTTAAAAGAAAGCAGGAGGTTCAGACTGAGGAGACGCTCAGTCTCAGCCTCACCATCTCTAGCAGCAGGGTTTCTTCCTTCTCCTTCTTCTGGTCCAACAGGTCCTTCTCCTGCCTCTTGTGAAACTGAAAACAAACAGAAAAAACAATGAGTAACAGAAGAGAAGTGAAGCAGATGTACTCACGGCTGTGTCTTCACTAAACAGGCTGCTTACCGGCTCAGACAGGTCCAGTTTGTCCAGTTCCAAGACTGTCTGGAAGACATGATGGACACAGTTATTCACTGATGCTCTGTCACAGCTGGCATGCTAAACTGATTCACCTGTGTCACCGTTCCAGTCACAGTCAGGACTGACCTCTGGTGGCAGGATGAGCTGCTGGAAAGTCTTACCTTGCGAATCGTGGCCACCACATCTTTGTCTTTCTCCCTGCAGAGAAGTTTCTGGACACAGAAGTCAAGTTTCTGCAGAAAGTGTTTGTCGGCCGGCAGACGAAGTGATGAACGTAACCTAGGCAACAACTGGCACAATTTGTACCTGTGAGGATGAAACACGAGCAGATGGAGGTGCTTTGGTTTCAGACGGATTATTATTGTTGCACTGGACAGAATGATGATGAGGATCTACCTGACGTTGGCCACAGGGTCGTGGACCAGCTCCAGTGCTGGAATCAGGAAGTGTTTGTTGAAGTATTTTCTGGAGAAAATCTCGGTGGCAGTTTCACAAACATCAAGGAACCTCAGGCGGTTCCAGTAGCTGCGACCCTGAGCCAGATCTGAGGAACATAGTTCTGTTTGATATACTGACAGACATGGTCGCATGTCGTCTCACTGAACACCTGAACAACCTGATAACCCATCACTAATAAGAGGGAAAGAAGTCCTGACCTTGGATCAGTCGCTCCATCATCTCCTGCCGCTGCTCTTGTTTGCGGTTGTACCTCAGGAATGTGCAGAAAGTCCGAGCTGCCTCCTTCTGCACCGGCAACACTTTCTGCAACCACAACAAGCAGAGTTACCTGTCTGTCACCTGGGTCACACCTACGGGATTGTGTCTGTCTCTGCTCGTCTGCCAGTGCTGACGTTGGTGGTGAGGATGATGAAGATGCGAGGGGAGAAGCTCTGGTGCAGCAGTTCTCCTGGCAGCAGTCTGGCTAGGCAGCTGTACCGCTGCAGCAGCTTCTCATGTAGCCGCCAACGCAGAGAACATCCCACCTTCTGTTCTGCTAGCAGCAGCGTCGACAGCAACTCTGGGAACTGAGGAGAACCACAGGAGAACAGAGGAGAACAGGAGGAAGATGTCTGACTATCAGATACCACAGAGAGAAAACTAAAAGCAGGCTGAACGGATGTTTCATTCACACCTTGTTGTCCAGTGTCAGGTTTTCTCCCCTGGACAGGACTGTCTCCAGAATTTCTTCAAAGTGATTCATCAGAGCGTCCAAAACCTCAACAGCAAAAACAAAAACCAAGCCAACAAAGCACACAACAGCTGGAATAAAGGGTGGCTACGTTTTCAATACACCAATGATCCAGAAGAAATGACGCTGCTCCTTTAACATCTGCAGCAGATGTTCTGCAAATGTTCTGTGAGATTTGGATCAGACCTTTTAAGTATCTGTCCCATTAGAAGGTCCTGACCTGCTGACTAGAACCCAGTCATCTGGATCGCCTGGTCCTTCAGATGTTTAGATCTGGACATTTCTCCAACCGTTCAATAATAACTGACTGTTGACTAAGTCTGTGATGTATCTAGACGCATACCTGCTCGTACTGTAATGAAACATACAGAACTACATCAGAACACGAAGTCAGTTTGGTCCAGTTAGGACCTCTCACCTCCAGAGCGTCGTCCTGCAGCAGAGACAGAAGCTCTTTGTGGACCAGGTGGACGTTTGAGCCAAGCAACTTCACCACCTGCAGGAAGAGGCGGGGCCATTGCATGACATCAGAGGAGGGAGGCAGTCCTAGTGAGATACTTGGTTTGACAGATACATTATCTTAATATGAATGTTGTGCAGGTCTGACAACAAGGACATGTTCTGCTGAACAAATGAGAGCGGAGCAGGACCTTGGTGTTGCTGATCTGACCTGGTGGAAACTGGCTGCAGCACTTCGCCGGACGCTGACCTCTGGGTCACAACAAAGACTGGAGAAAGAAGGATAGAGCTCCAGCAGAAAGTGTGCAGAGTCTGCAAACACGATCATGGCCTGGATGGAGAGAACAGGAAGTGACCTCACCATGTGCAGAGGTGTGAAACACAGAGAATCTGTGTGTCTGTGGTGTTTACCGGGAGGTTGTAGCAGCAGTTGCAGCGGATCAGAGTGGACTCTGTGTTGCCGTCAGTCTGGTTTCCTTCAGTCTGGAGGCCGGCGACACAAAGCACCTTAAACCTTTGTAGTAAGCGACCTTTCTGCTCATCTGACACGGAACCTGAGACACAATAATGGATAGTCTGAAATCCACCTGACATAGAAGTCCAGTCACAAAACAGCCAAAACAAAGAAGGGAGCTGAGCCGCTCAGACCTAGAGCTGTGGACGAGGGCAAGGCCGTGACGTCATGGACACAGTGACCCTAACCCAAGGCCGTGCGTCATGGACACAGTGACCCTAACCCAAGGCCGTGACGTCATGGACACAGTGACCCTAACCCAAGGCCGTGGCGTCATGGACACAGTGACCCTAACCCAAGGCCGTGGCGTCATGGACACAGTGACCCTAACCCAAGGCCGTGACGTCATGGACACAGTGACCCTAACCCAAGGCCGTGACGTCATGGACACAGTGACCCTAACCCAAGGCCGTGGCGTCATGGACACAGTGACCCTAACCCAAGGCCGTGACGTCATGGACACAGTGAACCTAACCAAGGCCCGTGACGTCATGGACACAGTGACCCTAACCCAAGGCCGTGACGTCATGGACACAGTGAACCTAACCAAGGCCCGTGACGTCATGGACACAGTGACCCTAACCCAAGGCCGTGACATCATAGATTCAGTGACCCTAACCCTTCAGTCAAAGACTCTGGCTACTTCGCTGCCAGACAGCAACCGTTGACCTTTCTGGGATGAGTTATAACAGGTTTACATGCTCCCCCACTTGTGCCCTGTGTCTGGTCCTCCATCCCTACATAGATTTCAGGGGACTTTCCAGTCTTTCTATGGTGTCCACAGACACCTCTGCACTGCTATATGGACTGGAATTAATCAGCTGATGTGAACATGAGTCATACCTGCCAGTCCACTGCAGAGCTTCCCAAACTGGAAGGACAAAGCCGCCATGATGGCTTCGTCTACCTGTGACGAGGCGTCGCACACGGACATCACCAGAGGAACCACGATGTGGAGTCGCTCGTCTGAGGAGGAAGACAGCGCTTTAAAGCGGCACTGCTGACTTACTGCAGCTTGTCCTCTGTCCACACACTCACCACTGTCCATTATCTCCATCAGGTTGATCATGGTGTCAAAAGCAGCGAGGCGGACGCTGCTCTCCTCATCTCCAGCGAGCTCCACCAGTTCAGGAAGAAGCTCTGTCTGGATGTCTTCCACCCTAAAGGACAGTCAACACACCTTGTCTCATCACAGTTACCCATCAGAGCTTTTTAAATTTGCTTCATCTTTGTTTCAGTGTTTGCTGGCAGGTACCCCGAGGCTCTAGCGATGTTCTCCAGCTGGCGGCACATACAGGCTCGGACCTCAAACTCCAGGTCCTGACATAAAGATCGAGCCAAAGGCAGAAGCTCCTTCTTCACTCTGTCAGAGAAAGTGAGACACTGTCTCAGAGGCATGGAGCCCAGGGTCTGCTGAGAGCTTCATGGGTCAGATGTCAGATTATGTTAATGTAGTACTGCACAGAGTACACAGAGTATACCATGCTACACACATGTGAGAATCAAACTTGCAGGCAACTTTTCCTAGGATGCGACAGCTAGCCAGACGAGTCTGAAGAGAGTGAGACATCTGGGACTGATACAGGAGAGGGTTCAGCACCTGTGGACAGAGACAAGTAGCAGATGAGACAGACAGGTATGGAGACAGAGGAGACAAACCTCACATGGATGAGTCATTTAAAGATCTATTAGTGATGAAGAGCTGGCTCCAAACCCTGGGACGTACAAACTGACCTCCTGTCTGATGGTCTCTTTTGGCAACGCATTGATGGCCGACAGCAGAGTCTCCAACCAGGCGTTGCTCACCACTGTCAACAGAGCAACACACATCAGCAACAAACATGGCAACCTCTCGGGTGAGTCTACCTGTGTCTCTGTGGTGTCTCTGTGGTGTCCCTGTGGTTCAGGTGAGTCTACCTGTGTCTCTGTGGTGTCCCTGTGGTTCAGGTGAGTCTACCTGTGTCTCTGTGGTTCAGGTGAGTCTACCTGTGTCCCTGTGGTTCAGGTGAGTCTACCTGTGTCTCTGTGGTTCAGGTGAGTCTACCTGTGTCCCTGTGGTTCAGGTGAGTCTACCTGTGTCCCTGTGGTTCAGGTGAGTCTGCCTGTGTCTCTGTGGTGTCTTTGTGGTGTCCCTGTGGTTCAGGTGAGTCTACCTGTGTCTCTGTGGTGTCTCTGTGGTGTCCCTGTGGTGTGTCTCTGTGGTGTCCCTGTGGTGCAGGTGAGTCTACCTGTGTCTCTGTGGTGTCCCTGTGGTTCAGGTGAGTCTACCTGTGTCTCTGTGGTGTCTCTGTGGTGTCCCTGTGGTGTCCCTGTGGTGCAGGTGAGTCTACCTGTGTCTCTGTGGTGTCTCTGTGGTTCAGGTGAGTCTACCTGTGTCTATGTGGTGTCCCTGTGGTTCAGGTGAGTCTACCTGTGTCTCTGTGGTGTCCCTGTGGTTCAGGTGAGTCTACCTGTGTCTCTGTGGTGTCTCTGTGGTGTCCCTGTGGTTCAGGTGAGTCTACCTGTGTCTCTGTGGTGTCTCTGTGGTTCAGGTGAGTCTACCTGTGTCTCTGTGGTGTCTCTGTGGTTCAGGTGAGTCTACCTGTGTCTCTGTGGTGTCTCTGTGGTTCAGGTGAGTCTACCTGTGTCTCTGTGGTGTCCCTGTGGTTCAGGTGAGTCTATCTGTGTCTCTGTGGTGTCCCTGTGGTTCAGGTGAGTCTACCTGTGTCTCTGTGGTGTCTCTGTGGTGTCTCTGTGGTGTCCCTGTGGTTCAGGTGAGTCTACCTGTGTCTCTGTGGTGTCTCTGTGGTTCAGGTGAGTCTACCTGTGTCCCTGTGGTTCAGGTGCAGCAGGACAGTCTTCAGGATGGAGTAGGTGTGGGTGTGGATCAGGATGATGTCGTCTTGCAGGATGGTTAAGAAGGACGTTGCTGCTGCCAGCTGGATTTCAGCTCCAGCTCCATTCAGGACGTCCTGGGTCACACAGACAGACAGGTTACCTGTAAAACACATCGGATACTTCCTGGAGTGATGGCAGCCCGATGCTACGTACCCGAACTTTTGGTACGACACGTCGAAACGTCTCCGCTGGATTCTGGCGTACAAGACTAGGCAGATTACTGATGACGCTGGCCCTCTGGACCTCCTGACCCACACTGAAGAAAGACATGAGGACAAGAGCAGGGACATCAGGGACGGAGACATGGAAGGGATGGATGGAGACAGAGGGAAGAACAGAGGACATGAAAGTGAATCCTAGAGAGAGTTTAATAATAACAACACGCTCAGCATCACCAGACAGAATTATTCAAATGAAAAACAAAATGACACAAATACATTTACAGCTGAAAGCAGACGTTTACGTCCTCATGAAGCTTTTTTCTTCCTCACTGTCTGAAGTTAAGTCTGACTAAAGCTCTTCTTCTAGATCAGTTAGGATTAATAAAATTATTTCTATCTTTAACCAAAGAAGGAGCCCTGATGATGATGTCATGGTTTTGGAAGCTACTGATAGGTTAACAGACATCATGTGATTTACTGGAGGCATCACCTGTGGATGTATTTTAAGGCTACACCTCAAACGCTGCTGACCCAAGTCATATAGTTTAAAGACAATGCTGCCAAATACTAAGGACATGTAGGAACAAACGTTCTCTCTGATGTAAACATCTGCTCTCAGCTGTAAATACAACATTGGTACATGATGTGTGTCCATGTGGTGTCTCTGTCACAGACAGCAGATAAAAGTGAAACTGTCTGAATAAATAAGTCTAAAGCTGGAATTTGAAGGAGTCTGAATTTGTTATGTGTTCTGGCACGGCATCCGGTCAGAGGTAGGAGTTAGATGGATGAAGATGATCTAAGAGTGTGGGTGGAGATGTTTATGTGGATGAGCTTAGTGAGGTAGTGACAAGTAGGATTTTACAGGTAATGCAGAATTTAACAGGACAGGTGTTCTGTGACTCACAGAGGGGGTTCTGCTGATGATACTGTGACGCCACTAGGGCCTGTTGTGTGTTTTCCCTTTGTCTTGTCTGTTTCTGCAGGTACCTCAGTGGGCGGGGCTAATTTTGAGCGATTGGGAACACCTGGCCAGTCTCCCTGAGCTTATAAGACCAGGCAGTCACCTCGTCTGTTGGCTTTGGCCTGTTTGTTCTTACACCTACTAACTCAGTTCTTTTGGTTATTTAAATAAATTGGTTGATTCGTTTCTTTATGTTTTGTCATGACTTATGAGCCAGGTTGTCACAATACATACGGCAGAGCTTTGAACCAGTTAATGAATGGATTTGTCCAGTAAACCTGCAGTAGTCCAGACAGGACGTGAGCAGGCTATGGACCAGAGATGCAGTCATGTGGGGTGAGAGGGATGAAGGGAGATGGGAGCAGGTGGAAAATACGCTGAATAGGTGATATTCTTAATGTGAGATTAGAATGAGAGAGTGTTGTGAAGAATGAAAACTTACTGAGTACGCTGAATTTCTGGGTTTAGATCCACAGTTCAGTGAACTAGTTTAGATCCTCTGGGACCAGTTTGCTGATTCACTCCAGCGTGTAATTGGTGTAGAGATCACTGGGTCTCAGAGATGGACTGAAGGCTAGCAAGAGCTACTGTTAGCTGGGAGGCTATGATGCTAGCGAGAGCTACTGTTAGCAAGGAGGCTAGGATGCTAGCAAGAACTACTGTTAGCTGGGAGGCTAGGATGCTAGCAAGAGCTACTGTTAGCTGGGAGGCTAGGAGGCTAGCAAGAGCTACTGTTAGTAAGGAGGCTAGGATGCTAGGAAGAGCTACTGTTAGCAAGGAGGCTAGGATGCTAGCAAGAGCTACTGTTAGCTGGGAGGCTAGGATGCTAGCAAGAGCTACTGTTAGTAAGGAGGCTAGGATGCTAGCAAGAGCTACTGTTAGCAAGGAGGCTAGGATTCTAGCAAGAGCTACTGTTAGCTGGGAGGCTAGGATGCTAGCAAGAGCTACTGTTAGCTGTGAGGCTAGGATGCTAGCAAGAGCTACTGTTAGCTGTGAGGCTAGGATGCTAGCAAGAGCTACTGTTAGCAAGGAGGCTAGGATTCTAGGAAGAGCTACTGTTAGCTGGGAGGCTAGGATGCTAGGAAGAGCTACTGTTAGCTAGAGGCTAGGATGCTAGTAAGAGCTACTGTTAGCTAGAGGGTAGGAAGCTAGGAAGAGCTACTGTTAGCAAGGAGGCTAGGATTCTAGGAAGAGCTACTGTTAGCTGGGAGGCTAGGATGCTAGCAAGAGCTACTGTTAGCTGTGAGGCTAGGATGCTAGCAAGAGCTACTGTTAGCAAGGAGTCAAACTCTCACCTGGATTAAACAGCTGATCATCACCTGGGTCTAATCTCACCTGAGCAGGTAGACCGCCCTCTCTATGTCGTTCAGGTCTTCGTCCACAGTCAGCTGATCGATCTCCTCTGGAGTCTGACAGGAAATACTGATCGTTAATCACTTACCAGGGTGACATCATCATCTTCATAGTCATCATCATCATAAGTACAGGTATAGCAGAGGGTCAGACTGTTTCCTGTTTGTAGCCTTTACATTATCGATCATTATATTGAACACTGATCAGATATAGATCAGTTATAGATCAGATATAGATCAGTTATAGATCAGTTATAGATCAGATATAGATCAGTTATAGATCAGATATAGATCAGATATAGATCAGATAAAAATCAGTTATAGATCAGTTGTAGATCAGATATAGATCAGATATAGATCAGTTATAGATCAGTTATAGATCAGATATAGATCAGTTATAGATCAGTTATAGATCAGATATAGATCAGTTATAGATCAGTTGTAGATCAGATAAAAATCAGTTATAGATCAGATATAGATCAGTAATAGATCCGATATAGATCAGTTATAGATCAGTTGTAGATCAGATAACAATCAGTTATAGATCAGATATAGATCAGATAAAAATCAGTTAAAGATCAGTTATAGATCAGTTATAGATCAGTTATAGATCAGTTATAGATCAGATATAGATCAGATAAAAATCAGTTAAAGATCAGTTATAGATCAGTTATAGATCAGTTATAGATCAGTTATAGATCAGATATAGATCGATACAGATCCGATATAGATCAGTTATAGATCAGTTATAGATCAGTTATAGATCAGATATAGATGCTGTAAGTTGAGGCTGCTGGGGGACTTCCCATGATCCTATAGACCTAGGCTACTGGGGGACTTCCCATGATGCTGTAGGTTGAGGCTGCTGGGGGACTTCCCATCATGCTATAGGTCTAGGCTACTGGGGGACTTCCCGTCATCATATAGGCTCAGGCTACTGAGGGTCTTCTCATCATGATATAGGCCTAGGCTGCTGGGGGATGATGCACTGAGCCCTTATCCTTTCATTTCTACTCTATTACTCCTGGTACATACTACTTTATAGCATGTTGACAGCTGTGTGTCCCTGTCTCCATCTCGTCTCCTCCCATCCCCACATTCTAGATGTACACTTTAGGCATGTTATGGACGGTTTGGACCTTTACCTGGTTCCTCCTCTCTTCTCTTGTTCTGTCTCTACCTGGCCTCAGTCAGATGGTTCTGGTGCTGCTTTTTGTTGTTATTGAATCGTAATTAAATTGATGAAAAGTGTTTAATTGTGTTTAATGTTGATCTTTTTTAACACTAAACTCAGATCTGACAGTTTAGTGACTGATAACCATGAGTCTGTCAGCTGATGAAGAGGATATCCTGTCTGTCTGTCTGTGCAGAGGAGGACAGACAGGTGGACAAACTGCGTCATGCTGCGCAGATAACGGGTCTCCCCTCAGCTTCCTGCAGAGAGGCTGCTGATCATCCTCCCACTGACTCACCCCATTATCACCATTATCACCATCATCACCACCATCATCATCATCATCATCACATGTCACACACATGTGCTCAACACATCAACGCCTCCTTCATGTGTGAGCAGCTCCTACCTTCAAGCTCCTGCGGATCGGCCTCTCGATGAAGGCCAGCTCCTGCAGCTCCTCCAGGGGGCCGCACAGCAGGCTGGCCGGGCTCAGAGCCATCCTGCTGGGGAACATCTGCTCACTGGGAACGGCCCAGTTTGCTACTGGTCTAGAGGAGAGGAGGCGGAGAGGCTCAGCACCAACATCCCTGGTGGTGGTGGTGGTGTGTGTATGTGTGTGAGAGGAAGGGGAGGGGGGAGGTGGGGGCTCAACCGTTTCCAAGGAGATCCCTGCTCGATCTATCCCCGGTGGGGGGAACGTCACGCCAGATTCCGTTCAAAATAATTGCAGTTTAACAATCATTCGGTCATTTCCAGACGAAGCGAACCAGCATAGTCTCCAAACATACCAGAATACAAGTCAACACGGCCAATGCTTCCATTCGGCTCACGCTGTTTCCTCAGTGCTGCGATTATTTTATTAAAAATCTCCTCTTTTCTGCGCCACATCTGTAACATCCCGGTCAGTCAGTGAGAACAGCCGCTGTCAGGGAACCATCACCGCAGTCGGTCCTTACAGCACAGTCGGTCCTACACACCTGTCTCATAACACCATGACTTTACTAGGAGACGCCGAACGTGAAGCCAGAACACCGATGAATCCCAAACCTTGTCCGCCTTCTCAGCGGCTCCTGTCGGTGCGAACGTCACGTAGAGCTGCGTTAAATGCGTCGGTGTCCATCACACGTTATAGAAGAAAATCCTTTTATAAACACTCACCAATGTACGGACTCATCTCTGGATCGTGCCGTCTCAAACTTCATTTCAGCGGGACGCAGGAATGTGTCCGACTTTAGGACTGATCTGATGCTGGGACCGGAACCAGGACGTGCGGATGGAGGCTCGTGGCCGCAGTGCAGCAGCTCATCTGGTTTCTATGGATACGGCTCCGTGTGAAAGAGCTCATTCACAAAGTTTAGAGACTGCGTCTGATGTAACCAGAACACACTTGTCTGTACCAGGCTGTAAAACACCTGTACACCTGTATGAACACACCTGTATGAACACACGTGGATGAACACACCTGGCCAAAACACACCTGTATTAAAACACCTGGCTAAAACAACTGTATGATGTATGAACACACCTGTATGGACACACCTGTATGAACACACCTGTATGATGTATCAACACACCTGTATGAACACACCTGTATGGACACACCTGTATGGACACACCTGTATAGACACACCTGTATGAACACACCTGTATGATGTATGAACACACCTGTATGGACACACCTGTATGGACACACCTGTACGAACACACCTGTATTAAAACACCTGGCTAAAACAACTGTATGATGTATGAACACACCTGTGTGATGTTTGAACACACCTGTATGGACACATCTGTATGGACACACCTGTATGAACACACCTGTATGGACACACCTGTATAGACACACCTGTATGAACACACCTGTATGAACACACCTGTATGATGTATGAACACACCTGTATGATGTATGAACACACCCGTATGGACACACCTGTATGAACACACCTGTATGGACACACCTGTATGAACACACCTGTATGATGTATGAACACACCTGTATGGACACACCTGTATGGACACACCTGTATGAACACACCTGTATGATGTATGAACACACCTGTATGGACACACCTGTATGAACACACCTGTATGGACACACCTGTATGAACACACCTGTATGAACACACCTGTATGATGTATGAACACACCTGTATGGACACACCTGTATGAACACACCTGTATGAACACACCTGTATGATGTATGAACACACCTGTATGGACACACCTGTATGAACACACCTGTATGGACACACCTGTATGACACACCTGTATGAACACACCTGTATGATGTATGAACACACCTGTATGACACCTGTATGAACACACCTGTATGAACACACCTGTATGATGTATGAACACACCTGTATGAACACACCTGTATGGACACACCTGTATGGACACACCTGTATGGACACACCTGTATAGACACACCTGTATGAACACACCTGTATGATGTATGAACACACCTGTATGGACACACCTGTATGGACACACCTGTACGAACACACCTGTATTAAAACACCTGGCTAAAACAACTGTATGATGTATGAACACACCTGTGTGATGTTTGAACACACCTGTATGGACACATCTGTATGAACACACCTGTATGAACACACCTGTATGATGTATGAACACACCTGTATGGACACACCTGTATGAACACACCTGTATGAACACACCTGTATGATGTATGAACACACCTGTATGGACACACCTGTATGAACACACCTGTATGAACACACCTGTATGATGTATGAACACACCTGTATGAACACACCTGTATGGACACACCTGTATGGACACACCTGTATGGACACACCTGTATAGACACACCTGTATGAACACACCTGTATGATGTATGAACACACCTGTATGGACACACCTGTATGGACACACCTGTACGAACACACCTGTATTAAAACACCTGGCTAAAACAACTGTATGATGTATGAACACACCTGTGTGATGTTTGAACACACCTGTATGGACACATCTGTATGAACACACCTGTATGAACACACCTGTATGATGTATGAACACACCTGTATGGACACACCTGTATGAACACACCTGTATGAACACACCTGTATGATGTATGAACACACCTGTATGGACACATCTGTATGAACACACCTGTATGAACACACCTGTATGATGTATGAACACACCTGTATGGACACACCTGTATGAACACACCTGTATGAACACACCTGTATGATGTATGAACACACCTGTATGGACACATCTGTATGGACACACCTGTATGAACACACCTGACTGTAAACCAGCCGTATAGATTCTCCTAAAGTTAGATGGGGACAGGAAGTCAGTCACTTTCAGCTGTTTGGTCTTCAGCCAGTAGAGGTCCAGTATCAGTACTGGCCGACTGTCCTGCTCATGAAACTACAGACCATTTGAGCTTCAAGTCAAACCACTGATCTACTGCTGCTTCTTCTCTAACGTACAACCAGGCTCTCATGTCTAAAACTGAACGTAGCTGCACCCTGACTGGCTGTTTCTCACAGGTACGACTGAATCCGTGCTTCATCTGCTGATCCTGATTCAGGTGAAACTTCAGTCCCTGGTTCATGGTTAGGCTTGAAACCTCTTCACTCACATCTCCACCAGGTCTGTTGGCTCATATGTGACAAAAACTGTCACGATGTTGTCATGATATTCTGTCATGTTGTGTTTTGTTGATAATTCATCTTCTAGTGTCACATTATTCTAATACATTATCTGGTTATCTTTTGTTCTCCCAGTAGTTTTCTGTTCTAACCTCATGAGCTGCATGTTTCCATTTAAATCTGTCATTAAGTGTCCGTTTGATTCATCTTGTGTGAAGTTACATTATCAGGTGAGGTTACAGGTTATGTTAAGGTGGACTGACCAACAACTCGGGGGTATGAAAGAATCAGGGATTAAGCAACAGGAATCTTTGACTTTATGGAGGGTTATCAGTTGTTGTTTAATTTGTGCTTAATGTTGGTTTCAAACATAAAACCTGCTCCAGACTGAAAGGAGGAGAGATGTGTTCCAGTGACATTTCTGTTTTCAGGAGCTTCAGCTCAACACATTAGCAGCTCTCAGTGTGTTTGAATGTTTTGGCTTCAGGACAGAGAAAAGGAACACCAGTGAAGTCCACAGCCTCCAAACACATTCACTGATCTCATTTAGCAGCAGCTTCAGCAAAAACAAAGAGGACGACCTCTAATGACCTGCTGCTTTTACTGCTGCGGTGTTCTCCCAGTAACTCTAGATCTAGATGGAGACATGGAAAGTGCTGCTGAGACTTCCAGCAGATGAGTCTTCACCCACAGTGACAGATTGTGTTGTTTTCAGGTAAACTGATCCAAACCTGCCTGGACTCTTGGTTAGATCCAACATGGACGCTTCTGAGCTGAATCTGCACGACTACAGTGTTTACAGTCACCTTTCTGATGAGGAGCTACTACAGATAGCTGTTGAAAGAAGCCTCTCTGACATACACCTTCAGCCAGGCCCTGCTCACAACTCTTCATCGGCATCATCTTCATCCTCATTTGATTGTACTGCTCTATCTGCCCCAACCCAGTCCAACTCAAACCTCAGACAAAGACGTCCTGATCCCTCCAGCTTGCTGCACCAGGTCCTGCCACTTCAACCTCCACCTCCACCACCCTCAGATAACCCACACTTTGAAAACTGCCCCTCCGACATGTCATGGTTTTTCTACAAGGCTGTGAAGAGGTGAGTCATGTTAGACTGGACAGTCTAGACAACATAAACAGATCAAATCTAAAACCACTGAACATCTACAACCTCTTTCTCCATAGACCATTGCAGAGTGTGCTACACACACTATATGAAGTACCACATATGTATATTTACTGCATGTATAGCAACATAGCAGAGGCTGAGAACTACCAGTGAAGGCAAATGGAAACCATGAGGAGGCCACAAGGAAAGCAGCCACAGCCAAATACCTACCGAGAGTAAGTCATGTCCTGAAAAGTCAGCTGAATGGGAAGAACTAGATCTGCCGGTCATCAGATACCCCACTGGCATAATGAGCTGGCCCAAGGAGGAGATAAAGGCCACTGGTATCAAGACGAAGCTGCAGTCTAACACACCAGACTGGTTGTTCAGCCAGCAGTCTGGATCTTCAAGTACCACAGGTTCTTAGTTCTGCTGTTCTCAAACATTTGAGCGTCCATTCAGGACTTGGTGACTTCAGCTTCTCTACCAGAGGGTTGAGAGACAGGGTCTCAGATGTTCCTAGATGAGATCTAAGGTGTTGTTTGAGTTTGTCCAGATCACCATGATGGCCACTGTTGTCTCTTTACATCTGTTCTGCTTTCAGTCCTTGGTCTTCCTTGATCTTCTCATGTTCCTTTTCCAGAAGGAACATGTGGTGATCATCAGTATACTCTGCTGTCATCAGCTGGTTGTTTCTCAGCCTGATCCTAGGTTTAGTTCTTGTGTGGTAGACCTTGTGGTTGTGGCTCGGTAGGTAGAGCCATGGACCAGAGGGTTAGTAGTTTGAACCCTGAATGTGCCACACACCAAAGTGACACTGAACCCAGTTAATCGCAGTGCACCGGTGTGTGAATGTGTGTGTGTTTGAGTGAGCGAATGGGTGTGTTTGTGACGGTAAAGCACTTTGAGTACCAGTAGGCAGAAAAGCGCTGCATGAAAACTAGACCATTTACCATCTACCTTCGCTCCTCTTCTTTATCCGAATGGCATCCTGGTGGTGTGGATCAGAGAGTCAATTTCTCATCTTGGCACACAGCTAAATCTTCTCCACGTAGAGGAGGTGCACTATTTCTTAGCCAGTATCTTGGCAACAGTCTAACTGAGGGGGGTCAGGCCTGTGCAGAACAGCAGCAGTGAGAGAGCAGCTCCTTGGTATATGCTGGACTTGATGACTTTTTGCAGTTGGTTTGAAGCGGTCCTCTGAGAGATGTTCTCCACATGAGTTCCTGATAAAGTTCCTTAAAGTCCTTCAAGGTACAAGGTCCCTGTGCACAGCCCTTCGTCCTCCAGGTGCTGATGGTGTGCAATATAACCATTACAGAATCAAAAAGTAGTTTACACCGCACACTGGAGAGTATTTTGCCGACTTTATTTGGTGTGAACAACGCGTTCCGCGATTTGCTTCGTCAGGTTCACAGTCAATCTGACATCTGCAGGTGAAATAGATGGTAGCAACATCACATGACCACACCAGACCCAGTGAGAATTCTCCACACACTCACACACCAAAGAATACAACAAATCCATGTCTTGCATATTATAGCTTGCATGTACATATACCAATCTATGTCACATTTGTATCAAAATTATACTGTATGTTAAAAAGTCCAATAAATTTTAATTTAGGTCATTACCCATATCAACCAACAACAATTAATTTATATAGAAAAACATACTCTTTACAAAAATATACTCAAAAAAGGCAAAAACATTAAAGATATGGTGGTCATGTCCACATTTCAGGAACCCCCCAGGAAGAATTGTCTGTCTCAACAGGTGTATGGCAATTATAGATGTGGGAAATGCGCCCATTGTTCAAATACATTTGACACAAAATCTTTTTGTCACCCCCATTCTGGCAGAAACTATGAAATTAAAGATTTTATTAATTGCCTCTCAACTCATGTCATATATATATATTAAAATGTCCTTGTGGACTAATGTACATAGGCCAAACTAAACGCAATTTAAAATTAAATGGCAAATGGCAAATGGCCTTGCTTTTATATAGCGCTTTTCTACCTATTGGTACTCAAAGCGCTTTTACAGTCAGAGACACATCTACCCATTCACTCACACAAGCACGCACACATTCACACACCAGTACCACGCACTGGGAGCAACTGGGGGTTCAGTGTCTTGCTCAAGGACACTTCGACATGTGGCACATTCCGGGGATTGAACCGCTAATCCTCTGGTTCGTGGACAACCCGCTCTACCTACTGAGCCACAGTCGCCAATTAAGAATTGCGGAACGCAAAGCAGCAATTAGAAATTGTAATTTTGATTACGCAATTGCAAGGCATTATCAAGATAAGAGTCATGGACCAGCGACTACCCTCAGGTTCATAGGTATTGAAAGAATCAAACCCCTACTATGAGGAGGTAATTTAATCAAACAACTTTTGCAGAGAGAGGCTTTCTGGATACATAAAGTCAACACAGTAGAACCATACGGTCTGAATGAGGTACTGGATCTAAGTGTATTCTTGGGATAAGATGTGTATGTAAAGTTTATTATGCATACAGATTATACTTTTGTAAATGGAGTATATTTTTGTAAAGAGTATGTTTTTCTATATAAATTAATTGTTGTTGGTTGATATGGGTAATGACCTAAATTAAAATTTATTGGACTTTTTAACATACAGCATCATTTTGATACAAATGTGCTGAACTGACATAGATTGGGTATATGTACATGCAAGCTATAATGTGCAAGACATGGATTTGATGATATTGATTGTATTCTTTGGTGTGTGAGTGTGTGGAGAATTCTCACTGGGTCTGGTGTGGTCATGTGATGTTGCTACCATCTTTTTCACCTGCGGATGTCAGATTGACTGTGAACTTGATGAAGCAAATCGCGGAACGTGTTGTTCACGCCAAATAAAGTCAGCAAAATACTCTCAAGTGTGCGGTGTAAACTACTTTTTGATTTCCTTAAAGTCCTGTTGATGTTTTTTGGCTCTGAGCACGCTAGGATCCATGTGCGACACACTGAGTCAATTCAGTCCCTTATCTGGTGCTCGGTTCTCTTGGTGATCGTCACTGGATCCTGACTAGGGCCCTTTGATGCCTGACAGGAGCTACCATGTTGGAGGTTGGAAGACAACGACACCCATGTTTCTTATGTCTAGCTCTTCTTGACATGGATGATTCCTGAAGGACACACATTTCTTTGCAATTCCCATCTAAATTTGGGAATAATGGTCAAACTGTAGTAACAATGAAGTGAGCTAAATGAATTGAGGATGTTGCCAAAATCTCAGCTAACCGAGATGAACCATGTCACCTTCAGTGTAATTACAACATAAATAGCCTGTGATGCTATTTGCATCATGTACGATCATTAGACACTTGATCTACTAGATGTAGGATTTGGTTTTCAACAAACTACAAATGGTTCCAAATGTTTCTTGATGTTGAATGTCCACGCCTCAAAATCGTGTTTTTTTTTGTTCTGAGAATTCAGTCCTTTAGAGTCACTGATTATGAACGGAGACACAGAAGCTTTGAAAGAACTGATCAGACAGAAGTCTACAATCCTGATAGAGCCAAACAAAGAAGGTTGGATCGCTCTCCATGAAGCGGCTTATTACGGACAACTACAATGTGTGAAGATCCTCATAAGAGGTCAGTAACAAAGTTGATTTCTGCTGTTGTTTGTTTTTAATATTAAATCAGGGGCGTCAGACTTTTGATTCCTGGGCCAGACCTAAGTTGGAAATTATAAATGTGCCATTAATGAGAAGGTTTAAAAGGTTTTAAAGCATTGTTTTATAGATGAAGTGCCACATAGTGAATTTGACCTTTGACCTCTGTTAAAGTTTATCCCGAGTCAGTGAACAGATGTAATCTGAAGAACCAGACTGCTCTTCTGCTGGCAGCCCATCAAGGAAATGTGTCCTGTGTAGAATATCTTCTGAAACATGGAGCCAACCCAAACATCGCCACCAAGGACAGAGACACCCCACTGTCTGTAGGTGAGCTGGGACATCAGGGACATCAGGGACTTCACAGAATGACTCAGTTTATAAAGGTCATCATGTTCAAGATAAAACCTTCTCTTAGACACTTTCACATGTTGTTGTTGTTTCACACTTTTCAGCTTGTGAGCACCCAAATGAGGCCATTGTGGACCTGCTGCTAAGATCTGGAGCGCAGGTGAATCACTCATGTAGGCTGGGAGAAAGTGCTCTTAATGAAGCCTGCATACACGGACAACTGCAGCTCTGCAGGATGTTACTGGACAGTGGAGCTGATTTTAATATTAAAAACATCTACAACATCCAACCACTATTCACCGCAGCACAGCATGGACATCCAGATATCGTCCGCCTGTTTGCACGTAAAGGTGCTAACCCTTAAACTTTCAACTTCATCTTTATTGTCTGTCAGGAGCTCAAAGCGTTTGCTCTTTTCAGGTGCAGATATAAATGGACAAGCTGGAGATGGAGCCTCACCTCTGTTTGAGGCCTGTAAGAACGGCCACGATTCAGTTGTGCAGGAGCTGCTCTCTTTGGAAGCTGATGCTAACCGAGCCACAAAGTCTGGCCTCCTACCTCTTCATGTGGCCGTACAGAACGGTCACACACGGTCTGAACCAAAGGATTTACTGAGTCTGGACTTGAGCCACCACCAATCACTCCTTATCAATTACAAAAAACAATACGACACCACAGTCTGACAGATTTCTTTTGTTTTCCAGAATCGTGCTGATGCTGATCCCGGTCACCAGCAGAGTCAGTGTCCAGAGGAGCGGCATCAGTCCTCTGCACATCGCTGCTGAGAGGAACATGGATGAAATCTTGGAGTTGCTGATTCAGTATGGCTTCGACGTCAATGCCAAGCTGTCGCAGCATCGCTATGTGATGTATAAGGACCGACGGAGTACAGTACTCTACTTCTCTGTCTACAATGGGAACCTGGAAGCCTCTGAAATGCTCCTGAAAGCAGGAGCCAACCCCAACGTGGACGTCTTCAACCCGCTGCTCATCGCTGTTCGTCATGGCTGGCTAGAGATGGCAGAGCTGCTACTACGGTATGGTGCTGATGTTAACGCTCAGATCTCCACTCACCCATCCTCATTTCCGTCGGTTGTTCTGCTCAACATGGAGTCTCTGCCCATGCTCAAACTCCTTCTGGACAATGGCTGTAATGCCCGGTCCTGCTTTGACTGTCTGTACGGCCAGAAACGACATCCACCGATCACATCGTCACGTCATCCTGTCGATGAAATGCAGGTCAGTGGTAATATGCCACTACAGTGCGGCATTCAGGTGAGCTTGGAAACATCAAGTACAAACCCATGTTTGCGTGTGTGTGTGAGACAAATTGTGTCCTCTATCTTGTTTCAGTTCTGTGAGGCTGTCTCCAGCGTGTCTTTGCACCATTTATCTGGTCTGATCATCTCCATGCTGTTGGACTACGTAGGTCACGTGCATCTCTGCTCGAGGTTGACCGAGATTCTGGAGAGTCGCAGTGACTGGGCACTGATCAAACTGAAAGCTTGTAAGGAACAGGTGTTTGCACATCTCAGCCCAGGTTCATGTCCTAGAAAAGGTGTTTGTAAACGCTGTAGAAGAAAAATGCAAGGCACAGGCTCTTTACTTCAACATGTTATCATGGTAAAAAACATAAAAAAATGCAGTACTTTCCTCTCTGGAAATATCTGCGCCTTCTTGTACCAGGTTTGCCCTTCCTCCTGATAATAACCCTGTCTATATATGAACACTGGATCCAACAGCAGAGTACATTTTCATCCATCACTTGTCAAAGTTATGTCTGCTCCTTAATTCTTGTACATTTTTTCAAAAGAATAACAACTCCAAATCGGGTCTGGTTGGCTCTGTGTGCTACTCTTTCTCCTTATATGTCAACTAGAAGTCAGGTGGCTGTGCCCATATATGTTTAAACCTTACTGATAAGGAATTCAGTATCATAAACAAAATATTCCTTCAATCACAGCTGTCAGATCATGATTTTTCTCAACAATACTATATAGTTTCTAAAAAGCCAGTCATCAGAGAGAAAGTGTATGAGCTTGTAGAAGGGATTCTTGGTTTAAAAGTATACTATGAAGTAATCCAAAGGTCATTGTCGGGTGTTTGAATTCTCTGAAAGTTATTCTAGGATTCTCAAACCTGAACAAGCTAAATACATAGTTTTTGAGTTCTAACGAATATTCTAATGTTTTTCTGTTTGCTTTTTAAATGGCAGAGATAGTAAAAGAAGAAATGATTTATCTGACACTGTCCCAATGTGTTTTATTTTAGTTCCTCCTCATCCTCTGATGCAACTCTGCAGACTCAAGATCCGTCACCTGGTTGGAGTCCAGCGACTCAAACTACTCCACACTCTGCCACTTCCTGTCAGACTCATCCGCTTCCTGCACTACGATGTCCGCTCTTCACTCACCTGGCATCACCTGGAGGACCTGGAAGACATGTCAGCGTTGATGATGACAAAGTGTGGTGATGACTGAGAATGTTTAGGAAGAAAAGATCTGTTCATTAACCTTTTCTGCCTTTAAACTGTGTTGATCATGTTGACTGTGTGCTGTTGACGACTGATATATGATAGAAGATGTTTAATGTAATGCCAGTAAAATATATTTTGTTGCGCTGATTTCACTGCAGGTTGTTTCAGATGTCTCAACACTGAAACTTTATGTTGCTCAGCTTGAAGACTTGAAGGTCGCTTCCATGCAGCAGCTGTTCCTAAAAATAACATGCACACATGGACAAACACATGTTGGTATGGCTATCGTTGTGAGCCATTAATAATGCATACCCAGACCTTACCTGACCTTATCATCAAAACAAGTGACCGTAACTTAAACTTTACTACCACTTTAACACTAAAACCAAATCTCAGTGCTGAAACTATCTTTTGAAATTTTATTTAAAAAACTGAAAGAGTATTAATGATCAACAGAGCACATACTAAGCATCCAAGTTTATTATCAGACAGGCTACTACTGATGTACTTGTTGAACACAACAGAGATTAGAAGGATTAACCCTGGACAAATTTAACATTAATAAGGTTTGAAACTAGTTATGAAGAAGCTCATCTTCTGAAGGTCTGAGCATAGCAGAATTCAGGTGATTCAGCTGTTGAGCTACAGCTTCATGTAAGTGCACCTGTAACATTAGAGTCAGCAGGTCCTTAAAATAAAACATCCCAGAGTAACCCCACTGCCACAGACAGCCACACAGTGTCATGTGCTGATTCCATTACAGACACACCAACACAGCAAAGCACTCGGAGGAAACACAGAACGCTGTAGCTCAGAGGGAAACCCTCATTTATAAGACAGGTGAGCACTTTGACAAAGTTATAACCTCTGTTTTATTTCTAAAACTCTAGAAAAAAGTTGTTGCTGATCAGTTGTGTGGCCATTTAAATGGGCCCAGTTTGAAGAGTTTCTGTTTTTTTTGGTAGTTCATTATAGAACAGCTCTGGTTAAAGTTACCAAAGCGTGATCAAGAATAAAGGAATCACATTAGAGTGAATGGTTGTTCAACTTATACTAAAGGTAGTCATGGAGTTCCTCATGGTTCTGTGCTAGGCTCAAAGCTCTTCACATTATACACGTTCCCCTTAGGATATATTACCAGGAAACACTGCATCAGCCTACGTCTCTATGCAGATGACCCCAGCTATATTTATCCATCAGCTGGTTAAACTCATTAAAGACACAAAGGACGAGCTTTAACTGTCTCCTTCTAGACTCAGACAGAAGTCCTTGTGTTTGTCTCTAAACTCCTCAGAGCTTCACTCTCTGATCATCTAGTTTCTCTGGATGGGGTTAGCTTGGCCTCCAGTTCTATTGATTTTAGACCAAATTATGTCCTTTAACTCCAGGACATGACCTTTAACTCCAGGACTGCCTTCTTTCATTCTGTCTTAGACCTGAGGAACTAGGGGCTGGATCACTGCCATTCATTATGATCAGGTTGATCCACACAGCTCTCTGGAAAGACTCCAACTGATTCACATCACTGCAGCTAGAGATCACATCATGACTACAGTTTTAGCTTCTCTTCATGGGCTTCCATCCAAGGCCCTTAAAGGCCTAGCTACATCTGAACCCAGAGACACCCGTAAGGCTCTGTCTTCATGGTGGTTCCTAGAGGTTCTCCAGTAGAGAGGAGGAGTAGAGAGGACAAGGGAGAAGATTGCTGGTGAAGCTTTGTCAGTTAGGGATGATGCTATAGGTCTAGACTGCTGGGGGAATGTTCATCATGTTATAGGTGTAGACTGCTGGGGGAATGTTCATCGTGCTATAGGTGTAGACTGCTGGGGGAATGTTCATCGTGCTTTAGGTGTAGACTGCTGGGGGAATGTTCATCGTGCTATAGGTGTAGACTGCTGGGGGGATGTTCATCGTGCTATAGGTGTAGACTGCTGGGGAATGTTTATCGTGCTATAGGTGTAGACTGCTGGGGGAATGTTCATCGTGCTATAGGTGTAGACTGCTGGGGGAATGTTCATCGTGCTATAGGTGTAGACTGCTGGGGGAATGTTCATCTTGCTATAGGTGTAGACTGCTGGAGGAATGTTCATCGTGCTATAGGTGTAGACTGTTGGGAAACTTCCCCTCATGCTATAGGTGTAGACTGCTTGGGGAATGTTCATCATGCTATAGGTGTAGACTGTTTGGAAACTTAACCTCATGCTATAGGTCTAGACTGCTGGGGGAATGTTCATCGTGCTATAGGTCTAGACTGCTGGGGGAATGTTCATCGTGCTATAGGTCTAGACTGCTGGGGGAATGTTCATCGTGCTATAGGTCTAGACTGCTGGGGGAATGTTCATCGTGCTATAGGTCTAGACTGCTGGGGGAATGTTCGTCGTGCCATAGGTGTAGACTGCTGGGGGAATGTTCGTCGTGCCATAGGTGTAGACTGCTGGGGGAATGTTCATCGTGCTATAGGTCTAGACTGCTGGGGGAATGTTTATTGTGCTATAGGTCTAGACTGCTGGGGAGTGTTCATTGTGCTATAGGTCTAGACTGCTGGGGGAATGTTCATCGTGCTATAGGTCTAGAATGCTGGGGGAATGTTCATCGTGTTATAGGTCTAGACTGCTGGGGGAATGTTCATCGTGCAATAGGTGTAGACTGCTGGGAAACTTCCCCTCATGCTATAGGTGTAGACTGTTGGGAAACTTCCCCTCATGCTATAGGTGTAGACTGCTGGGGGAATGTTCATCATGCTATTGGTCTAGACTGCTGGGAAACTTCCTCTCATGCTATAGGTGTAGACTGCTGGGAAACGTCCCCTCATGCTTTAGGTTTAGACCGCTGTGGACTTCCCATCGTGCACTGAGACCGCTACTTTCTTCTCTATTACTACTTGTGCATTGTGTGCTATTATTGTATAGGATGGTATTAGCTCTATGTGTACCCATTAAACTCTGCCAGCTCTACCCGTTGTTTCATATTTTATAAATAGTCTCATGAAAGATCATCAGATATATCCTGTACTCTTGTTGATATCATGATTAGGTGCCACATTCATCCTTCTCCTCTTCTCTTCCTTCTCTTCTGTCTTTCCAGTTGACCTGTTTCTACGGTACTTTCTTGCTACTGTTCTGTTAGTTTCAGGTTCTGGGTTAATGAAAGCATCTTGAGACAATTTGTTTTTGTTGACACATATGCAATTAAACTGGACTGAGCTGATTATGTTGTTTATGTTGTCCTAAATATACACTGCCTAGCCAAAAACAAACAAACACACAAAAAGATGTTAGTCTGGTTGAGAAGGGTCAAATCATTGGCATGCATCAAGCAGAGAACACATCTAAGGAGATTGTAGAAACTACTAAAACTGGGTTATGAACTGTCCAAGGCATTATTAGAAACTGGAAGGAGAGTGGAGAAGCATCAGGGGAAGAAGAGAGGCAGATGAAGTGATGCAGCCATCATGCCTAGTGTCTACTGTACAAGCCTGTGCTATGGGGCAGTGCTATGATCTGGGTCTAGGTTCATTAGCTGACTACCTGAATATACTGAATGAGCAGCTTATTCCATCAATGGATCATATTCCAAGATGACAATGTCAGGATTCATGGGGCTCAGATTGTCAAAGAGTGGTTCAGGGAGCATGAGATGGATTGTTCCACCACAGAGTCCAGACCTTAACCCCATTGAGAATCTTTGGGATGAGCTGGAGAAGCTTTGAGCAGTGGTCAGACTCTCCATCATCAATACAATGAATGCAACACTGGATGGAGATAAATCTGGAGACATTGGAGAAGATTAGAGAAACAATGAGACAGAGAATGAGCCGGAGTCACAGATAGAGGAGGTCCATCCTGATGAAACAATGAGACAGAGAATGAGCTGGAGTCACAGACGGAGGAGGTCCATCCTGATGAAACAAGGAGACAGAGAATGAGCTGGAGTCACAGATAAAGGAGGTCCATCCTGATGAAACAATGAGACAGAGAATGAGCTGGGGTCACGGATAAAGGAGGTCCATCCTGATGAAACAAGGAGACAGAGAATGAGCTGGAGTCACAGATAAAGGAGGTCCATCCTGATGAAACAATGAGACAGAGAATGAGCTGGAGTCACAGATAAAGGAGGTCCATCCTGATGAAACAATGAGACAGAGAATGAGCTGGAGTCACAGATAAAGGAGGTCCATCCTGATGAAACAATGAGACAGAGAATGAGCTGGAGTCACAGATAAAGGAAGTCCAACAAACGATGGCGACATTTTTTTTCTGGCAGTGTATTTACTACTGAAGCACATCTTGAGGTTGGAGAGATAAATCCTGGTCACTTTTCAGCATCACAAACATAGTTCACCTTTTACCAGCTCTAACCACTTTTTATGCTGCACACATAACCTGCGTTGGAACGCATGTATAAAAGCTCAGGAAGATGTTTGCACCTGGTGCCACCACCACCACAGTGTGTTCCTTAACCTAGATATCCCCAGAATAACCTGACAGATGAAAATGTTTTATCACCATAACAGAAAAGTTTTCTTTCTTTTTGTTTCAGACCGTTGACCGTCTCTTCAGCATCATGGCAGCACCAAGCATTTCCCACTCTGGTTCAGCAGCTCCAACTCTGGCCTTTGAGGATTATTCTCTCTACAGTAATTTGAGCGATGACGAGCTCATGCAGCTCGCCATAGAGCGCAGTCTAACTGACGCTCACTGCAACACAACCAGCCCCACGAGCAACACTGCCATCGTCCAGCCTCTTTGTCCTGACAACAAACAGACATCATCAGCCACAAACCAACCCTGCAGCAGGGTTATGGTTACACCGCCACACTGCAGCTCCCATAATCCACCTGGCCAGACCACTGCACATTACAGTTCTCCAAACCCTCCGAGTGAGAAGCCTCCTGATCCGTACGTAGCTCCAGTTTTATTTTCCCCTTCCTGTTCAGACCTGAAACAAACTCTCTCACCAGCATGACTTTACGTGATTGTACAGTTCCACGTGTTTGTTCTTCAGACTATAAGCTCCAAGTCTCAGTGGTAAAACGAGCAGTGTAGTACAGACTGAGCAGTTAGGGTTTAGGGGTTCAAAGTAAATGACTAGAAAAATCACAAAGTATGCAAAGAGTCTGTTGAGGTGAACTGTCTAGTGGAAAGAACAATAGCACACATCATGTCCTGAGGATGTCGATGAACTACCATCAGTTCATTGACATCCAAGAAATGACTTCAGTGCCAGAACCTCAGAGGGTTCAGCACCAGATCCAAACTCATGGTAAACTTTAATAGACTCGTGAAACAAAAGCTTCTATTAGCTGATCCCAGTCTGACTGACAAGACTGAAGACAGAAAGGGACGAGTCTAAAGTGAAGGACATAGGCAGGAGGGTTAGTTCTTCAGTGATTTTCTTTGACGTCATGTTCGCTTACTACTGACCGCTTGAACTCGGGGCTCGGTGCATTAAAGGTTTGTATTTACCAGCATTGGTGTCGACCTGCTCTGAATAAAATTTGGTATTTAACGATGCTGAATGTGTTGGAGGACCAGCATGTGGAACTGATTGGTTCCATCAGTGGTTATTTTGCTGCACTGTTATTTATGCAGGATATGTTTTTTGGGTCCAAATGAGTAAAAACACGAGACAGAACGCTTTCAGGTCGCATGTTACTGACTGTTTCAACTGATGTATTTGACATGGTCTGCTCTGATTGGCTATTGAGCTTGTCTTTGCCTGATTGTTGTCTTGGTACTGACAGGAAGACATTTGATGGGACAGTGAGTCGGTTCATGACAGGTTCTGGGAAGAGGATGGTGGCATATCGCAGAGCAGACGGCAGCCTGGTTCATATCGCTCCAGAACCTGATGAGTGAGTTTGGTTGTCATCAGACACCTCTGTGTATAGAACCACCTGTGTTACCTGACTCACCTGTCAGGCATGACATGGTTGAATGATGAGTGAAGAGCAGGTGTGGACACGTGCACATGAGGCTGATGTGGTTTTCCTTGCAGGGAGGAGGAGCCTCTCTTCAGAGCTATCAGTTTAGGTGACGTGAGCAGAGTCAGAGCACTGGTGACGAGTCCAGGAACAAACCTGATGCTGCCGAGTAAACCGGGCTGGCTGGCGGTCCACCAGGCAGCATGGTATGGCCAGGACACCTGTCTGAGAGTGCTGCTGGCAGGTAAGTCCACATGCAGACAGCGTCACAGAGACACCAAAGCGTCCTAAAAAACACAGGCTTTTTGTCTGTGACTGTCTGAATAGCTCAGCCGGGGATGACCAACAAGAGGACAGAGCGCGGGGAGTCGCCGCTCCTGATCGCTGTCAGCAAAGAGCAATTTCGATGCGTTGAGGTTCTGCTAGAAAACGGAGCGGACATTGAGGCTGCAAACTATGATAAAGAGACTCCACTCTACAAAGGTAACACACCCCAGGGACAAGGTCATTTCTTTACCTGACTTCACTGGATTGTTGTTTGCAGTGGAGAATGCTAACCCAACAGCTGAGCAGAAACACCAGGTAACTGATAAACTGTGGTCTGGTTTTTGTGGTGGATTGGCATATCCAGGAGAGTAGAGACTGACATGGTCTTTACTTTGGGTGGAGAGTCTTTTAACAATTTTTTTGCTCCCCTGTAGCCTGTGAGAGGAACAATGCTGCCATTGTGGCATTGCTACTGAACCACGGGGCGGCGGTGAACACTCGCTGTATTCAGGGCTGGACTGCTCTGCAGGAAGCTGTGGTTCGAAACAATGTGGAGATCTGTGAAATGCTGCTGAAGGCTGGAGCCAAACTCAACCTCACCAACATGTATGGCATCGCTCCGCTCTTCACTGCAGCTCAGACCGGGCAGCTTGGCACGCTGCGCTTCCTCCTCAGACATGGTGAATGGAGGCATTACCTACAGATGAACATGTTTACGGCCACTGCTAACTCATAGCGCTAACATATCCCTCCACCGTGTCTCCTGCAGGTGCGGACATTAACAGTCAAGCAGCTGATGGAGCAACACCTCTGTACGAAGCTGCTAAAAATGGACATGAGGAAATTGTTGAGTTCCTCATTTCCCAGAATGCTGATGCCAACAAGCCTGGAAAGACGGGACTGTTACCGCTCCACATAGCTGCCCAGCGAGGAAGTGAAATGTAGGATCAATAGACATCAGTAGGCCACAGTGGATCTCATTAGATGCCAGTAGATGTTTGTTAATGACACAGAAACAGATATGAATTCAACATAAATCACTCAACACATCATACTGCTTGCTTCCTGTCATCTGATCAGATCAGGCCAGAAAAATTCTTGTTCTTTTTAACATCTACAGGATTGTTTCCATGCTGATCTCAGCCACCAGTAAGGCCAGAGTCCGACGAACTGGTATCAGTCCGCTGCACCTGGCTGCTGAACGTAACCGTGACGACGTCTTGGAGACTCTGATTGAGGCTGGCTTCGACGTCAATGCTCAGCTGTCTGAGGAGCGGTCCAAACTGTACGAGGACCGCCGTAGCACCTCGCTCTACTTTTCAATCATCAATGGAAACATTGAAGCTGTTTGCATGCTGCTAGATGCCGGTGCCAATCCAAACCTGGACGTGTTTAAGCCTCTGATGGTGGCAGCCAGGCAGGGCTGCATCCAGACCGTCACCCTGCTGGTGGAACATGGTGCCGACATCAACGCCAGCATCCCCACCCACCCCACCACCTTCCCTGCCATCTATATGTTCTCCATGAAGTACCTGCCCCTGTTCAAGTACCTGCTGGACCACGGAGGCAATGCTCTCTCCTGCTTTGACTGTGTGTATGGCAGCCGGCCTCATCCACCAATCAAAACCACCCGAGCAGAGCAGGATGCTGACCAAGTCCTGTCAGAAAGAGGCGTCCAGGTGAGACATTGACATGATCTCCATTAAACACGTCTGCATTGAAGCTGTCACTGGTTGATTGGTATTCACAACACAATGGAAGTGAAATGAAACAAGATGAGCTTTAACTGTAGACGTTCAGCTTTGAGGGGATTTACATCCACATCAGGTGAACGGTGGAGAAATTACAACAGTTTGTGTTTGTGCCTCTACTTTTTAAGGGACCATAAGTAACTTTTTAGTACTTGGTTCCTTTGCAGTCCGTTACAGCCTGAAGTGTTGAACACATAGACATCAGCAGACGCTGGGTTTCATCCCTGGTGATCCTCTGCCAGGCCTCTACTGTAGCTGTCTTCACTTCCTTCTTGTTCTTGGGAGATTATCCTTCAGCTTTGTCTTCAGCAAGTGAAATGTATGCTCAGTCAGATTCAGGTCAGGTGACTGACTTGGCCATTGCATCACATTCCACTTCTTTGGCTTAAAAACTCTCTGGTTGCTTTGGCAGTATGCTTCAGGTCACTGTCCATCTGCACTGTGAAGTGCCGTCTAATGAGTTCTGAAGCATTTCAGAATCAGAATCAGAATCAGAAAGGACTTTATTGCCAAGCATGTTTGTGCATACAAGGAATTTGCCTTGGTGTTGGTACGCATAAAATAAAATAAAATAGAATAAAATAAAATAAATATAGAAACTATATTTAAAATACAAAAATACAAAAACTACAAAATATATACACAGTATATATATATATATTCCACCAGAACTGTGGGGTGATGGTGAGATTGATGTGTTCATGGGGGGGGCTTGGTATTGTTCAGCAGACGGACTGCGGATGGGAAAAAACTGTTCGCCATGCAAGTGGTCCTACACTCGATGGATCGCAGCCGTCTGCCAGAGGGGAGTCTGTTAAATAGTCCATGTCCAGGGTGAGAGGGATCAGACACAATCTTAGCTGCTTCAGAGTCCTGGAAGCGTACAGCTCGTCCAGAGACTTCAGACTGCAGCCAATCACCTTCTCTGCAGAGACAATGACGCGCTGCAGTCTGCTCTTGTCCTTAGCAGAGGCTGCAGCATACCAGGTGGTGATGGAGCTGGTGAGGATGGACTCAATGATGGCAGAGTAGAAGTGAACCATCATTGACTTTGGCAGGTTGAATTTCTTCAGCTGCTGCAGGAAGTACATCCTCTGCTTTTTTGATCAGGGCGCTGATGTTCAGCTCCCATTTGAGGTCCTGGGAGATGATGGTGCCCAGGAAACGGAAGGAGTCCACAGTGTTGACTGTAGAGTCACACAGGATGATGGGGAGGAGTGGGGCTGTGTTCTTCCTGTAATCCACAATCATCTCCACTGTCTTGGAGGCGTTCAGCTCCAGATTGTGGCGGCTACACCAAGTCACCAAGCGGTCAATCTCCAGTGTGTAGGCGCTCTCATCTCCACCTGAGATGAGCCCGATGAGGGTGGTGTCATCCGCAAACTTCAGGAGCTTGACAGACTCGTGACTGGAGGTGCAGCTGTTAGTGTACAGGGAGAAGAGCAGAGGAGAAAGGACACAGCCTTGAGGGGAACCCGTGCTGATGGTACGGGAGTCTGAGATGTGTTTTCCCAGCCTCACATGCTGCCTCCTGTCAGACAGGAAGTCTGTGATCCACCTGCAGATGGAGTCAGGCACGGTCAGCTGGGAGAGTTTGTCCTGTAGTAGAGACGGAACGACCGTGTTGAAGGCCGAGCTGAAATCCACAAACAGGACCCTGGCATATGATCAGGGGGAGTCCAGGTGCTGGAGGATGAGGTGGAGTGACAGGTTGACAGCGTCATCCACAGATCTGTTTGATCTGTAGGTGAACTGCAGGGGGTCCAGGAATGGGTCTGTTAAGTCCTTGAGGTGAGAAAGCACAAGGCGCTCAAAGGACTTCATCACAACCGATGTCAGGGCAACAGGGCGGTAGTCATGCAGTCCGGTAGTCCTTGGCTTTTTGGGGACTGGAATGATGGTGGAGGCCTTGAAGCAAGCTGGCACGTGACTTGACTTCAGTGAGATGTTGAATATATCCGTAAACACTGAAGACAGTTGATCAGCGCAGTGCTCCAAGGTGGATGGAGACACAGCATCTGGTCCAGCAGCCTTGCGGGGGTTCTGCCTCGTAAACAGCCTCTTAACGTCCTTCTCCAGGATGATGAGAGGTGAGATGGAGGAGGGAGGCTCTGAGACCACCGGCTGTGAAGGAGCCCTGGCTGTTGTTGTTGGGGAGGAGGGGGGCACTGGTGTGAGGGCCTGTGAGGTTTCACAGACACCACTGCTGGTGGGAGAGGTGTCACCGTGGGGGGTGGTGGTCGTGGTACTGTCCCATTGTCTTTCAAAGTGGCAGAAGTATTCATCAGGTTGTTGGCCAGGTGTGAGTCGTTCACAGAGTGGGGGGGGGGGTTTGGGCTTGGTGATGTTCTTGAAGCCCCTCCAGACAGAGCTCGAGTCGTTGGCTGCAAACTGGCTCTGCAGCTTTTCTGAGTACTGTCGTTTAGCTTCCTTCACCTCTTTGCTAGACTTGTACTTTGACTCTTTGAATTTTCCTCTGTCTCCACTCCTGAATGCCTTCTCCTTCTCCAACCTGAGGTGCCTGAGTTTGGCTGTGAACCAGGGTTTGTCATTGTTATAACTCACCCTGGTGCGTGTTGGAATACAGCAGTCCTCACAGAAGCTGATGTATGACGTCACTGCTTCTGTGTACTCATCCAAACTGTTTGTTGCCGCCTTGAAAGTGCCCTTAAGCGGTCCACAGCTTCACTGGTCCACATCTTTGACGTCCTCACAGCAGGTTTACAGAGTTTGAGTTTCTGTCTATATGCTGGAATCAGGTGAATCCATGACGCACAGCGCGTTGGCTGCCGGCGGGATGTAAACACCGACCAGAATGAATGAAGAAAACTCGCGGGGGGAGTAAAAGGGTTTGCAGTTTATGAAAAGTGATTCCAAGTCCGGGGAACAGTACTGCTGGATCACTGTCACGTCGGTACACCAGCTACAGTTGATGTAAAAACACAGACCTCCACCTTTCATCTTGCCGGAGAGCTCGGTGTGGCGATCCGCTCTGAAGAGTTGGAAACCTTCCAGCTGCAGCGCGGAGTCCGGTATTAATCCACTCAGCCAGGTCTCAGTGAAGCAAAGGACTGAAGATGAAGATAGGTCTCTGTTTTTCCCCATCCGTAGCTGGAGTTCTTCTATGTTGTTGCCCAGTGAGCGCACATTAGAGAGGAAAATGCCCGGTAGCGGAGTGCAATGGCTGCGCTGACGAAGGCGCACCAGTGCGCCAGCGCGCTTTCCTCTCCTGCGTCGTTGCCGGCGTATTGCGTTGGCAAAGGTGAGCACACCTTTGACCAATATGTCCAAAATATACATAGATGGAGCAATAAATCTGATGGTGTTGTAGTTCTGATATTTAGCATGTCATCCCTTGTGTATGTGTTCCTCACACAACAAAAAACAGGATTTACAAGCAAAAAAGCAAAACAAAGTAGAGCGCACCAAAACACCATGGCGACCCTCGTCGGCGCCATCTTAAGTATTTGGCTGAATATGAGCAGATAATACAGAAACACTTCAGAATTCATCCTGCTGCTCTCAGTCACATCATCAATAAATACAAGGGAACCAGTTCCATTGGGAGCCACACATGCCCACGCTGTGACACTACCACCACCATGCTTCACTGATGAGGTGGGATGCTCTGGACCAGACTCTTCTGGTACATGTTGATCTTTGTCTCATCTTTCCATGAGATGTTGTTCCAGGACTGTGAAGGCTTCTTTAGATGTTGTTTGGCTCTAAACTTTAATCTGGCCTAACCCTAACCCTCCAATGGTTTACATCTTGTGATGAACCGTCTGTGTTCATTCTGGTGAATTCTTGTCTTGATTGTTGATTTTGACAAACACACACCTACCTCCTGGAGAGTGTTCTAGATCTGGACAACTGTTGTGAAAAGTGTTTTCTTCACCAGGGAAAGAATTCTTCAGTCATCCACCACTGTTGTTGTCAGTGGTCTTCTGGGTATTTTGGTGTTGCTGTTCTTTCTTTTTCAGAACAAACAGTTGATTTATCCAAACCTAACCTTCCTTCATCTTCTTCTTCTTCTTCTTCTTTCCCATCCATCTCAAAACTGCCTGTATGAACAATTCCAGTCTGGTTTCCGCCCCCGCCACAGCACAGAAACCGCTCTCCTAAAGATCACAAATGACCTCTTCATGGCAGCTGATTCCGGTTTACTCACCATTCTCATCCTCCTTGATTTAACTGCAGCCTTTGACACCATCTCTCACTCTATCCTCCTCAGCAGATTATCCTCCATTGGCATCTCTCACACCCCCCCTAGACTGGTTTCACTCATTTCTCTCAGGCCGTACCCAGTTCATTTAACTCAAGTCTTTCAGATCCCAGCCCTCTCCCGTTACTTCAGGTGTGCCCCAGGGCTCTGTCCTGGGGCCCCTCCTCTTCATCATCTACCTCCTTCCCCTTGGCAATATCTTCTGCAAATTCAATATTCACTTCCACTGCTTCGCGGATGACACCCAGCTCTACCTATCCACCAAACCAACTTCCACCCTCCCTCCCTCCTCCCTCATCACCTGTTTATCTGAAATAAAATCCTGGTTCACCTCAAACTTCCTAAAACTTAACAGTGATAAAACAGAACTCCTCCTCATGGGAACCAAATCAGCACTCTCCAAAGCTGACAGTTTTTCCCTCACTATCGACAATTCCTTAATCTCCCCCTCCCCCCAGGTTAAGAGTCTGGGTGTCATCTTTGACAGCTCACTATCAATAACGTTACCCGGTCTGCATATTTCCACCTACGCAATATAAACCGTCTCCGCCCCTCTCTCAGCCCCCATTCCACTTCCATCCTTGTTCATTTCATTTCATTTCATTTATTTATTTCAAACCAGGCAAAAACCACAACTCTCTTACTACAGAACAAGAACAGAAAGTTACAGGACACCATTTACCAGAACAAACAGACACTATAACAAAACAAAAACAAAACAAAAACAAACACTGTTTGAAAAGGGGATGGCAGAAGCATGGTGCTGAGGCGGGCTGAGGGCACAGAGAGGTGGATAGAGGAGGATGATCTGAGGGATCATCTTGTTCACAGCCTTGTCACCTCACTCCTTGACTACCGTAACTCTCTCCTTTTCGGCCTCCCCCATAAATCCCTCCATAAGCTTCAAATGGTCCAGAACTCAGCGGCTCGCATTATTACCAAAACCCCTTCATTTCACCACATCACCCCCGTACTGCAGAATCTTCACTGGCTCCCAGTCAAATTCCGCATCGTCTTCAAGATTCTTCTCCACACCTTCAAGGCCATCCATAACCTCGCCCCCCCTTACCTCTCGGATCTCCTCCATACTGTCACCCCCTCCCTCTCCCTCAGATCATCCTCCTCTATCCACCTCTCTGTGCCCTCAGCCCGCCTCAGCACCATGGGGAGCAGAGCCTTCAGCTGCTCTGCTCCCCAACTCTGGAACTAACTCCCACCGGACATCCGTAACATTGACTCTCTTCCTCTCTCTTTAAATCCAGACTCAAAACCCACCTCTTCCAGAAAGCCTATCCACCGTGACTGCAATGCTACATTTGTTTCTTCTGTCTTGTTTTGTGTCTGTATGTTTTTGTAAAGTGTCCTTGGGAGTCCTGAAAGGCGCTTATAAATAAAATGTATTATTATTATTATTATTCTGTCTCTCTGATGGGTGTGTTTTGATGTCTCAGCCTAATGATGGCTGCTTCATTGATAGTGACAGCTCTTTGGATCTCATATTGAGAGTTGAAAACAACAGATTCCAAATGCAAATAGAAACACTTGAAATGAACTCCAGACCTTTTATCTGCTCCTTGTAAACGGGATAATGAGGGAATAACACACGCCTGGCCATGAACAGCTGAGCAGCCAACTGTCCCATTACTTTTGGTCCCTTAAAAAGTAAAGGCACATATACAAACTGTTGTTATTCCTCCACCGTTCACCTGATGAGGATGTAAATCCCCTCAAAGCTGGACTGATTGATCAGTCCTGTGATTGATTGACTGATAGTCCTGTGATTGATTGATCAGCCTGTGATTGATTGATCAGTCTGATTGATTGATCAGTCCTGTGATTGATTGATTGATTGATCAGTCTGATCTGTGATTGATTGATCAGTCTGTGATTGATTGATCAGTCTGTGATTGATTGATTGATCAGTCTGTGATTGATTGACTGATAGTCCTGTGATTGATTGACTGATAGTCCTGTGATTGATTGACTGATAGTCCTGTGATTGATTGACTGATAGTCCTGTGATTGATTGATCAGTCTGTGATTGATTGATTGATCAGTCCTGTGATTGATTGATCAGTCTGAGCTGTGATTGATTGATCAGCCTGTGATTGATTGATCAGTCCTGTGATTGATTGATCAGTCTGTGACTGATTGATTGATTGATAGTCCTGTGATTGATTGATCAGTTATGTGATTGATTGATTGATTGATTGATAGTCATGTGATTGATTGACAGTTCTGTGAGATGATCTCCGTCCCCAGTATCTGTCGCTGGGCAGGGCCAATAATTGACGTCCTACTGGATTACGTTGGACATGTGACTCTCTGCTCTAGACTGATGGAGCACCTGGACAGTTACTCTGAGTGGAGCAACATCAAGGAAAAAGCAGGTGACTGAATAAGTGACAGTCAGCTGATAACTAATGATCACATGTTTGTACTGGTTGTACTGGTTCTGGTACTGGTTCCATCTGCTTTCCTTGCAGCACCACCCCGGCCTCTGCTGCACCTCTGCAGGCTACGGATTCAGCAGCTGGTAGGAAGTCGAAGCTTGAAGAGGCTCCCGCTGCCTGGAGGTCTCCTCCGCTTCCTCCAACACAAGGAGATGTTGCTGGACGACTACTGACATGTGTCCACTCTGACCCACTGGCCCACTCCCTGGTATAGATCAGTAACGTGATGGAGACGTCAAACATCCGGGATGTGAACACAGTGGAATGTGTGAGCCTGGTCCTGATTTTGATTTGATTTAGATCGACAGGATTAACATAAATTAAGGAATGATCGTTGATTGATGGTTGAATGATTATAGACCGATCGTTGATTGATGGTTGAATGATTATAGACCGATCGTTGATTGATGGTTGAATGATTATAGACCGATCGTTGATTGATGGTTGAATGATTATAGACCGATCGTTGATTGATGGTTGAATGATTATAGACCGATCGTTGATTAATGGTTGAATGATTATAGACCGATCGTTGATTGATGGTTGAATGATTATAGACCGATCGCTGATTGATGGTTGAATGATTATAGACCGTTCGTTGATTGATGGTTGAATGATTATGGACCGTTCGTTGATTGATGGTTGAATGATTATAGACCGATCGTTGATTGATGGTTGAATGATCATGGACCGATCGTTGATTGATGGTTGAATGATTATAGACCGATCGTTGATTGATGGTTGAATGATCATAGACCGATCGTTGATTGAGGGTTGAATGATTATAGACCGATCGTTGATTGATGGTTGAATGATTATAGACCGATCGTTGATTGATGGTTGAATGATCATAGACCGATCGTTGATTGAGGGTTGAATGATTATAGACCGATCGTTGATTGATGGTTGAATGATCATAGACCGATCGTTGGTTGAGGGTTGAATGATCATAGACCGATCGTTGATTGATGGTTGAATGATCATAGACCGATCGTTGATTGATGGTTGAATGATCATAGACCGATCGTTGATTGAGGGTTGAATGATTATAGACCGCTCGTTGATTGATGGTTGAATGATCATAGACCGATCGTTGATTGATGGTTGAATGATTATAGACCGATCATGGTTGATTGATGGTTGAATGATCATAGACCGATCGTTGATTGATGGTTGAATGATCATAGACAGATTGCTGATTGATGGTTGAATGATTATAGACCGATCGTTGATTGATGGTTGAATGATTATAGACCGATCGTTGATTGATTGATGGTTGAATGATTATAGACCGGTCGTTGAATGATTATAGACCGATCGTTGATTGATGGTTGAATGATTATGGACTGATCGTTGATTGATGGTTGAATGATTATGGACTGATCGTTGATTGATGGTTGAATGATTATAGACCGATCGTTGATTGATGGTTGAATTATAGACCGATCGTTGATTGATTGATGGTTGAATGATTATAGACCGATTGTTGATTGATGGTTATAGACTGATCGTTGATTGATGGTCAAATTATTATAGACTGATCGTTGATTGATGGTTGAATGATTATAGACCGATCGTTCATTGATTGATGGTTGCGTGATTATAGACCGATCGTTGATTGATGGTTGAATGACTATGGACCGATCGTTGATTGATTGATGGTTGAATGATTATAGACCGATCGTTGATTGATGATTATAGACTGATCGTTGATTGATGGTTGAATGATTATAGACCGATCATTGATTGATGATTATATACTGATCGTTGATTGATGGTCGATTATTAATTGATTGTTGTTCAGTCACTGTCTTTGGGGTTGATGCTAAAAGAGAACAGGACGTCCCTCAGTCTGTTGTTTCTGTGGCTGATGAAGATGATGATGATGAAGAGGACTGCAGCATTTGAACATAGAGGATTTGTCACCATGACATCACCATTATTTTTATGAGACATTAATCAGCTGATTGTCGGCACGGCAGCAGAAACAGATGATGTTATGTCTCCCTGTGTCATTGTCTCTGATAATTAGTGTGAGCAGATCAATAACCTCCATTAATGAGGACATGATGACAAACCTAACAGTCTGAACTCTTTCATCATATTAATATCTGTTGTCTCATCTAAACCACTGTACTTGATTGGTCTGTCGGCTTTTCTGTTGGCCTCCCATTGGCTGACTCTGATCAACCTGTCTCTTCTCTTTATTAAAACTTATTTTGTCTGGAAGCTAAAAGTCTGAGTTTCTTACCTGGAGTTGCTGCACGTCGTTAGTTTAGGTTATTGTTTCCTGCTTTGAGGCATCACTCAGGCGGAGACCTCTGATTGGTTGGTTTAATTTAAGATTCAGTGAAAGTAAGTTCACTTACTGTCCAACATTCAAGTCACGTAGAATCAACAATAACAACTGTTAAATGTTTGTTTTCTGATTAATGTGACTAAGCTCCTCCTCTTCTACCTCCTCTTCCTCTTCTACCTTGTCTCCCTCCTCATCTTCCTCCTCCTCCAGTTTCTAATAACTCTCAGCGATGCTGAGCTTGTGTTAGCTGACTGTATTTTAAGTTTTTATTTTAAGAGCTGCACCTGAACGCACCACACACACGCACGCACGCACACACACACACACACACACACACACACACTCTCTCTCTCTCTCTCTCTCCTCGCTGTTTTTATCAGGATTTTAGACCCAGATCAGCAGAGACAGTTACAGGAGGAGCATCTGGTGTGATCTGGACTCTGGTGTGATATGGACCCTGGTTTGATCTGGACCCTGGTTTGATCTGGACTCTGGTGGACCTGAGCAGAACTTGTCTGGACTGAACCAGGATCTGTTGAGGGTTCTAGGATGATGCTGGCTTTTTTCCTTGCGGCATTTTTTCAGTTCTTCCAGGTAAGATGTTCCCACAGTTAAATTAGAAACATTCAAAGATATGAATTAAAAGATAAAAACAATAAAAAGACCAGAATGTCATTTTAATAAAAAAGATGAACACTAACTCCTGCCATCATCTCTGCAAGAGCCTGGAAGCTGAACAAAGTTCACCCTGTCCAGACCTTAACTCACCTGGTGTCTGCAGATTAGCTGGGGGGATTGTCCACGTGTTGACATGAAGACAAACTGCCAGTGTTGCCCTTACATCCTGTTGCCTCCTCCTCCTCCTCCCAGACAGGTGATGTCCACAGGTAAACATACAGCTCTGTTTCCCTCACCTGTTCAGGTGTACTTTACCTCAGACCCACTGCATGCTGGGAAATCTTGATTGTTGATCTCATTGCTCAATGACATCTGTGTCAATGATCATGTGAACACTTGACTGCAGTCCTATTAAGTTTACCTGTGTGGGCGGGGCTTTGTGATTGACAGCTGGTTTAATTACACTGGTTAAGAAGCTAAAGAGTAGTTTTAATATTAGAGGACGTCCTCTATCATCCTGGTCCATCACCATAATCTCCTGTTGTGTCTCAGTGTCCATGGCTGGTCCAGATGTGACGTCTGAACATCTGTCCGCTCTGATATTGATCTTGATCACCTGTACATCACTGATCATGTTGTTGATTGGCTTCATTGTGTGTTTCATAGAAATCAGGTGAGTCTCTACAATAATGAGTCTGGTCTCCAAACACAAACAGCTGATCAGAGTAAACACAGCTGTTTGTGTTTCACTGAATCTGATTAATATGTCTAACACATAGTCTGTAGATAAACATGGACACCACGCCTCCTCTTCCTCTCATTGGTCAAACTGACTCTATTTTCTCCAGAGTCTGATAGGTACAGTCTGTGGGCGGAGCCACGTGAAGCCGTGATATTGATGCCCCGCCCACTCATGTTTTAGTTTAATTAATACTCCGCTCTGCTCTACCTCCACCTGTTACAAGGACATGATGATTAGACACTGGACTGATTTATTTGGGACGGTCCTACAAGACTACGTCACACCGCAGTTGGCATGGCAACTTGTAGTGATCATGAGGTTACATCCTGAAACCATCCTTGAAAAAAAAAAGTATTTTAGTGTTTTAGTTTGGCCTAAGTCCCGCCCACTAACATGGAGGGGGTGGAGCTTATACTGCAACCAGACACCAGGGGGAGCTCTACTTTAGGGGAGCGATTATGTCGTCCATCTTTATACCAGTGACGTGCAGTCAGGGGAGGCATTATGGAAAAAAAAAATTAAATGACTATATTTATTCAGTAATTTGTGCTTTACAGTCATTTTCCATTTAAATTTACCATTTTTGGGTGTTTTATTTCCAAAATCGCTCAATTTCCACAATTGCCGTTCAGATACTACGGAGAGATGTGCGGTGAGGCAGCAGCGCGCTGAGCCTCACCTTGGATTGCGCAATGACTATGCAATCAGACGGTATTGCTGTCTCTCTGTATGTCGGTATTAAAATGTTCAACCACTTGTACTATATGAGCTGAGTTTACATAGTTTAGCTGATGTATATGATGTACAGTGTTTGTTTGTGTTAACAACTGTATGTGAGCGACGTGTTTCTTGTGCTGAGCAATCATAAAACGCCTGCAAAAAGGCACTGGGTGAGGCACGCAGTTCTCCTGCCTCATGTTAGGGGGCGCTGGTGGCGATTATGACGCCCCGGCTAAAGAATAATAGAATAAGTCAATTGCCGCCTTCCAGTTATCCTTTTGTATTGTTTATCGTCATTTTCAACATGGAGGATTACATCTCGAAACTCTTTCCGTTGAGACAGAGAGACTTTTAAAACTGAAGAAAGAAAAGGAACACTTCTACAAACAAGTAATCGATGCTTTTCTTCAGAAGGAGCGGCGCATGGACTTTATTTATAAGTAAAGGTAAGACGAAAATAACGTTTGTGCTTTTTTCTATGCTGCAGTTTGTATATGGAAAAACATGTTGAAATGTTGAAATGACATTTTAAACAAAGCACGTCAACTGTTGCCAATCAAATGGTGAATAAGCTACTCTGTATGGTACATACAGTCCTCATCCTCTGTGTCCGAATTAAAAAGCTGCGTTAGATCGCCAGCAGGTAGGACGATTTGGTACAAATCACGCCCACACTTTACGCCCCCTTTAACGTACCGGGACTCATGGTGTCCTCTATTACGTCCGCCGTACAACAGCCACCGCAACAAAAACAACACATTAGGCGCACCCCCTATAGGGCGCGCCGTACATTTTGGAGAAAATGTAATACTTTTAAGTGGCCTTATAGGTGTGAAAATACGGTATGTTTGTAAATCTGACTGATGACGTCAGTGCCTCACCAGCCATGAACCTCACCGCACGTCACTGCTTTATACTGTTTGTGCCCTAAAACAAATTATAAATACAGCAGCCATTTATGTATTCCACAGCCATGTTTTATTAATTGAGTTTAGTTTTATTATCCTGTTTTCTGTTTCTAGTCTTTTATGACTGACTGACTTTTAAACTGTGTCTGTTTTGGAGGAAACAAGAAAACACAAACAACAGAAGAAACAGCAGCACACTGAAGTAATGAACGCAACAAAGACGCCACAGTTTCAGTCTGAAGACACGAAAATAACAGCGGTTCTGCTGCAAGAAAAAAGCTTGCCGATGGTTTATTGATGTTATTTATTGTGAGTCAGTAAATCTATAAATACAGATCAATGTAAACTGTAAAACATGCTGATACCGTTTGTGTCGTTCTCTGGAAACATTCAACGATCAATAAAAACGTCTGCTGTTAATATATATATATATATATATTAATAAAAAATAATACAATTATTTCTATTTGATAAATGCCTCAATAATGAGAGAGAGAAAGTTTACATACACAAAGATCACTGTGTCTTTTACCAATGAAGGAGCCCTGATGATGATGTCATGGTTTTGGAAGCTTCTGATAGGTTAACAGACATCATGTGATTAACTGGAGGCATCACCTGTGGATGTATTTTAAGGCTACACCTCAAACGCTGCTTCCTTGTTTGACATGATGAGAAAATCAAAATAAATGAGCCAAGATGTCAGGAAGAGAATCATGGAGCTCCTCCAGTCTGCTTCATCCTGGGGACAATGTCCAGATGCTTGAAGGAGCCACGTTCATCTGTTCAAACGATTATACACAAGTAGAGACGCCATGGAAATGTCCAGCCATCATAGCTCAGGACGGAGACGGCTTCTATGTCCCAGAGACGAACGTGTGAATCAAGAACAAAAGCTAAAGAGCTCGTCTAGATGATGCTAAAGCTGCTCAGAGAGCGTCATTCTCCACAGTGAAACCAGTCCTGGACCCACATGGACTGGAAGAAGACATTACTCCAAGAACAACATGAAGAAGACAGATTACACACAGGGACAAAGACCTGGAGACATGTCCTGTGGTCTGATCAAACTAAAGAGGAAATGTTTGTCCATAATGACCATCGTTACATCTGGAGGATAAAGAGGGAAGCTTGTAAGCCTGAGGACACCGTCCCATCTGTGGAGTATGGGGGTGCTAGCATCATGATGTGGAGGTGCTAGCATCGTGACGTGGGGGTGCTAGCATCATGATGTGGAGGTGCTAGCATCGTGACGTGGGGGTGCTAGCATCATGATGTGGAGGTGCTAGCATCGTGACGTGGGGGTGCTAACATCGTGACGTGGGGGTGCTAACATCGTGATGTGGAGGTGCTAGCATCGTGACGTGGGGGTGCTAGCATCGTGACGTGGGGGTGCTAACATCGTGATGTGGAGGTGCTAGCATCGTGACGTGGGGGTGCTAGCATCGTGATGTGGAGGTGCTAGCATCGTGATGTGGAGCTGCTAGCATCGTGATGTGGAGCTGCTAGCATCGTGACGTGGGGATGCTAGCATCATGTCATGTCACGTCATGAGGAAAGAACATTATGTGGAAATAATGAAGCAACATCTCAAGACATCAGCCAGGAAGTTAAAGCTTGGACACAGATGGGTCTTCAAATGGACAATGTCCCTAAGCAGACTGTCAGAGTAGTGACAAAGAGGCTGAAGGACAACAAATCAATGTCCTCAGTGTCCATCACAAAGCCCTGATCTCAGTCACAGAGAACATTTGTGGTCAGATCTGAAAGGGTGTGAGACCCTGACTCAGTGACACTAGTCCTGTCAGGAGGGACGGACCAGAGCTCCAGCAGAAGAAGCTGGAGGAAGGAAACGTTTGACCCACGTCCTACAGTTTAGATACAGAGAGACAGACACATCTGTCTATGTACAGTATGTGGGTACATGTGTGTATATATATCTATATGTAGACGTGTGTGTATTTAGGTTTATATGTACATATGAACAGTATATACCGTATACTACATATACGGAGTATCTATATATTTATATTATAGTACTTGATGTTCTCTGCTTCTCTTCATTCATTAGTTCCCTTTAGTCTGAGGAGGACGCTGGTCTCCTGGTGGGAGGACACTTATTTTTAAAAAGAGGTTTTATTTAAAACAAGCAGCATTAACAACAATATAATTAATAATATTTAATATATTCATATATCTTTGAACGTATGTTATTCTTCTTGCATTTAGTAATACACAGGACAAGATGTTACAATCCCTTGTGCCGAAATCCCAGGCAAAACACGTTTAGAGGCCCTGTTCGACTAAGAGGCCCTACCAAGCCTACAGTCATGTAATATGACCAATAACCTATATTCTACCTAGGCTAACTGGAAGCTGCTGGCTTGTAAGCCCATTGAGCAGCAGAGGATACTGAAACAAACTACTGCTGTGAATGTTTTTCTCCTCTGCTTCTAATATATTATCAAGGTTTAAATCAAATGTAATAATAATAATAATAATACTAAATATTCTATACGCTAATGAACAAGGCTCATTCACTTATAGTTTCCATGTGGACAGCTGCTCCTCAGGTGTACGTGGGTCTTCTTCACCTTACACTTAGTGAACAGCAGGTGGCACTATGAGTGACGTCATCCATAGGTCAGGTGACTAAACAGGAAGAGAGGCAGGAGACTTCCGGGACTCGTCCCGGGAACTAGAGCGGATTAAAACCTCGAGTCTTTAGCTGAAAGAATCAGCGTGAATGAAGGTAAGAGGAAACACCAGTTTACAGGCTGCTAACATGATGCTAACACGATGCTAACAGGCTGCTAACACGATGCTAACACGATGCTAACACGATGCTAACACGATGCTAACAGGATGGTAAACGCTGCATAGGCTGACAGGGTGCTAACGTGCTGCTGGTAAATAAAGAAGAGGAGGAAGAGGAGGGTACTGAGGAAGATTAAGAAGAGGAAGAGGAGGGTACTGAGGAAGATTAAGAAGAGGAAGAGGAGGAGGAGGAGTGTACTGAGGAAGATTAAGAAGAGGAAGATGAGGGTACTGAGGAAGATTAAGAAGAGGAAGATGAGGGTACTGAGGAAGATTAAGAAGAGGAAGAGGAGGGTACTGAGGAAGATTAAGAAGAGGAAGAGGAGGGTACTGAGGAAGATTAAGAAGAGGAAGAGGAGGGTACTGAGGAAGATTAAGAAGAGGAGGAGGAGGGTACTGAGGAAGATTAAGAAGAGGAGGAGGAGAGTACTGAGGAAGATTAAGAAGAGGAAGAGGAGAGTACTGAGGAAGAGGAGGAGGAGGAGGGTACTGAGGAAGATTAAGAAGAGGAGGAGGAGGAGGAGGTGATGGAGGAGGAGGTGATGGAGCCGTCACTGTGCTGGACATGAATTAAACTGAGGACTAATTGAATCAATAATATTAATTAATTCTTTAATGATCTAATCAACACTTGTGACCATATGAAAATAAAAAGCACAGATCATATTATTTCTATTTATTTATAATATTCTGGTTCAGTCACACTTTAACAGAACAAACGTGAGGATGGTCCCACCATCTTCATCTTCATCTTCATCAGCCTCCTGGTCCTCTGACGTCAGAGACATTTGATTTAGTTGAGGTTAGGGTTTAATTAGATAAATATAAATTATAATGTCGTCCCTCCTAGAAACAGCAGAAATGTGAATGGACTCTGGTACAGACTGACGTATTGATGATGTGTGTCTCAGTATGGAGGATGATGAACTTCCGTCAGAGGATGGGATGGCTGGGCGTGGTCTTCTACCTGCTGCTCAGCGTCATGGCGGCGTACTACGTCTTTGAGGTTCACAGCTTCAGTTTGGAGCGCGTGCAGAGAGGTGCGGTCATCCCGTCAGCTCCGCCCCCTGCCGTCGCCGCCCGCCTGCCGCCGCTTCCTGGTTGGATGTGGGCGTCTGTCTTCCTGCTGCCGTACCTGCAGCTCTTCCTCTTCCTGTTCTCGTGTACGAGGGCCGACCCCCGCTCTATCGGCTACTGCATCCTTCCCGTCTGCATCGCCCTGCTGTGCAGCCGCCGCCACGCCACTAAACCGGCCAATCACAGAGCGGGGTCGCTCATCGACACGTAGGGCGACCCGAGAGCCTGGTCAGCATTTACAGGGGATTTGTTTGTGATGTCACTTCCTGTGTGCCTTTAAACAAACACTCTGTGGTCACTTTGCCCTCAGTGCGGCCTGTCAGGATCTCTGTCCCCGTCTCAGACTGTCAATCATGTCCTCTGTGTTATTTTATTATTGTGATGTCATAGATGATCCTGTGCTGTGATTGGCTGAGTCAGTTATGTGTAAGTTAGTAATTTATCTGCTGAGCTCACAGCCAATCAATGAGCAGTCACATGACACTGTTTATCATGACAACTTTAATAGAACATCAATAAAATGAGACCAAGCGTCTCAGTTCAGCTCCTGGATCTTTTAGCGGGAGGCTGTAACTCAAAGTTTGGGACGTCATCTGGTTCCTCTTCATCGCTCTGCTCCTCTTCCTCACCTGAAAAAGATGAGATGAAGAGCAGATCATCATCTTCATCCTGCTCTTATGCTGCATGACATGCCTTTATTCAGCAGAGCAGCTACAGCTAACAGTCAGCTAGCTGTCGGCTAAAAGTCGGATAACAGACAGCTAACAGTCAGGTATCAGTCGGCTAACAGACAGGTAACAGACAGGTAACAGGCAGCTAGCTGTGGGCTAACAGTCGGCTAACAGTCAGCTAACAGTCGGCTAACAGTCAGCTAACAGTCAGCTAACAGTCAGCTAACAGTCAGCTAGCTGTGGGCTAAAAGTTGGATAACAGCCAGGTATCAGACAGCTAACAGACAGCTAACAGACAGGTAACAGACAGGTAACAGACAGGTATCAGACAGGTATCAGACAGGTATCAGACAGCTAACAGACAGGTATCAGACAGCTAACAGACAGCTAACAGACAGGTAACAGACAGGTAACAGACAGGTAACAGACAGGTATCAGACAGGTATCAGACAGGTATCAGACAGCTAACAGTCAGGTAACAGACAGCTAACAGACAGGTAACAGTCAGGTAACAGACAGGTAACAGACAGGTAACAGTCAGGTAACAGACAGGTAACAGTCAGGTAACAGTCAGGTAACAGTCAGGTAACAGACAGCTAACAGACAGCTAACAGACAGGTAACAGACAGCTAACAGACAGGTATCAGACAGCTAACAGACAGCTAACAGACAGGTATCAGACAGCTAACAGACAGGTATCAGACAGGTAACAGACGGCTAACAGGTAGAACCAGGATATAAACTTGTCACCAGTCCAAATGTGTTCAAAGCTGAAAATGGACAGATTATTAATTAATTAATTATAAATTGCTGTAAAGTAGTTGACTTTTAAAGTTAACTTCCTGGATGGTCATCAGGTCTGGTTTGACTCGTAGTGCATGCTGGGTAGTCTTCCAGATGCTCTCCACTGACTGCAGGATCAGAGCATGATGGGTAACACCTGATCTCACAGCTGATTGGTTTGTTGCTTCAACAATAAAATAATTGATAGATCGCAAACATCTCTGATAGAAGTAACGGCCTCCTGACTGCAGCTCTTCCAGGTGAGGTAAACGTAGGTAGCAGCAGCATGAGCTCACCTTCTGCGCAGACTCCGTGGGTCTTCTCCTGCTCCACCAGTTCACTGAGAAGCTGCGACACGTTCACGTTCATCTCGTTAATTCCACTGATCAGGGAACTCAGATTATTTTCTACTTTAACGCGGATCTTCTCTCTCTGTCCGTCTCTAAACTTCAGCTCTGCTAACACCGCCACAGCCGCCATCTTTACGACGACCTAATGTCGTCATCACGCACGGCGTGCTGCCTTCAAGTGCGTTCCGTTAATGTTTAGTTTGAGAAATTTTACAAAAATAAGGAAAATATTTTCCTCTGTGACGAATATGAATTTATTTCATGTAACGAGAAAGAGCTGCTCAGTCAGTGTCATGTCTTAGTGTTTTGTAATTCATGATTTACACAGCATTGCATTAGCAACGTTGTACTTCTTTGTGTATTATTATTTAGCGCTGAGGCTTGTTTTTGTTTTTATACGTGGTGACCTCTGAACCCAGAATGCCGCCAAATACAATCTGCGGTAGTAAACCGGAAGTTGTCATTAGCCAGCAGCAGCAGCTAGCAGTTTGGGAGAAAAGATCGTATCACCTGAACATTAGAGCAAACCGTTTATTGATTCGTATCCATACGGCGATTGGCTGGATTGCTGTCGGATTAACCGGTGTAAAGTGAACGGTTACGCTGTCAGTCCGGTTCCGGTTCAGCTCGGTGAGTGCGTGTGTTTATTGTGAAAGCTAACAGTTTTAGCATTAGCTTGGAGCGGAGCCGTGTTTGCCGGAGAAGCTAACTGATCGTTAGTAACGGCTGATGTTAGTGATCGACGGTCAGTCACGTGAGCCCTGATCAGCTGATTAACGCTACCATGATACCAGGTCATCAGCTGTTTGTCCTCTAACTGCTGTAAACAGACGGAGTTGATCATGTGTGAGGAGCAGACCGTGTCTCTGGTCGATGTCCTGGAGGAAGATGAGGAGCTGGAGGAAGAAGCTTCAGCTGTGTTGGCAGGAAGTGACTCTGACCACTGCTCCTACCCTCAGGTCTGATAGATGGAAGTCAACTTATTCAAATGAGTTTATGTGAAGCGACGTCTCCTGATGGAGGTTATAACCTGGTGTGTTTCAGGGCTACGTGAAGCGTCAGGCTCTGTACGCCTGTAACACCTGCACACCAAAGGGAGGAGAGGCCGCTGGAGTCTGTTTGGCCTGTTCATACAAATGTCACGAAGGTCACGACCTCTTTGAGCTCTACACCAAGAGGTGATGACTCCCCTGGTGACACATCATTCAGTGTTTCTACCTGTGAACGTGCCGATTCGGTCGTTGATCAGCCCCTAACACCTGACCCCTAACACCTGACCCCTGACCCCTGACCCCTAACACCTACGAGGGGGGATAAGGCATTGTCCCACCCCCCCTCTTCAAACATAATGGTTCTTTGTTCTTCTTTCAGGTTAAACCCAGCAAATGCAAACAACTTCCGCTACTATATTTGAGATATTTAGATGACATTTTTGGCTTGTGGTCGGGTACGGAGGAGTCCTTTCATCTCTTTTTTACTACTTTAAACTACCACCATCCTAATTAAATTAATTTGAAATATAATCTTCAAAAAGAAAAAATCGAACTTCTGGATACAGTGGTCTTCTTTACTCCTTTCGTGGGAAATGAGAAGAAAGGTTTAGCAACGAAGGTGTTTTTCAAACCCACCGATAGCCTTACTACATAAAAAGAGTGACCATCCTCAACATACTTTCAAGGGCTTGATTAAATCTCAATTAATTAGGTTTCATAGAATCTGTACTTACCCGGATGATGTGGAGGAGGCGACGGGGATCTTGTTTGTGGCTCTGGCCAGTAGGGGGTACTCTAAGCGCTTCTTACGAGGAATTAAAATGGAGGTCAAACAAACTTTTATTGAGAATAAGGAGTATAAAAGGGGAGAGGCGGGCTCCTCACTCATTCCCATGGTGACGACTTATTCGCACCATGTGGGGAAATTTACTTCAGGGTTAAAAACTAATTTTCAACAGATTCAAAATAGTTGTGACTCATGGAAACAATTTAGGATGATATCAGCCTATAGAAGAAATAGGAATTTAAAAGACTTTATTATATACATTTAAACGGGCGAATGGATCTATAATTCTTTATGCTCATTTTGTGCAATACGGCATCCAAAATTTTAAATATATTGGTCTGGAATGCAGACCAAAGGAAAAGACATGAAAGGATGTTGATTAAGGAATTATCTACTGTCTCACCTAATGGTCTCAATGAAAAACTATAGAGCTTAATGTTATTTATAACATGAGGGTGATTTTCTGTTGGAGATGGTTGGGTATAGGAAGAATAGGATCGGGGAGGAAAAATCAGGCCCCCTTCTTTTATATGTTTGCTGTGAGAAAACGCATGAGTTTGCAGTGTTTTAGCACTTAATAGAATGATTTATAGGACATAGCACTTATTTTCTATTTCGGAATCATATGATTCTAAAGGTTTGAGTTTGTATCTCCTATTGCATGGATTGTATTACTTTAATGAATTACTTTTAACCTGACATTTTCCTCCCCTACAATTGTAGGTTAAAGATCATTCTGGGACGAGTTGGGAGACGACTTTTCAAACGGAAAGGGCATACCAAATGAGCAGGAAATTATAAATTACATGATTTATTTCTAGTTATTTTGGTCTATTTGTCTATTTATTTATTTATTTACCTATTTATTTATTTGTATACTAATTTATTTATTTTTTATTTATTATTTGCTGATAGATTTGATTTGGTATATTTCCCTTATGGTTATTCCTTATTTCCGTTTCAGACACTTATTTACGGGTGGCACAGTGGCGAGGTGGTTAGCACTGATGCCTCACAGCGAGAAGGTCACCGGTTCGAATCCATGGGCCGGCTGGCCTTTCTGTGTGGAGTTTGCATGTTCTCCCTGTGTCTGCGTGGGTTCTCCGGGTACTCCGGCTTCCTCCCACCATCCAAAGACATTAGGTTAATTGGTGATTCTAAATTGCCCGTAGGTGTGCATGTGAGTGTGAATGTTGGCCCTGCGATGGACTGGAGACCTGTCCAGGGTGTACCCCTGCCTCTCGCCCGATGACAGCTGAGATAGGCTCCAGCAGACCCCCGTGACCCCTAACAGGACTAAACGGGTTTAGAAAATGACTGACTGACACTTATTTACTTGCCCTAACCCTAACCATTGGAGAACCAATGCCCTATTCCTGTTTTTCATGACGACGTATCCTATGCCTAACCCTAACCAACACTGCAAAGTACACTACTTACCGCAAATCGAATCGGATGACCTGGGACTTGACCTTTTCCCCTTCCCTTTGGAACCCAGACTTGCTTGTGTCGGTTTTCTGGGGAGACTCCCCCATGGGTTTTAATGGTGACGCTGGATGGCTCTTTTTGGGTTGGCCCTTCCCGAGGTCCCCCTAATTAAAATATTTGAATTTTTATTTGGATTATTACGAGTGAAGGAGGGAGGAGCAATCCATAGAACTGGTTTTAATTTATGGAGGAGACAACCTGTGCCTGTGCATCCAGCAATCTTTCTCTTTGAGTTAGATTGCTAATTATTTTTTCCCCTACCATAACCCTGACCCCTAACACCTAACCCCTGACCCCTGACCCCTAACCCTAACCCTGACCCATAACACCTGACCCCTGAACCCTGACCCCTAACACCTAACCCCTGACCCCTAACACCTGAACCCTGACTCCTAACCTCTAACGCCTGACCCCTAACACCTAACCCCTGACCCCTAACACCTGACCCCTAACACCTGACCCCTGAACCCTGACCCCTAACACCTGAACCCTGACTCCTAACCTCTAACACCTAACCCCTGACCCCCTAACACCTGACCCCTGACCCCTAACACCTAACCCCTGACCCCTAACACCTGAACCCTGACTCCTAACCTCTAACACCTGACCCCTAACACCTGACCCCTGAACCCTGACCCCTAACACCTAACCCCTGACCCCTAACACCTGAACCCTGACTCCTAACCTCTAACACCTGAACCCTGACTCCTAACCCTCTAACACCTGACCCCTGAACCCTGACTCCTAACCTCTAACACCTGACCCCTAACACCTGACTCCTGACCCCTGACCCTCAGATCATCTGTGTCGTTGTGTTTCCATCTTCTGCAGGAACTTTCGCTGTGACTGTGGGAACAGGAAGTTCTCAGACCTTCAGTGTAAACTTCATCCTGTGAGTTCAGATGTCCACTAGTGGAGTCAGTCACAGCTGATTGTCTCACAAAGACGCAAACTCAGATGGTGCGTTTGTGGTCCCTGTTTCAGGAGAAGGACGAGGTCAACGCTCTGAATAAATACAGCCACAACTTCTTTGGACTTTACTGCACCTGCAGTCGCCCCTATCCCGACCCAGACGACCAGGTGAGACACACACTGGACATCAGCTGTCCTCAGCTGTGCTGTGTTCTGAGATGAGCTGTTTTTTTTTCTGCAGGTGGAGGATGAGATGATTCAGTGTGTGGTGTGTGAAGACTGGCTGCACGGCAGAGTGAGTACAGTAGCTGACAGGTTAGGACAGGTGATACATACCTGTACACCTGACTGAAACTGTCCCTGTCCCTGTCCCTGTCCCTGTAGCACCTGGGCTGTGCGGTTCCAGACTGTGTGGAGTTACAGGAGATGATCTGTGAGTCCTGTATGAACAAAAGCTCGTTCCTCTGGACCTACGCTGCTCACCTGGCAGGTAACACTGCTTGTCTTTTAATTAGTTGTGTTTTGGACTCAGGTGGGACAGTACTGATGCTGTCCGTCCACAGTCCGTCTTCCTGTCTGGTTGTGATGTCCTTCCTGTTTAGTCCCAGGTGCTGCAGCAGAGGTGAAGGAGGACACAGGAGCAGAAGAGTCAAACACAAATGTCCCTAACAAAGAGGAACAGGTGAGGACTTGTTGACTTGACAGCTGTGGTTGCCATGGTGACGGATATTTCCTGGTCACAGGTAATGCTCAGTGAGATGTATTTTAGTAGTTAAACAAGGAATCAAATATAAAGTGTAAAGCCGTCAGTGCTTCATGGGACGTTTAATGTCTTCAGGCCTGGACGATAAATACATGTGATGTCATAGTGGTGTCATAGTGGTGTCATAGTGGTGTCATAGTGGTGTCATGGTGATGCAGAGGGAACATGAATGATGTGATGAATAGTAGAGCCAGAAATATTTGATCTGCACTAAGAAGTACATCCCATAAAATCTGAGCGTGACGATCAGCAGATGATCAACTCAGAGCTGGTGTCATAATGTCTTCCACTTTGACTGTGAGAGACAAGAGACATGTCCTTATCAATGAGCTGTGAGGACATAGAACACTGTGGACACTGTGGACACTGATGAGTTTAATCAATGATGGGTTACCAGGGTGATGAGGCCGCTGAGCCCAGCTGTAAGCGGAGCCGTGAGGAGGCGGAGCCAAGCTGCAGGTTGAAGGAGCTGCAGGCCATTGGTCAGAAAAGAGTCCAATTAGGAGCCGTGTTCTGGCCGTCAGCATGGCGCTCCAAACTGTGCTCCTGTAGCACCTGTCAGGTAAGATAATACTTTATTGTCTGCTACACAAGCTTACAGACATTTGTCTTTGAAAACACATTGACACGGACACAAAGAGGACATGGGCCGTTGAGGGATCAGCTGACTGCTGTTCAGTTTGGATAATGCAGACGGGATGAAGGATTCCTTACAGATGTGTTTACAGACCAGTGGTACAATGAAACCTGCTCTGATGGCAGCAGCTGGAAGGAGTGATGGAGGGTGGGAGGGAAGCCGACCTGATCACAGAGCAACTGTACAGCTCAGACAGGGAGAGAGACGGAGACGGAGACAGAGACAGAGACAGAGACAGAGACATGGGCGGAGCCAGTTATTCTGGAAACATGATTCACCTTCATCTGTCACAGGGTTGTTCTGTGTTTGATGGTGAGATGGTTGGACCAGGAAGATGAATGGATGAATGAGTGGAGGGATGGATGAGTGGATGGATGAGTGGAAGGATGGATGGATGATGGATGAGTGGAGGGATGGATGGATGATGGATGAGTGGAGGGATGGATGATGGATGAGTGGAGGGATGGATGATGGATGAGTGGAGGGATGGATGATGGATGAGTGGATGAATGGATGAGTGGATGAGTGGATGAATGGATGAGTGGATGGATGAGTGGATGGATGAGTGGAGGGATGGATGATGGATGAGTGGAGGGATGGATGAGTGGATGAGTGGATGAGTGGATGAGTGGATGAATGGATGAGTGGATGAATGAGTGGAGGGATGGATGAATGGATAGAAAAATGCTCTCTTAGTAGCAGTATCAGTAGTAGCAGTAGTAGTAGTAGCAGTAGCAGTAGTAGTAGTAGTAGCAGTAGTAGTAGTAGCAGTAGTAGTAGTAGCAGTAGTAGCAGTAGCAGTAGTAGTAGTAGCAGTAGCAGTAGTAGCAGTAGTAGCAGTAGTAGCAGTAGTAGCAGTAGCAGTAGCAGTAGCAGTAGTAGCAGTAGCAGTAGCAGTAGTAGTAGCAGTAGCAGTAGCAGTAGTAGTAGTAGTAGCAGTAGTAGCAGTAGTAGTAGTAGCAGCAGTAGTAGCAGTAGTAGTAGTAGCAGTAGTAGTAGCAGTAGCAGTAGTAGCAGTAGTAGTAGTAGTAGTAGTAGCAGTAGCAGTAGTAGTAGTAGTAGTAGTAGTAGTAGTAGTAGTAGTACTCTACAGACTCCACATAAATCAAACAAAGATGAAATCAACAATAACAAACAGAACGAGACAAAGTCAATAAAAGTCGTCCAGATTAGGTCTTTGAGGTACTTGAATGTAATCATTATTTATTTTGTGTCCTACATTTTATTTTATTTATTTATTTTATTTATTTATTTGCACCATATAAAAAAAAGTAATAAAGAACAGAGAGAAAAAACAAGAATAGTAAGTGCGGGAGAGGTGAAAAAACCCTGTATGGGTTTATAAAAAAACCTCCCCAAAAATAAACAGAGAATCAAAAAAACAACAACATATCAGCAAGAAATGAAACATTACATTATATATATAATTATAAAATATGGTTATGAATATGCATAAGTGAAAATAATTGTGTATAAGTGGATGAGCATGTATAAATAAAATAAATTATTAGGAAAAGAAACTAGAAACTATTAGGAGTATTGATGTATTAGATGGATCTTCAGTCTGGACTTAAAATTTAACAGGGATGAAGATATTTTTGCTATATGGAGATGAGAATTCCAGAGTAAGGAACCTCTGTAAGTAAAAGAAAACTGACTATGTGTAGTGCGGCAAAAAGGACGATGAAGTTGATCAGTGTGTCTTGTATTGTGGGAATGAACCTGAGAGTTTAACTGTGAAAAATCCATTGAAAGATGTAGGAAGCAAATGTGGAAGATGAATATATTTATAAATAAATATGCATGATTGGAGTGTATTAATGTCCCTTACTCACCTGTCTCTCCTCAGGAGCGTATGTCTGAAGCCAGTCTGTCCTTCCTGTTGGATGAGTCGGACACCGTCCTGGCTTATGAGAACAAAGGAAAGAACAACGAGAGAGACAACAGGAACACGACCCTCTGATGTCGGCCCTGGACAACCTGAACAGAGTCCAGCAGCTGGAGATCATCCACGGTACCACTCACCTCTAGTAGTCCAGGACAGACAGAGACCACTCACCTCTAGTAGTCCAGGACAGACAGAGACCACTCACCTCTAGTAGTCCAGGACACACAGAGACCACTCACCTCTAGTAGTCCAGGACAGACAGAGACCACTCACCTTTAGTAGCCTCTAGTAGTCCAGACAGACAGAGACCACTCACCTCTAGTAGTCCAGGACAGACAGAGACCACTCACTCTAGTAGTCCAGGACACACAGAGACCACTCACCTCTAGTAGTCCAGGACAGACAGAGACCACTCACCTTTAGTAGCCTCTAGTAGTCCAGACAGACAGAGACCACTCACCTTTAGTAGCCTCTAGTAGTCCAGGACAGACAGAGACCACTCACCTTTAGTAGCCTCTAGTAGTCCAGGACAGACAGAGACCACTCACCTTTAGTAGCCTCTAGTAGTCCAGGACAGACAGAGACCACTCACCTTTAGTAGCCTCTAGTAGTCCAGGACAGACAGAGACCACTCACCTTTAGTAGCCTCTAGTAGTCCAGGACAGACAGAGACCACTCACCTTTAGTAGCCTCTAGTAGTCCAAGACAGACAGAGACCACTCACCTCTAGTAGTCCAGGACACAGAGACCACTCACCTTTAGTAGCCTCTAGTAGTCCAGGACAGACAGAGACCACTCACCTTTAGTAGCCTCTAGTAGTCCAGGACAGACAGAGACCACTCACCTTTAGTAGCCTCTATAGTCCAGGACAGACAGAGACCACTCACCTCTAGTAGCCTCTAGTAGTCCAGGACAGACAGAGACCACTCACCTCTAGTAGCCCAGGACAGACAGAGACCACTCACCTCTAGTAGCCCAGGACAGACAGAGACCACTCACCTCTAGTAGTTCAGGACAGAGACCAGTCACCTCTAATAGCCTCTAGTAGTCCAAGACAGACGGAGACCAGTCATCTCTAGTAGTCCAGGACAGAGACCAGTCACCTCTAGTAGCCTCTAGTAGCCCAGGACAGACGGGGACCAGTAGCCTCCAGTAGCCCAGGACAGACGGGGACCAGTAGCCTCCAGTAGCCCAGGACAGACGGGGACCAGTAGCCTCCAGTAGCCCAGGACAGACGGGGACCAGTAGCCTCCAGTAGCCCAGGACAGACGGGGACCAGTAGCCTCCAGTAGCCCAGGACAGACGGGGACCAGTAGCCTCCAGTAGCCCAGGACAGACGGGGACCAGTAGCCTCCAGTAGCCCAGGACAGACGGGGACCAGTAGCCTCCAGTAGCCCAGGACAGACGGGGACCAGTAGCCTCTAGTAGCCCAGGACAGACGGGGACCAGTCGCCTCTAGTAGCCCAGGACAGACGGGGACCAGTCCTCCAGTAGCCTCTAGTAGTCCAGGACAGACGGAGACCAGTCGCCTCTAGTAGTCCAGGACAGACGGGGACCAGTAGCCTCTAGTAGTCCAGGACAGACGGGGACCAGTCGCCTCTAGTAGTCCAGGACAGACTGGGACCAGTCGCCTCTAGTAGCCAGGACAGACGGGGACCAGTCACCTCTAGTAGCCTCCAGTAGCCCAGGACAGACGGGGACCAGTAGCCTCTAGTAGCCCAGGACAGACGGGGACCAGTAGCCTCTAGTAGCCCAGGACAGACGGGGACCAGTAGCCTCTAGTAGCCCAGGACAGACGGGGACCAGTAGCCTCTAGTAGCCCAGGACAGACGAGGACCAGTAGCCTCCAGTAGCCCAGGACAGACGGGGACCAGTCACCTGTAGTAGCCCAGGACAGACGGGGACCAGTAGCCTCCAGTAGTCCAGGACAGACGGGGACCAGTCACCTCTAGTAGTCCAGGACAGACGGAGACCAGTCACCTCTAGTAGTCCAGGACAGACAGGGACCAAAGGTCCACGTGTTGACGGTGTTGCTGTGTTTGTTTCAGGCTACAATGACATGAAAACTGAACTGAAGGACTACCTGCAGAGATTCGCAGCTGAGGGAAAGGTGAGCTTTACACATGACCTTTGACCCTCAGGAGACTAGTTGGGCCGTATTGAAAGTGTCCACTGTTGGACATCTGGGATGGTTTTAGCATGTGGCATAAATATTATGGGATGTAGGCAGCATGTACCCTCAGACCGGATTATTCCGGATTCATACAACAACAGGTGGTAGCGTGTAGTTAGCAGCCATGAGCCGTGAGCTGTGATGGACTTAAGACACTGTCCTAGAGCCAGATGTCTCCCTATCATGGCAAGGAGCTGTCCATCAGGAATGTCTTCCATGACTGACAGTGTCCATATAAACATTGAAGACATTTGACTGACACATGGAGACCCAGACAGTAACTGCAGTACTTAAAAAGGTGCTGAGGCTTTGTCCAGATA